>CM060916.1:513368825-513778825 GCA_030737875.1 Allium sativum
GCCGAAACCAACATCAGATCGATACCCAGAAAGCCATTCAACTCAACTAATTTCCAGTCAGTTTCTAATTTCAGTAATTCCATTTAAATTCCTAATTCAAACCCCAAATTCCTTTATAATATTTTATTTGCAAAATATTTACTTTAATCTAATTTTTCACATAGAATGTGAATAATAATTCTTTATATAATCAAAACAGTTTGATTTCGTATTTAAAAACAATATCTCAAACCCAAATTCTATTTATATTTTTATTTGCAGAATTATTCATACAAATCTTATTTCATTTCCAACATATCTCATTGCAAATTTCCTTTATAACTACTACGTTTACATTCCATTTCAAATATCGGTGTTAAAAACGATTTCAAACTCAGGAGCACCACTGAAGCCTTTCAAATTGATGCTGCACCATTTCGATTTTATCACGCCATTCAAATTCCCTCGTCACTGCACCAATTCACAAACCAATCGCACCATTACACTTCTCTCCCTTTCCTCCATCTCCCCATACCAATATCCTCAAGCTCGACCTCCCTGTACAGATCACGCCGGTCCTCTTTCACGCTTCCGATCATAGCAAGTATCGACCTTCACCATCACCAAAACTCGCGAAAACTTGTATATAGTTGATACTTGATAAGCTAAAACCAAATATCACACCCACAACTTGATTTAAAGCCCGTATCACCCACTGTGAACAACCCTTGTCTTCGCTGCGATAAATACAGCGAACAAACTCATTGTCAAACCCAACCAAACAGGTACTAGATCGAAGAGTGACTCACCAGAATCATACATATACTAATCTTGTGATTTATGGAAACTTCTATGAATTAATATGAATTTTTGAATGGTGGATTTATCTCATTCCCTGAAGATTGATTGCGGCGGAAATAATGTTTGACCGTGGAAAAACTGAATTAGGGTTAGAAGGTTAAGTTGGAATTTATAGGTAATTTTTTTTATTCTATTTTATATCTCATTTTAATCAATCGTTACTTGTATTGGTCATTTAAAATTTTGTGTGATCACACGCTGTATCCAATTTTGATGAAAATGGACATACAACTATATTTCGACATTACGGACCTAAGGAAACTTGTTTCGTCGAAATCCGAATCCGTTTGCTCAAACAGCGTATTTTTAAAGCCAAATTATCGACCATTTTTCACATTAAAATCCCGTACAGCCACATTTGGACTCCAAACATCACGAAAACCGAAATCTAACAATAATTTAATGTTCCAGATCCAACAAAATTAGTTTCGTCGAAAACAGAGGTCATTTGCAAAAATGGCTATTTTCTTAGGCTCTACATAAACCCATTTAAATATTAATATGTTTAAAAATAATTAAATTTAATTTTAATAAATTAATATTTTCGTATATATTCACATAGAATATCATATAGCTCCAAAATATTCCTATCTGAATTTATAACTTGACATTTCAAATTCAGATTAAATCAGTATTCAATTTATATTGAAAATCCATTAATAATATAAATAAATCGTTATAAATTATAAAGGAATTCCATAGCGACTTTTCGAAAATTTGATTTGGACATAACTCACAATCTACACAACAAAATCTCGATTTTTCTCCTCCATTAGAAAGATATAGTTCACCAGCTTCGAATGTTTCCTATTTCATAGAAATCCGACTTAAAACGGATTCTGTATATTCGTTTAAAGTTGGAATCGCCAAATTATGAACTGTCGTGCCATTTCGAGCTCGATTATAATTATAATATAATTTACACGTTCAAAGGACATATATAAATTCGTTATTTTAATTATTTTCTAAACTGAATTAAATATTATAAATAATCCAATTCACACAATATTGTCAATAAGAAGAGATCGGGATTAGGTTTATTATCTGAAAACCTTTCCGTATGGGCATTAGAGTTGCGAATCAAATATGCTGAAGATAATTGAAGACAGAGCAAAGTGCAAGGATTGTTCTGTTAATTCTCGGTAAAAATTACCTATGATGGATTGATGGGATGGTGCCTTCGGGTTGTCCAGTCCCATGAAAACTTGTATAGACAAAAGTCTAACAGAGTATGTCTAACAGATCATGAACGTTGTTCTCTTCAAACGTATATACGTTTGGTGGCGGAGAAATATGTTTCTCATAACTTTATGCTCGTGATATTTTTAGGAAAATCAATAAATGATTTGGTGAGTTTGACGATGTGGCATTCAAAGTGAATGAAGATATGACATGTCAAAAAGGTAAGTATGGCATCAAGCCTCACAGTCGAGAAATGAAAAATATCGAGCAAGCAGCATGACTATGAAGATCGCGCTCATTAAGGTGTATTGTCACATGATCTAGAGAAAAATCCATTTGCTTCTTTATTTTATCATTGTTGTATGCTTGGGTAACGGTTGCTGATCCTAACCGTTGGTGATATACTCGGTACATTCAAAAGAAATGAGTGGTCGGTCATGTGTGGCCTGGGTTGAAAGATGTTTTTAATGAACCCAGTGTATTCCTCCCTAGAGAGACACTATCAAAAGGTGGTTCCATACCATGTCATAGTTGGAAATCCATTATCCAGTAAGCGCCATGTGATTTTTGATTATATACTATGTGTGTGGAGCGTGAGATGCAAGCGTTTCACTAGATTGCTTTTGATTTGATTAGACACTATAAAAGTATCAAAATAGTGTTGATACAAAGAATATTTTGGGTTATCGTAAGGTAAAAACCATCTGTGTTTACGTGTGGATCGGTCTTACGTTTATCTTTTCTTTTGAAAGGATTTTTAAAAGTTAAATCAAGTGGTTGAAGTTTACTCTCATCAATCCCATAACTGACTCAAAGTTTTTTTTTTACCCTAAACTCTTGGGTGCCCAAATTTGTGTGGTAGTCAAGTAGTCGGGATTTTACCGATATACTTGGAGGAGCTTGGAGTTGAAGGCTTCAGCATTAGATAGCTAATGTTATTTCTGATGTGATGTATTGTCACTACAAGAAAAGTTAGTTATAACATAGCAAAATATGTTAGCGTTTTTGATTTATATGTTGTCCCTTGTTCACTGGAAAGGCGCAATGACCTGGTCAACGCTGTCTATCCACAACTGCATTCTCGGCAGCTTCATTTTTTATTTTTTCTATCCGGCTTCCTTATCCATCCCACTTCTTTTTTCTATCCTGCTTTTATTTCCATCCCGCTTCTTTTTTCATCCCGCCTAAGGAAAAATGAAACAAACCCTAAACAAATTTCTCCTCCCTTTCTCTTTTCTCTTCAAATCGACTTTCTTCCTCTGCTTTCACGATACAATGCCACGTGAATAGCTAGTCAAACATTGTTCTTTACCCTTTCCTCCTGATTAGCCGCTCCTGCTTATGGTAAGAATCTCTGCCTTTATTTTCGAAAAAAATTGAATTATATATTCCCTATGATTTGAAAAAAAATCACATTTGAAATTCATTCTTGTTTGAATCTCTATGTCAAGTGATGCTACATGTTGGTGATTTTAATCGCTCTATCAAGTTTTAGGAGAAGGTTATGTTTTCTACATGCCCAATTTACATATATCTTTCTAAGGTTCATCTTATTTTCTAATGCAATAGAATTCATAAGTCTAATCTGTTAATTATACTATGTTAAATGATCTAGGGATAGCCTAATCTTTCCCCCTTTAAATGTGTGAGAAGCTACCACTTTTGAACAGTTAATAATTTTCATATTATATCGTGATGTGAGTTCAGCTTGGAGCTTTCTTAGTTTATAAAAATTGAAAAGTTTAATTCAGTGGACAAAACCAAAAAGAAAGGTTTAGCTTTGTCTCTATTCTTTATTTGTTTTTGCTAGTGTTTAATATCGTTTAGCTTTGTCTCTCGTCTCTTACTATGCATTGTTTTCCTTGTTCCCACTGTAGTTTGCAGCGCGTTTTTGGGTGCTTTTGTCTGGGTAGCTGGTTTTGTTTATGTATTTTCTTATACACCTGTGTAATGTGTAGTGTGTTTGTACGGCTATAAGCATTTGTGTGTTTGTTTCCTTAATTTAGACCTTGTTTGGCTTGGCAGTTGTATGATTATGTTGTGTGTTTTTGTAGTGTATTTGTTTTTTCTAAATTTTCATTGTTTGTGCTTAATGCATTTGTCATGTGTTAGTAAGAGCAGGGTTCATTTATTGAAAAGCCTTTTATCGGTATTATTTGGTTGTAGCTAATCCTTTATCATTTGATTTAAGTGACTAAGGCTGATGCATCTATCCTTTGGAGTAAGTTGTTTCAGTAATCTTGTTATGTTGGCCAATATTTGGTCTGCTTTCTGCATTCTGAACAGTCTCCACTGGTATAACTTGATCGTTCCTATAAGCAAGTTACGGTTTGAACTAAACCGTTCTTTTGTATATCTTGAGTTTTGTTTGTGTCCTTTAAGTTTTAAGGCTAGCTATGGTGACAGGACTGCTGCGTCTATCCTTTTATATATCTATCGTGTAACGTGTATAGTCTGGCCTGTTGTTTTCTTGTGGGTTCAGCGCATCCTCTGTTCCTTTTCGTTTGTGGTTGCTCGCTTGTTTTGCCTTATGTTCTTTCTTCTTTTGTGTTTTATTGTGCCTTATGATCTATCTTCGAGTTAGTAGTATTGTATCATCCTTAGCAGCCTTTCTTTCTGGTTGTCTTTTTTGTCTGAAAATATTCTATTTAACAGCAGATCAATTTGCTGTGCAGGGGAAGTTGAATGAAGTGGTTAGAATTGAAAAATACGTTACAGGAATTATCACATTGGAAGATGGTATAACCATCATTCGAGGTAAAACATTTGCTTTCTGGTTTTCTTTTTCAAGTATTGTAAAGAGACAACCGTAGTGCCTTTTTTCAACTACTGGCATGAGTTTAATGTTTCTTAGTTCCAATTCACTACTCATTTTTTCACCCTATTTCATTTGTTTGCATTGCAAAACTGCTCAAAATCAATGTTTCAATCTGGAAGGAAGTAGTATATGAACCCAGTAACCATTTGGGTGAAATGTTTTAAGTATTTCAGATACTAGCCAACCTTCCCAATACTATTTGACCCTTGTAAACTGATCTAATTACACGAGTTAGAGTTTGGTTATAATAATATTATTGAATAACTAAGTTTATAATAATAATAAATTATTAATACTAACCAAGTAAATTAAGCTTTATTAATATTAACTAAGTTTATAATAATAATAATAATTTAACAAAGTTAATTATGTTTATAACAAATAACTGTAAGAAATTAAATATCTTACACAAATAGATTAACTAGGTATTATAAATATATAATGGTAATAAAATAATTGTAATAGTTATTTAAGTAAATTAACTAAATTTGTAATAAAAATTAAGAATTATAAAAATTAAATAAGTTAACCAAGTTTTATAAAAATTAACCAATTTATAATAATGACAACGATGATAATAATTAACTAAGTTTATAATGATGATGATTATTATAATAAATAATTTTATAATAACGATAATAAATTGTATTTTTTCTAAAAAGTAAAAAGTTTAAATAATAACAATAAACTAACTTTGTAATAAAAATAATAATATTAAATCATAAAATATTAATCAACTTGTTGAAGTTTTACAAAAATTAATTAAACTTATTATAATAACAAAAATTTAACTAAGTTAATTAAGTATTATAAATACTAATAGTAAATTAATTAAGTTTAATAAAAAATAAATCAAATATTATAAAATAATAATAATTAATCATGTTAACCAAATTAGTTGAGATTTACAAGCTTATAAAAGTTAACTATAATATTTAACTAAGTTAACCGAGTTTCATTATAAACAAGGGATCATTAATATGATTATTAAATCAACAATGGTAAATTAGAAAAAAAATGTTTGCTCTACATGTCATTTACTATTAGCAGAATCAATATATTAATTTCAGGCAAGGTTAGACCATGTTATGTGCTACTAATAGAATCATTAACTCGTGAATTTCTTCATTGCAGGTAACTAAAGACCATTGCTGCGAAAGTATAAAAGGCGACATGTTCTTCTTCCATGGTATGCATATAAAATAAATTGGTTGCCCATTTTTTTCTCATTATTTGGTGCAAATTGCTTCAAGAATATTGTATTCGTGTTTGTAAAGGCTGTATTTTTGTTTAATGGATATTGTGTGAACTTAATTTGTGGTGCTTTTTTTGTTTATGTAAACATGATTTATAGACAATACCTTCGTTTATGAATTATATGGTATGTAGTTTTATGTAAATGATTAATAGTTATGTGTTTGTATGGTAATTTTTTTGGTTTGGTTCAAACATATTATGAATACGGGTTGTTTGAATTATATTTAAATGTTGTTGATATGTGTGCGATAATACAACATAAAATAAATGTTGTAAAAATTGAAATAACAAAAGACAGCGTTTATTCGATGCTATCATTACTTCGAACACAAAGTAACAACGTTTTTAAAATGCTGATGAAACTGTAGAACATCTATGCAAACTTCTGACAGCAAAAATGAAAACGATGTCAAATTTATTAACAACGTTTGTCAATTGCTGATGAAAATGGAGGCAACCCACACCTGAAAACTATTAACAGCTAATTATAAATGTTGTGCATAAAGTATTAACAGCTCAGAAAATATGTTGTGCATAAAGTATTAACAGCTTAGAAAAAACGCTGTGAAATTCAATTTTTAACAGCATTTATTTTGTGTTGCTGAAAATACGGGCCTACGACCGCCTGTCGTTATACAACGTTTATCAAAACGCTGTAATATCCTACCACAACGTTTTTGAAACACTATTAAAAGCGTTTTTTGGTGTAACGTGTGTTGTACTCTCATGATGATATGTATATACAATACATATTTTTATTTAAAAAGCGATGTTATATAATATATTTTATTCGTATCGCTGTGAGATTGTGCCTACTCTGATTTTGTGATATTCTGATCTTCTTTTCTCCTATTCTAATTTCTCTTTCTTTCTATATCTTCCCCTCTATCTTCTTTCTATTAATGATCCAGTAATTTTTGGTGCTTGGTTACTTGACATGATATTTGTGTCGATGATCAGGATCGGGAATCTGCCGGGCTGTTACAAACAACGTTTCCCTTTCTTTCGAAAGTTTAAATTTCAAAAATACATAGGGCATATCGACATGTGCTACTCTATATGTCAACATCATAGCCGGTTTTTTCCTAAAAATGTATATTTCAAAGAAGTGTCTATTCGTTTAAAAATTTTCCTGAAGAGACTTGACTGATAAATTCCCTATAAATACCCATCCAAATTCGATTTTCTAACTAACTTTCATTAAATTCTCTCCTTTTCTACTCTCTATTTATAATCTTAATTTTCAAGTTTCCATAATCAAATTCTACCGAAATTCAAAGAGAATTAAACCAAATCATTTCTAGTTTAATTCTCTACCACGCTCTCTGTCTCTCAAAGATCCATATGTTATTCAGAGTTATATTAGTATTTGTAATCAAAGATCGAAAGATCAAAGTCTTATCGAGTCTCTCTACCAAAATGTTACTGAAACAGTGTGGTTGTAGCCCATTAAAATAAAATAGGTGTGATTGTAGCTCATAACCAATTAGGTGATCTCGTGTCTTGGTTAAATAAAGGGAGCGCTCTATGCTCGGAAGTAGTTAGGAGTGGACCTCATGGCACTTGAAATCGAGGAATGTAAGATTTGATATTGAAGTTTATTTGAAAAGAAATCTGCACAACCAAGAGTTGTGTAGGACTAGATATAAGGTAACTCCGAACCAGTATAAAATCCCGGTGTGTTCTTTCCTTTGATGCTTTGGCTTACTATTTGCATCTGTGTCTGATTCATATTTTCCATTTGCATTTGATTCTGTTAAATTCAAAAAGATTTTAAAAAGTTCATAAATTCCATTAAGCACTATTTACCACCCTCTAGGGTTAAGTTAGCCTTAAGATCCATGATCTTTATTTCCTAATGGTTTAGTTTTTCAGAGAAGTGATGATCCTCACATGGAGGAGATCACTCATGTAATTTTGTTTCACACCTAAAATAGAAGCTGTCAGTAAGCCTAGTAGGTAGCAAAAAACTCCATGTACAACAAAGAATAGAATAAAAATCCCACCTAACCTACGAGTCTATTGTGACAATCCTCCATACACCACCAGTGCTTAGAGTTAAATATTCGTGTTGTACAAGCACCTGATCGATGTAAAGCGATCTTAAAGAGAAAGAAATAGTAGAAAATAAGATAAATGATAAAGAAAAGAAGAAAATAGAAGAGAAATGAGAGAATATAATATAAACATAATCACATAACCATCATATATCTCATAGCGCATTAGATAACATATAATAATCAAATCACATATATAAAATAGGAGAGATAGTATTAACTATATAAATCAGATAATTAGAGTATACAAGCTCATACAGTTATATAAAATAGTAATAGAGTTTGTATATGAGATAAATCAACCCAACTGATAAACTGACTCTAATACATAACACTGTCAATGCTCCATAATGCTAAACAGCGGAATAAACATATATAATGCAAGTATAAGTATGTAAAACATAGCTTCTTGCTAATCCACTTGTAGCTTCGAATAATATCGATATTTGTCACCTTCTCTGCTCATCAGCATCATCAATGAGCACCCGAGGTAACAAGAGGGAAATAAAACCTTGGTCAGACAAAAGTCTAGTGTGAGCGATAAACAAATCTCAAAGTACTGTAAAAGTCGTAATAGTATATATGGCATGAAGGGTATAGAGAATCATACCTGCCCTGTCCCTGAATCTACAGAATTAGCACATAATAATCAATATATGTCATACTCTAATAAACATCATATAAAAAGGGTGTGATAAATGTTTAAGTGCTAAATAATGATAAACAGGTAAACAACCATCGCATCCATTAACCATCCTCACATTCACTTACTTGGTGCATAAATTATATGGTATCTAATACATTGGTCATCCAGTCCATCAATGCACTGGTAGGTCCAAAACATTGGCTAACTCTGCCAGACTATCACTATGTCCTACATCGGCGGACTAATATATAACCCTACCCAGTCCAAAATATCGACTGGCCCTAGGGTCCAAGCCGGTTAGTCCAAAACAATGACTGGCTCTTATCCTTCCTTGTGTCACTTTCTCAAAGGTATTCCAAAGTCTCAAACAACAATAACCACTTTGCACATGCTTTCCGCAGCACAATCCATCTCATTATTTATCCGTAAGACTCCCATCTGAAGTCATTCAACATGTAAGTTATCCCCTGGTAGCAGCAATGCCGTGAGACCTCATCGATTGCCATCCAAGACATAACAACTATGTGTCATCCCATCCTCAAATGGCAACCATCTCAATACGACTTAATATCATCTTTTTTGTATCTCGGATAAAAACTTTCCACTGCAGCATCCTTGCTCTCATCCTGGAATCACCGTTGTAGAATGACGAATTATTTCATAGAAGCATCATATACTCGCATCAAGTCAAAGCCATTGATCGAAGAGCCATCATGTCTAAATCGTTGTTGAACGGACTATCATATCCGACTCCTCGAAATCGCAACACTGTCAATGTCAAATTGACCAAAATGTCAACAATAATAGTAACAGATATCGACCACTTCATGGTAATCGATAACAACTATCAGGGTCACGTATTTAGCCAAAAATTAGTTAAAAACCCATCCAAGAAAAACGTCTGGCATTCTTTGCGAAGTTCATCTCGTCACCAAGTCCATCCATCATCTTCATATCGGCCATCAAGCTCCAACATCGCTCCGTCTTAAAATCTGTCGCCAAGCTCCAATGTTGCTCCATTGTCAAATTCATCCATGCACTCTGAAACTTCTTCGAGAATTTATCTCCGTTCGAGACTACCATCCTTGTGCATTCAATTAATACAGACTGACTTGTGCATTTGATCGATAAGCACCCCCAAACTCTAGTGAATAAGATTTACCCTAATGCTAAAATGCCTACGAACACCATTTTAAGCTAAACTAAGAAAACAATACGACCAAGCAACAAATAGTCAAATAAACTCCTATAAACACCCATAATGGCAATACTAAACCAATAGAACCTATATATAACAATAAAAGTGAAATAAGTGGGTCTAAGTAACCTAAATTTAACAATGTGGTCAAAATAGCGGGTAATAGCGTGTAAATGGGCAAACAGCACGTAATAACGCGCAAATAGGTAAAAATGTGATAATCAAGTTAAAACTACTTAAATCACTTTCTAATATTTTTATTTATTATTTACTAGGTCTAATTATCACTACAAGGAAATATGCATATGGTTACGTTTATTGGTTGCGTTATATATATGTATATATATATACGCAACCAATGTGGTTTTTAATTTTGCATTATGAGGTTTTGGTTACTGTAACACCCCGCCTCCGCTAGGGTCACTCGCAAGGGAATGCACTAGCTTTAGAGGGGCATTATTGGTAAACATCCACAGAAATATCACAAGACAGAACATATAAAAATAGCGGAAGTAAAAACAAACTTTCATAACATTAATAAATGAGGTCAAAAGCCTTTTTACATCAGAGTACATCAAAACCTGTCTTGCTGAAATAAAGAAGCATGAAACCTTTTCCATAAATTATTCCCCAATTAAAACAGTAAAGTAGCCATAGCCAAGGAAAGTCCAAGCCATCCAAGATGACCTTCAAGCCGAAGAAGTCCGAACTAAACAGCATTGTTTCCTCCCTGAAACCTGGGGGGGAAACGGAAGAAAAGAGGCGAAACAAAACGGGTCAGTCAAAAAGACTGAGTAAGTCCTATCTACTTCCAGTATAAAAACAGGTAAAGGTAACATGACATGCATAAACTGAAAGTAAACATAAGGATAACTACAAGATAGATAAACCAGGGTAGCCGGTTGAACTACTGTGGCAAGGTAAACTAAGGTATCATGATAAACTACGGTGTTATGATAAGTCAAGGTATCACATCGTCAGATTTCTATCGAGTACATTATCCCAAGGTATCTACCCCGTCTAACATCCCACGGTATCTATTATGTATATTCTTCCTAGTTCTAACATGCATATTTGCTCTGCACCTCTCGTACTAGTATCCCTACCCGCGTCATGTGTTAACCATGAATGTCCCTTGCTCAAAGTCGTGTAATGGTCCATGTCAACCTAATATATCGCATATATAGGTTACTCAAATCATATGTTTCTTTCCATGTGTATAAGTTCGGTCCTTTGCCGTACCTCGTACGGGCTTCCTCATGTCGTATTATCCTTGAAATCGTTTGGACTGACACCCTTGTTCTAGCTAGGCTCTTCCATATGAATCATCGTTTGAACTACTAGGACTTACGCCACCTAGCACCCCTAGGGATTACGCTTACCTATTGCACGCTTTCGTATTTCGGCTTGGGTTAAACCACCTAGGCCACTAGGGATTACGCTAACCCTCAACCGCGCCCTTTTTCCCACGCATTCATCGTGAATCGTTTTTCTATAACTGTATGCACATGTATCACATCGTGCCATCCGAGTCCTGTCACAGGGCAAACCAAGAAATACAGGACTCGGTCGGGAGCTTTAGATTTATCTGCCGATGCAGATACTAAGGTCTGCTTTTCTACACGTGGCTATGGTCCCACGAGACCCCTCCCTCAACTAGTGAAAGGCAACACAAGAGAAAATCTTGCATGAGAACTACACTCCGGCCAGCCCACATCCTACGGCCTACCTCACCCATAATTAGATAGCAAATTATGGTCTGTTGGGTGTTCCCTGCCTTTCCGTACGTACACGCTTGACTTAAGATGGTAGATGATCGACGAACTTGCTATCTCGGGCACCTTATGTATCCGTCGACTCACTGCTATCCACCCCAGTTTTTAGGTCGCTCGCATAGCAACCAAGGCATATTCTTGGTTCTTCTGCCGCAGACCTCAACCTCTCGTGAGCCTAGTATAATGACCTGGCAGCTCACAGAGGGATCCCAAGAATATCCTCACGTTCCCCGAAGCCGCTGCTTCGTTACCCAGTTCGTTGGAGCCTTTATCTAAATCAGATAGCCTGCTCCTACACGCATACTTAAACGTTGATCTAACGTATCGGGTTACTAATCTATCTAAGAAATGGTCCAAATTTCCTTGACTAAGAATTATTACTTAGTTTCCCTTAACTAAGGTTTACCACTTAGCCTTATTTCCATAATCCTTGTTAACTATGGTTATTTACCTAATCCTCCGAATTAGGGTTTATCTAATGGGTTAAGTGTCACTTAAGTTCATAGCTTAGCCCGTCTATAAACCATGTCAAAAATGGCTAAGTATCCAAGTCCAAGACTTAACCCTACAAACCATGTGTCAAGTTGGCTAAGTATATTAAGCAATCCATAACTTAACCTCGTCTAATTATCATTTTAGATTGGTTAATTATATAAATTAACTTGACCTTGTCAAATTACCAAGTCAAATCGGTCAAGCGTATTCAAGTGATTCGTGACTTAGCCTTATCATGTTTTCACGTTAGATTGGTTAAGTATAGGTTAACTTAACCTCATCAAATTAACGAGTTAGATTGGTTAAGTTTAGGTCACTTAACCACATCAAATCATCATGTATAATGGGTTAAGTATAAGTTGCTTAACCCCATTAAATTATCACATTAAGTTGGTTAAGTATTGGTTACTTAACCTCGTTGAATTACCAAGTTTAAATTGGTTAAGTGTTTAACTTAACCCCATCGAATTACCGTGTTTAGATTAGTTAAGTGTTAATTACTTAACCTCATCTAATTACCAAGTCTGATTAGTTAAGTGTAAATTACTTAACCCCATCCCCTAATCATCTTGCATGGTTAAGTGTCATTAAGGAATCAAGTCCGGTCCCACTTAACCTACCCATTCGTGTCATATCGGTTAAGTGTCATTAGTCAAATTTACTTAACCTTATCCTGTGGCATTAATTTAATTAATGCACTCTTAACCTCTCACATTAGACCTTGTTGTGGTTACTAGTTAAGCCGGGCGGGTCCGGGTAGATTTACACCACAACCTAGTCTAACCTCGGGTCTTAAGCGCGACATGACCAACTTCTCACATTGGGTCCTATTGTTTGCAACTACTAGTTAGGCCGGTCGGTTCCGGGTAGTTTTACGTTGCAAACTCAACCCAACCTCGAGTTGGCCACACTTATATTATCTAAGTTCATCATGTTTCCAAAACATGTTACAAGTTTTCAAGCATTTGGGTAGACCTAACTTAATAGGTAAATTCCCAAAGGGTAGACCTAACTTAATAGGTAAATTCCCAAGCTCATGTTTTTATGCATACTTACATGCCAACTTCCATGTTATCTTTCACGTCATATTTTCAAGTATAAACACATGTCATAATCAAGTTAAGATTTTGCGACATGTTCATGTTTATCCAACTACCCAAAATCGTGTTTTCCCAACGCAAGCAAAGCGAGTCAACATAGTAGGTATACTATGGCTACATGTAGACCCCAAAACATGCACGATGCCACAAAAGGGATTTGCTCCAAACATGCATGGCGTCATAAGGGGGGTTTGGCCTTAAAACATGCATGATAGAGTCATGTAGGGATTGACCATAAGCATGCATACTATCATATAGGATTTGGCCACAAACTTGCATAATATCATAAGGAGGTTTTGCCACAAACATGCATGAAACATAAGGGGTTTGTGTTCATATGCATGCATAAGCCCCAAGGTCAAGTATTTGCCTATGTTTCACAAGTCAAATGGTTCCCAAAGGTTCATGCTAGCATTTCATGCATAAAGATCCAAACTTGCAAGTTAAACTAGGTTATGCATAGCATGAGAGGCATGATTAAGTCACTCACAAGGCCTAAAATCATAAATATAAACACAAGAGGCAAGGTAAAGTTCATATAGGTTCGCATAATCATGTTTAGCCTCATTTTATCCCATGTCATTATCAAAACTACCGTTTCCATCTAAAAGTAGCTAGAACTTACATAGTTAGGCCTAGGCAAAGAAGCATGAATCATCTTGACGAAGAAAGGTGGCTCCTTTGAAGAAGAACCTTCATGAAACTCGCATAACAATGTTGATTTGGCCTCTATTTGGTGTAGCAAGCTTGCACCTTTTGATTTGAACCCGATTTGAATGCATAGGCTCTAGGGATTTGAGATGGAGGCCATGAGAGTAGAAATTTGGCCATAGTTTAGTTACATGAGTGAATAATGAGGGTTTAGGGGTAGGTTTAGGGTCTTTTTATAGAGATTAGGATAGTTTTAGGCCCTTAGATTAACCCTAGGACCAACCTGAACCGTCAAATTTTAAACCAGGCCCAAAAACCTAGCCAAGATAGAAAATAGGTGCACCAGACCAGAATCAGCCGACAGGGCAAGTCGACATGCCTGTCGACATGCCTGTCGACTTGCAAGTCGACAGCCCTGTCGACATGCCTGGGCGGGAATTTTCCCGCCTGGCCCCATTTCTGCATGTTTCGAAATTCAAATTTCCCGAAAACTTCTTTGGCCCTTAACCGGGTCATACGGACTCCGATTTTCGAAAACTCGGACTCTATTTCGCGTATTTTTCCGAGACGAACGCAATGGCATAGCCCGTTTTACTTGATTCAGAATTTAAAATTAAATTCTGCCTTGATTCTCGTTTTAACATGTTATTGAAATACGGGTTGTTACAGTTACTTTTATTTAACAATTGATTGAAATATTGGTTATATTCAACTGTTCCCTCCCATTGCGTTTCACTTCCCTCCTCTATTTTCGTTTTTCCGCCTAAACCTAAATTAGTTCCCTCTTTTCTCGTCTTCACCTAAATTACTTTACTCCTTTTTGTCTTCCCCGTTTCAACCTACCTTCGATTGTGGATCTGCTTATATCAATGTTATCTGCGATCGATTAGAGAGTGAAAGAGTGCCTTGCTCGCGCTCTTGAATTTGGCTGTCCGAAATGAACGCAACAAGGAAATAATAGTAAAGAGTGGCATCATCCCATATCTCATCGAGTACCCCAAATATGTCCATAGCAATATTCAAAATCTTGCAATCGCTTCAATTCTAACTCTCTCAAATGTAGCCTCAACCAGACCAATCATCAGCACCTCTGGAGTCATTCCTCTCCTAGTCAAAACCCTAGTTTGTGGAAGCATCCAAGGCAAATTCGATGCAATCACAACTCTATACAACCATTCAAACTCTGAATTCACCCATGGTTCACGATCTCAATCGAAAGAAAGTTCTGTACTTGGCTTAATTTAAATAATTCTGAACAAGGTAATTGATCATTAAGACTACAAACTAGCTTTTTATCCACTATTTGGTATGTTGGTTTATTGTAAAAGATTTTACTTTAGTATTTCTGAATTGTGGGAGGATTAAATTACGATTTAATAGTAGTAAGCTAGATTAACAATTTACATTAAATATTATATGTGATTTTCAACTGTGAACATGCTAGTAATCTTGAGCTTAATTTTTCAGATTCTATGATATCTATATGCTTACTCTATAAAGGAATTAATTTGAGCATTATAGTAATAAATACTTTTGACAAGATATAGTGTTTAATTAATAATTATGAAGGGAAATGTTCATCTTGGAAACCAAATTTTTGGTCTATTTTCTGAGTCTTATTTTTAGTACAATTTTAGTCATGTATGGATTTTTGAAAGTTTTTCAAAAAAAACATATATTTGTTCTTGGGTACTTAAAGAAATATGTTTTTATTTTTTTCTATTCAATGGTTAAAATCGATCCAAATGCAAGTTCAGAAGCAGTTGACGCAGTAAACTATTGCAAGTATACTACTTAGATGAGAATAAATATAGGGTAAATTTGTTTAATGATACTTGATACAAGATATTATTGGTCCAAAAGAAAATTTTAAGGCTATAATTAAGTCCTCAAATTAGAAACTAACACTCTTTTGACACCTTATGGAAACTATGCTTGAAATTATTACATTGCATTTTAGTTTCAAGCAATTTTGGTATTAGCTTTCCCACTGAAACTAATAACTTAATGATTGGGTGATTAAGATCAAGATATCAACATTTTCAATGTTGTTTTTGTATGCCTACAAAAAGGTCCTCTTTGATTATTTTAATTGTTTGCCTGCAGCTGCCCTTATTGGTTATAGAAGTTTATGCATGCATGGTCTTTTTTCTTCTGATTTGGGAAATTTGGATCGAATTGATAGCCTAACTTGGCCTATTGAAGTACCGTATACTGTTTGGTTTGTCACCAGCTGCTTTGGTTTGATCCTTGCAGAGATGTTAGTTCGAGGCTGGGGAATGTGAATGATGATACAATTTCGTATACTTTTGGTGCTAAGTGTTTTTTCAGAATTATTAATAGAGCATGATTTGGATATTACATGCCCTGCACATCAGGTATACAAGTAGTCAAATATACATAAGACCTTGTAAAACTCATATCCATCATGTTTTTTTGGCTCCATTGTTGCAAGGACAATCTAATTTTAATATTACCTCTGCTTCACAGATAGCTTAAGTTTTTTCTGTTTGGGGAAATCATATAGTTTACATTAACAAAAAAAAAGATGTTGTACAATTATCATCATTGAAGTTTCCGTACTCGAACTTTTATAAACAGAAATTTTTTGTTTAGAATTTCTAAATATGACAATGCTTTGTGCTCTCTGCATATGTAGTAAAATTGAAAACTTTGAACTATAAAAGATTAAAATCTATAATCTGGTTCAACATACATCGTTCATGGATACTTGCTAGCAGCGACGACTTGTTAAATATCTTCTCTACATGAACTTTATTGCGTTTGCACCATGCAACTAAATCCCCGGGATCAAGATATTTAATTTTATAAGTGCCAAATGCTATCGTTTTTGTAACATATTGGAGAAGAGAGATGAAGGAAGTTTAGGGGAAGATAATTTTATTGCTTGATTGCTTACTTGCTTGACTTATTACATTGCAAATTTATAGCCTTATTTATACATGCTTCATCCTTATCCAAAAGATAATTCTAGATAAGACTATTCTAGAATAAATTCGGATTTATCATAATCAATAATTCAATACCAAATATGTCAAATACCCAAATCTATCAATATATATTGCAGTTAACAAAGGCAATATATAATGACATTTATTGCAGTTTAATTTATTGCCAACAATGCTTTCCCTAAATTAAACTTGCTACTTATTTCCAAATTTTCTGCACTTATTTTGAAAACTTGTCCGCTAAGTTCCTTTGTCGAAAAAAACATCAACATCGGATCATTTGTTTCGAGAACATCTCGGTTTTGATTCCTTTATGTCTCACGTGCTTTGATAGGAACAAAGTAATCATGCAAGCTTTCTTTTTTCTTTTCCGATTCTTTTTAATTGTCACGGTCTTCAATGCGATTACACAAATCTTTGTTGAACTCCTTTCATTTTGTCTTTCTTTACTGTCATAGAATACTCCAAAAAGTATATGGTTTATCTTCCATCTTGTTCCCGTACAATGAATTTTTAATGAGTCAGATATGACATCTTTGAATTCTTTTGAGTATTCTCTTTTGCAAACTTTAACCATTCAATTTCTTATTTGTTTTCCAAATTTCTTCCCAAATATGCATATGCTTCAAATCTCCACCAAGCTCTTCAATTTCTTCTTGTCACATATGTTCTTTATTTTCATCACCTTTCCATTCACGCTTTTCATCATTGGCATCATCTGCATTTACTTTATTTTCTTTCAAATCTAATTCCTTGGAAAAAATCATTTTCTTATCATTGATTTTTGTATACTCTTCAAGTTTTGTACTTTTAAATTTCCCTTTGGTTTCTTTTTCGATTACTAATGACTTTCTGCTTTTAGTTTCTTTAATCGTGATTTCAACACTCTCTTGTCCAGCTTTAAAATCTTCTTCATGGTTTGCTTCCTTATTGATAACCTTTGCCTTTTCTTCTCTTTTATTCTCCGCTAGTGCCACATCAATATGGTTAGTAGTATTCTCCACTACAACTTCTTGCTTTTCTTCATCAATTTTTTCTTCTTTATTATCTATAAGTTTTTCTTCATCCAACTTTTCCTCTTCTAATTTCTCTAACTTCAATAGTATTTCTGCATCTTCCTTCTTCTCACTATCTTTCTTTTCATCTTCCTCGTCTTTGTCAACAAACTTCTTTTCTTTCTCTTCTTCCACTTTTTTATTTCCATCTCGTATGAATGAGCTTTGAAAAATCTCCCAAGTTTGCTTTGCATAAGTGGCACGATGTATTTTTTCAAAAGCGTCATCATATGTTTTTATTCCCTGATAGATATAAAACAAAGCTTGTTTGTCTTTTATTTTCATTCTTATTAATTTCTCCTTTTCAGCTGGTGTTAATTCTTCCTTATCTTTTATTTTGATATACCCGTTTTCAACAATCTCCCATGCTACTTAAGATCCAACGAGAACTTTCATTTGAACATGGAGGAAGTTTAAGGGAAGATAATTTTGTTGCTTTATTGCTTACTTGCTTGACTTATTACATTGCAAATTTATAGCCTTATTCATACATATTTCATCCTTATCCAAAAGATAATTTTAGATAAGACTATTCTAGAATAAATTTGAATTTATTATAATCAATAATTCAATACCAAATATGTCAAATACCCAAATCTATCGATATATATTGCAGTTAACAAAGGCAATATATAATGATATTTATTGCAATTTAATTTATTGCCAACAGTTTTTTATTCCATTTATTTTTATTGGTTTACATCCTCAATATCTTCTCATCAATTTGACTTATCTTCCTTTCCAACATTTTGGAGGGCAGACTTCTTTTAGAACTAAGCGGACGTTTCCTTTTTCATGCTTTATTCAAATCCTATTTTAATTCATCTTTTTGTGCCTTCAATTCATCTATTTTTTTCATTTAGTTTTCACATTTGGGTTTCATGACTCTTTGAGGTACAGTGTTGATGATGGCAACCTCTGTATTTGCTCTTTGATAAACAATGATTTTCTTCAGTAGTGTACCACCTTTGCCTTGCTCACTCAGCATGCTATCCAATGTAATAGAAGCATTATTTGTATCAAATTTTTTGGCAGTAAGCCCAGGCATTAGCTCCTTCAAATGAGCATTAAGTCTACTTGTATCCAGCTTATCCAAGAGCTCATCTCCTCCAACTTTTTTTTGCTCCGTCGCTTTTCTTAGTAGTTTGGATATCCCCGATTGCTTTATAAACCGACAAATCAACTTCCACGGGATTGTAATATCTAATATAATCTTAACCAAGAAAATTAAATTATAGCTTATTTAGAAGAATGCATGTTACATTTTCCACCTTTGAAGTGCAGCAGTCTATAGTTTCTGCTTCATCGTCATCCCACTTCATTGTCTGGCTTAAGTGCCAGCTTACCGATAAGATAAGTGGCCATAATAATCTGCTTCTTAGTAGGGTCAGTACCGGTGAAAATCTTCGTGTAAGTTACATGTATGTCTTTGATATAATCCTTCAACCACCTGGTCTTCTTTACTGCATTTTTGTGGATGATTGACTACTCGAAGGAATCATAATTTTCAGTCCCTGTGAAATTGGTATGTCGTCATCGCTATCGTCATCTATGTTCTCTTCGTTTTTCACAACATATTCATTTTTTACTTTTACAGCAGCAGAAGCACTAGAAAATTTTGCCTTCTTATATACAAATTCCATCGGCTTTTTAACATTTTCTGGAGTCCTCTTGTGTGGAATATCCACAATATTTTCCAGGTAGTTGTATGTTGCTGATATGCAAAGGAGAGTTAAAATGTAGAAGTGCCAGGGGGCAGTGGGGTCTTGTAGCTTGAAGGTAGCTGTATGTTACAGACATTTTTTTCGTTCCGACATGAATTTTAATTTTGCTGCAAGTTTGATTTTCCTAGAAGTAAATTTGTGAGATATGGCCATGCATAGTTGATAGATAAGTTAGTAGTCTACTTATGAAGTTAGTCACAGTTAAGTGTATCTCACACTAGTTCACGAAAATAAAGCTAGTTGTTACAATAATTGTAGGAGCACCAACAGCAATTTTGAGTGAAGAACTTGCGTTCCTGTACTTCAAGATTATAACCGTTTGAATGCCCTAGTAGTTGACATGCGCCTGTTGCCTATTCAACTTAAAAATTAACGTTGATAATGATACTACAATAGTTTGGGCGAATTTAGATGCGGGCTTTGTCATAATATTTCCAGGGTTAATAATTATTTTGTGTCCAACTCCAATAGTGTGCTTTAGCTGAACTCAATCATTTGCACAAAAAAACAAGCAAAGAACAATTACAAAGTATAAGACAGATTTATTTTATATTTACATATAATTAGAAAGGGTTCAAATTCGAGTTCAATGGCAGGACTGAAAAAGCTGGGCATAAGAAGCACCATAGTTTCACTAATATCCTATGATTTTCATCAATATGTATTGGAGATCTACATACATCACTTGATATTTCTTTTTTCGTGCCTTTTTGTTTTTTGAAAATAAAAGGAAAAAGTACGGCAATATTTGAAAGCTTTTAACTTTACAATTACCCTACAAAATGTGCTTCATATTACATGTTAGCGGTTTCTTTTTGAAAGTATATTTGGGTATCATAGGCCATAATATAAGGTTTTAGACATGATATGAATTTATCATTGTGTTGGTCAAGCCGATAATGCTTTTCAGTCTAAATTTGAGTTTGGTCATTAGCAGGATTGAAAATGCTTAGCTTAGAAAACACCATAATTTTTGCTCATATAAAAAAATTTCATGTTACTTGCTTGTGACAGTTCTAGCATAAAACATGTCCATTTTTTTACAACTTACATGTTACATTAAGCTCGGAACCATGGTACTGTCTTAAGCAAGCTTACTTCAGTTTGCACTGAATAGTTCATCAAATTCAACAATTTCTGTATTATTGTTGATTTGGTACCTTTCTACTTTTATCATTTCTCACTCTTGCAGTGATTTTATACTATTGTTGTATTTGGTACCTTTCTACTTTATCATTTCTCATTCATGTCTTGCATTAAGACATTATCAGCAGTTCTGGCAATACTCCCATTTTTTTTATAGCAAAATTAAACTCATTCTTACTAAAATTACAATACAAGGAATCAATAAACCATCATATGGAACACATGACAGAAATTACTTATACACAACCCGGATACAAATCACCAGCAGCACAACAATGAATAAGTAGCATATGCTTAACTTACATGAGATAAAGCTCTAACTGAGAGATTGGGCAACAGACGACATGGTAACAAGGCCAGATAGTAGCCTACGATAAGAACACTGTTATAAGTGGTGGACTCGCTCTGCATTTTGTTGTTTCTGAGATCGACGTTGGAGTCATTTTGGAAGGGACCCGCCAACTTGGGCACCCATGGCCACGTTAGGGCTTGGCTCGGTGGAGTTGAGGTACTGGAAGCCTCGCCAGCCAGTAATGGTACTCACAAGGATGGAAGCGCCTGTGTGGTGCTGGTTAATGATCCATGCCATAGCTTTTCAATCCGTGACATCAAATTACCAAATTTTAATGAAAATGAACGTGACCACTTTCTAAATTTAAGGCCACTCTGTTAGAATTTAGAGGAGGAAGAGAAATAGATTGAGAAACAAGCAATTTTCATAAAAGAGGAAAACTTTAATTACTTTTTTATTTCTTTTTTTCTTTTTTTATTGATTGATACAAATGAGGAGAGACCTCTTATTTATAAGATACAATGGATCTTTCTAGATTTGCAAATAAATGAAAAATTATCTTTTCCTAATTAATAGCAATATTAAGACCTCTAATTAAAATCTCTCTCAATAAAAATGTAAGAACACTCTAGAAATGCAAATCAAGTTTATTATTTTCCTTTTTTCAACATCCCTTTAAACTTGATTTGTGACTCCAAGCAAATTCCTCAATCTGATAAAGTCTTCGTACTTGAGCGGTTTGGTGAAAATATCAGCAATTTGATCATTGGATTTCACATACTCTAGCTGCACTTCCTTTCTAGTGATGCACTCTCTAATGTAGTGATAGCGTGTGTCAATATGCTTGCTTCGATCATAAAAAACTGGATTTTTGGCCAAAGCAATTGCTGATTTGTTATCCACGAAAATCTTGGTTGGCTCCTTTTGTTGCAAATTTAATTCTTTTAGCAAGTTCCTTAGCCAAATTGCATGGCAAACAAATGAAGTAGCCGCTACATACTCCGCTTCGCATGTAGAGAGCGTGACAATTGGTTGTTTTTTCGATATCCATGTGAAAGCTGTGTCTCCCATGTAGAACACAAAACCGCTTGTGCTTTTCCGGTCATCTATATCTCCACTCCAATCACTATCACTATATCCAACAAGATCATAATTATTAGAAATAGAGTAGTACAAACCAAAGTTTGTTGTCCCTTTAACATAGCGAAGAATCCGCTTTGCTGCTTTCAAATGTGTTGTGGTTGGATTCTCCATGTATCGGCTTACAACTCCAACCGCATATAGAATGTCGGGCCTTGTGCACGTTAAATATTTTAAGCTGCCAGCCAAGCTCTTGAAAAGTGTAGAGTCTACCTTTTCTCCTTCTTCATGCCTTGACAATTTGATTCCACATTCAATTGGCGTGCAAACTGGATTAGAGTCTTCCATCTTGAACTTTCTCAATATTTCCTTAGCATAGCCTTCTTGAGTGATTAGAATGCCTTCATCTTCTTGTTTTACTTCAGTGCCAAGATAATAAGACATGTGCCCAATATCAGTCATCTCAAATTCCTTTGTCATCTCTTTCTTAAACTCTTTAAACATGCTTGCATTGCTACCTGTGAAAATCAAGTCATCTACATACAAACATACAATCAATGTATCACCATTTTGGATTTTAATATAGAGTGCATGCTCATATGGACATTTAATTAAGTTTCTCTCTTTCAAATACTTATCAATTCGAGCATTCCAAGCTCTTGGAGCTTGTTTCAACCCATAAAGTGCATTCTTTAGCTTCAAAACTTTGTCTTCTTCTCCCTTGACTTCGTAGCCTTGTGACTGCTCGATATAAACTTCTTCTTCAAGGACTCCATTTAAGAAGGCAGATTTCACGTCCATTTGATGTATCTTCCAATTATTTTGAGCTGCTAATGAAATTATCAATCTTACAGTTTCTAATCGAGCAATGAAGCAAATACCTCTTCATAGTCAATGCCAGCTCTTTGAATATAGCCTTTTGCTACCAATGTTGCCTTGTATTTCTCAACTTCTCCTTTGGCATTTTTCTTTACCTTGTACACCCACTTGACACCAATCGCCTTGTGTCCTTTTGGAAGTGAAGCTAGCTCCCATGTGTCATTTTTCTTGACCACCTAAATTTCTTCGTCCATAGCATTTCTCCAACTCTTCTTTTGCAAAGCTTCTTGAAAATTTATAGGCTCACAATCTGCAAAAAGACAAAAAAGAGTAATATTGTCTTGATTTTCTGTTACATCATAAATTTCTTGAAGGCTTCTAAAACGAGGAACTCTTTCACTTGAGCTCCCATCTTCTTGACAATTTGTTGCTGGTGAGGCTAGTGGGGAAGTAGGCTCTTCACTTGATTGCTCGATCCTTGGTTGTTGTATCTCATCTTCTTCAAAATATGGAAAGAAGTTGTAATTCTCATCATACGATTTCTAATCCCATTCTCCTTCTTCATCGAATACAACATCTCGGCTAATTATTATTTTCTTCGTATCAGGATTATAAAGTTTATAGCCTTTTGAATTTGTGTCATAACCAATAAAAATATATTTTTCACTTTTATCATCCAATTTGCTTCGCTTTCATTCGGTACATGTACATGAGCTATGCTTCCAAAAACTCTTAGATGAGAAATGTCAGGCTTCCTTCCGCTCCATGCTTCTTGTGGTGTCTTCCCCAACACACTTCTTGTTGGAGATTGATTTGATAGATAAACAGCGCATGCCACAGCTTCCGCCCAAAATTCCTTTGGTAGTCTCTTACTTTTGAGTACGCTCTTTGCCATTTCAACAATTGTCCTGTTCTTCCTTTCTGCTACTCCGTTTTGCTGAGGAGATCTAGGCACTGTTAGTTGGCGTCGAATTCCATTATCTTCACAAAACTTCTGAAATTTTCTTGATGTGAACTCTCCTCCACGGTCAGATCTCATGGCTTTTATCATAAGGTCACTTTCCTTCTCAACATGAGCTTTGAACTTCTTGAAGTTCTCAAATACTTCTGATTTCTCCTTCAAAAAATACACCCACGTTTTTCTTGAAAAATCATCAATAAAAAGAAGGAAATAATTACTTTTACCTAGCGAGCTTGACTTAATTGGTCCACACACATCTGTATGTATGAGTTCTAATGGTTTCTTGGCCCTTGAGTATGACTCCTTTGGAAAGCCCATTTTGACTTGCTTCCCAAGTAAACATCCTTCCCACAGTTGATTGGGATGATTTATGCAAGGCAATCCTCTCACCATTTCTTTCTTAAAGAGCAATTCCAATCCTTTGAAGTTAAGATGTCCAAAACGAAGATGCCAAAGCCATGAGACATCTTGGTAGCACGCCTTAAGACATTGGGCGACACCATGTTGAATGTTGAGCAAAAACATTCTATTTTTTGACATTGGTACTTTAGTAATGAGATTGCTTGCACTGTCTCTTATGGAAAGGCTTTTATCCTTTAATTGAATATCATAATCTTTCTATAAGAGTTGTCCTAAGCTCAAGATGTTACTTTTCATGTTTGGCACATAGTAAACATTAGAAATAAGTTGATGCTCTCCATTCTTCAATTTAATAAGAACATTACCTTTGCCTTTCACTGCTACCTTTGATTCATCTCCAAACGCCACATTGCCCTTTATTGTTTCATCAAGCTCCACAAACATATTTTTTCTTCCGCACATATGGTTGCTTGCGCCGCTATCTAGATACCATTGATTGTCCTCCTCTTTTTCATTTTCTTTATGGGCCAATAATAATGTGCCATCTTCTACAATTCTTTCTTCAACATAATTGGTCTTCTCTTCAAATTTATTGTTTCTTGGAGCTCTACATTCAGAAGCATAGTGTTCAAATTTGTTGCAATTATAGCATTTGATCCGTGACTTGTCACTCCTTGAATTTGAATTGCCTCTCTCATGACCTCTAATTGTGCTTTCTCCTCTTTGATTATTGAAGCTATGGTTATTGTCATGGTTGGGCCTCCAACCTCGTCCATATCCATAGCCACGTCCTCTTCCTCGTTCTTGACCACGACCCCATCTTTGTTGGCCTTGATTACTTTCTTCCTTTTTTGAATAAATTCATGTCTTAAGAACATGCTCTACGGTCTCTTCCTTCTTCTTTTTCTTTTCTTCATAAGCCTACAATGAGCCTAAAAGCTCCTCTATAGCCATGACCTCCAGGTTTTTTGTTTCTTCAATGATGGCGACAATATGTTCAAACTTTGAATCTAATGATCTAAGAATCTTCTCCATGATTCTGACATCATCTAATTTTTTACCATTTTTTTTCAAATTATTAGTAACAACTAAAACTCTTGAAAAATAATCAGAAAGAAGTTCACCTTCTTTCACATGTAGAGATTCAAATTCTCCTCTTAATGTTTGAAGACGCACTTTTTTGACTTGATTTGTCCCCTTGTAAGATACCTAAAGCCTTTCTCATGGCTCTTTTGCTGATTTTGCTTCCGAAATCTTTTCAAAAGTGTCATCATCCAATGCTTGATAAATTAGACTAAGAGCTTTCTTGTCTCTTGTCCTCAAGTTTTCCAATTCATCCTTTTGGGTTTGGGATAGACTATCTTCGTCTTCTGGTTCAGTACAGCCTTTCTCAACTATCTGTCATACACGATTTGCTCCAAGGAGGGCCTTCATTCTTAAGCTCCAATTATCATTGTTGGTCTTGGTAAGCATTGGAACTAGTACGGGAACGTTGTTATTCGCCATCTCTTAGGATCTTCAAGCTCTGATACACCTTGTTAGAATTTAGAGGAGGAAGAGGAATAGATTATGAGAAACAAGGAATTTTTGTAAAAGAGGAAAACTTTAATTACTTTTTTATTTCTTTTTTCCTTTTTTTCTTGATTGATACAAATGAGGAGAGACCTCTTGTTTATAAGATACAATGGATCTTTCTAGATTTGCAAATAAATGGAAAATTATCTTTTCCTAATTAATAGCAACATTAAGACCTCTAATTAAAATCTCTTTCAATAAAAATGTAAGAACACTCTAGAAATGCAAATCAAGTTTATTATTTTCCTTTTTTTAACACACTCAATTTTCTGAACTTCTTCCTTTTATCATAAACTCACACTTCCCCACGTACTGAAATACTTCATCACTTTCATCTTCTTAAGTACTTCTCATCAGCAAATATAGGCCCTGCCATGCTCGATATGGATTTGGGGTGGATGGGTCCAAACCATTCAATCTCAACTGCTCGTGCTACTAGCAAATTTTGTATTCTAAATGCTGCTAATCATATCATAAGAGACGAAGCTGATCTAATGCTTTGTGGTGGCTTGATGCGGTAATCATATCTATTGGATTAGGAGGGTTTGTCGCTTGTAGGGCACTTTTGGAAAGAAACAGTGACCCGACAAAAGCTTCACGTCCATGGGATAGTTGTTATGGGAGAAGGTGCTGGTGTACTACTTTTAGAAGAGCTGGAGCATGCTAAGAAAAGAGGAGCAAAGATTTATGCAGAGTTCCTCAGAGGAAGTTTCACATGCGACAGCCACACCCTGAGGGAAATAGTGTCTCGCTTTGCATTGAAAATGCTCGTGTGGAATCAGGAGTAGCAAGAGAAGATGATAAGTGCAAAAATGTTCATGCTACTTTTGGGAGCTTCTGCACCCAGAGAAGATGTTACCCTCAGCTTTGGATTTTTGCGCTGACTGATGTTAGCATTTTCTATTTTATGTAGTCAATTAACACCAAGTGAAGATGTTCTTAGGATTTTTGCGCTTACCAATGTGGATTGGTTATAGTGGAAGCCTGGAAGGTCATGCATGATTAGCCGCTAGTCGTAGGATCAGGGAAAACGTGGACGTGGCATGCTTTCTTTGTGGCGTTTGGGCTTTCCTTGTAATTGAGAATGAGTTGATAGGTATTTTAGCTGTAAAGAAACGTGTAAAAGAGCGTTGAGCTTCAGTATGTAAAAGAATTTTCATCGCCTGTTTTGAGTATATAATAGAACTGGTTTATATTATATGAAAATGTACTGTTTATTAGACTTTTATGCATGCAGCTTTTCGCTTTTGGAATGCTATCCATGTACATGTTCTTAAGCACATAAAAACGTACATGTAGGCATTACATATTTCACCTGGGTATATTCAAATAATTAATATATTTACAAATATAAGACCAACTAAAAACTATATCTATGTCTCTGAAACTCTGTTTTTAAACAAGTCTAAGACTGAAGTTTCAATCTTTAGGTTTTGAAACTGAAAACGCAGTCTCAAATATTTTTAAAACTTGTGAAACAATAACTAAAACTATCGGTTTTTAATCAGTCTTTAATGGTTATGTAAAGACTGAATAATGACATTAAAGACTGAAATTCTCAGTCTTTAATTCAGCATTTTTTTTGTAGTGAAGGTAGCTTAGCTTTGAAGGGCTCTGGCAATATTCCGATGTTAACTTGAATCTTACATTTGACTTGGGCCTTGTCATATAAGAAAGAATTTTTTTGTTGAAATACAACAATGTGTGTGAAATATAACATTTTGTTTGCTAATAATCTTAATTTATTTGACTATATTACCAGATTAGGCATTTTATGGTTAGTAGATGGACATTAAAAAATTGTATTAGAATGTGGAACTATATTCTTATATTGCTTACACTTTTTTGCACATTAAGCTAGTTGATATATCCCTGATGTCTTTATCTAAGATCAGTTGGTTGGAAAGTGCGCGTTTTTCAGACAAAACTTTGTAGCCCAAGTCATAGCCGATGTTGCTCTATGCTTTTTTGAAGCTGTAAAAGTGCACGTGCAGACACAACCTAAGTTTGGAATAGGGCCTGGTTGATGGTTTTTCAAGGTTATATGCTACAATTGGCTTATCTACGTTTGTATATTACATTAATTTACCTTTTTCCCTTTTGCTCCATCAGTAGTTGTAAATAATAATCAAATGTCACTTCTGATATAGATTTTACAAACAGTTTTTCTTTTTCTTTTATGGGTCCAGAATCTTCCACGTAATTACTGTTTTCCATTTATGTTATCTCATGCATATCACCTCCTTTTCTTTTTCTTTTTTGAAAAAAGGGAAAAGGAAAGAAAAAACTTCAAATTTCATGTTATTTATTCATGCTATATGTCACGTTTAATCTGGAGGACCATTTCCTTCTGCTATTAATGTTTATTTTATATTTCTGCAGTTTATAGGATAATGTTCTCATCATTTGAGCACACAGTGGATTTATTATATCGAAAAGTTGTGCAAAAGAAAAAAGAGGAGTGCTCAAGAGCTCAACAATTATGGTCTATGAAACTGGGGCAGGTCGCACGCTTGTCTCCACTCTAGCCAATAACCCTGTTTCTTTATGTTACAATAAACAAGCTAATGGTGTTCTTGAGGTAATTTTATTTTATATGTGTACATTGAGTTACTTCTTAATGACTTATTTTATGATTTCCACAGACTATTAAAAATATTGGGTTTGTGAGTTTGTTAAGTAAATATGTAGTGCTGCGAAATAGAATGTTTGGGTTTGACACGCTAGAGAAGTTTTGTTGTTTACTATGGATATGGGAAAGAGCTAAGTATGGAGGTATTGGTTGAAGAGAGGAGTGTAAATTTAGGGGTAGCGGTTTTGTTTGAAGGGAGGAAGTGCTAATGATTTTTCGTTTTGTTGATGTGCAACTACGTTGATTCGGTGAGGAAATGCAGATAATGCACTTAAAATCGATTCTTTTTCCAATGTTGATCCTATATGAAAAAAAAAACTGGCTAATGTTGAGTAATGCAGGTTGCTTTTCTACTGCATCATAGTATATATCGACGTTGTCCTTTATATGTGATTCAATATGTGCTGGCTCAAAAGCACGATAAGAACCTCTTTCGTATGTATTTGTCTTAACAGTAGGCTCGCTGTTTTGAACTCTTAACAACCATAATTTCATTTCTTTGTGGTAAAACCATCCTCATTTATACAATTCACGTGCAGCGTATATGAGAAGTGTCCCTTGGCATACTGTAGAAGATGTATAACAGCTTCAGAAGCTAGAAACTTGAGAAAAAACCTTCATGCATTGGAGAAGGATGCGCGAGCAGGGTAACTATATATACTCATTTTTTACTTTGATATAAGAATGAGGGAAATAAAGATGGTGGTTTGTAAATATTGACCGTGAATAGTGCTAGTTGAGTGGTTTATTATCAAATTAAGAAAATTAAAGAAATGCATAGAGTTGATCCATAAGCATAAATACATCTGATGGGATTCTTAAATTATTCTACAATGTTGTATAGTGAAGTCTGCAAGAAATTCATGTTTGGTTTACCTTCTTAAATTAATTAATTAAGATATCTAATTTGAATGATTCAAGACATGATACAATGAGAATATAGTATTAATAGAGCTAAACATCACATGATTTGGTCATTTTTGGCTATGGTGGGTGATGGTTTTCTTGGGTTCTGATGCAGGTGGATGACCATATTGTGGTGAGGGTAATGCAGGGAGTTGATTTTGTTGCTGCTTGTATTGGTCTAGGAAGAGATGGGTTCTGTATGAAGTAAAAGGAGTGTAGAGTTGATATTGTTTATTCATGATCGAATTCTATTAATATTGTTTATATGCTTGTTTTAATAATAACCATTTAATATTGTCTATAGGTAGTTAGCTTTTTTGGAGTGAAGACCATCAGTATCAATGGATATGACTTTAATTATTGTATGTATTATGATAATTGTTACTACTTATTGTGTAAATTTATTTCTGAATGCTTGTGCTATGTGAATTTGCTGATTTGGTCGAATAACTATTATCTAAATGATTATGGAAAATACTTATGTGACTAATGTGTTCTTAGTTATTTGAATATGATGATTATCTGATTGATTGTTGCATTAAATCAGATTTTTGTACGGTCGTTGCTGATTTTATTATAATAATTGTTGTTGAAAATAATATATTCCATTAACAATACATAGTAGCATTTAAAATATGTAACAAAACAATCAATACCTTTCGGTAGCCTTTTAGAAACATTACAGAAACAAATGTAACATACCATCTGAATTTTTAGTGGCATAAAATAAATGCGACGAAATGTTTTTAGTTGCAGAAAATAAATGCTACAGAAAACCAAAAAGTGACCTACATATTGACCTTCAGTAGCGTTTGAAAAACGCAACTATGCTAACTATATGGTAGCATTTATCAAAACGCAACCAAAAAATTCAGAATTTTAGTTGCGGGACCTGTAGTAATGTTCATTAAAACGCTACTAAATGCTTTGGTAGCGTTTTTTAAATGCTACCAAAGGTCTTTATTGGTGTAGTGTAGACTAAAGATTACGTTTTATAAATGTTAATCATGTAAAATGTCAAAAATATACTATACGGACAAATACAGTCCAGTGAGGGATAATATCACCCACTTTAACCAAATCAGTCCAAACCAGCTCTAAAAAGCAGAGCTCGTCAATACAAGTTCATAAGAAGAAATAACATCCAATTCTGACCCCGTATGAGAAAGTTATAGATGACAAAAGTTTTGACATTAATTTAAATAATTAAATCGTCTTAACTATAATTATATTAGTTAATTAACCCACTAATATTTCTTCCCCAATGCTCCAATTCTAGGCCCGTGACATTTCCTATGTCACAAGACCCAATCCGTGCATCAAAACAACAATACGAAGCTATGATTGACGAAGCTCGGAACCGACTTCGCCATTGAACTTCTCGCCTCAAACTCGACTTGCCCATGCCAATTTTGTCATTGCCGAAACCACCAGGAAGAATGTGACATTTCCAGTAAGCTATAGGAAATGTCGAGAACCCCCCAATGTCACAGTCGCCAGTCACAAACCGAATCCACCCAATTTCGCATCTCAAAGCACCTTCCTCCCCTTAAAACAATGTTGATCACCACATTTGCTAGTCCCAACCAAATCATCCAAAAAACACAACCCTAATCCGGAGGTAGCAACTGTTAACCGACCTTTTGGTCTGGTTCCCAAAAGTACACAAGACATACTCGACTTGACACATCGCATGGAACTAAAGCCGAAAGGGACGCTTAGAAGCAAAGGAAACAGAATAAAGAGGGATCGCGCCAGCAGAGATCTCACGACATCCCAAACTCCTCTTCGTGCAACCTTCGAGGTGTGCAACCTCGCACCCTCGAGGTGCGACATCTCGCACCCTCGAGGTGCGAGATCTCGACCCCTCGAGGTGCGAGATCTTGCACCCTCGAGGTGCGAAAATTCGTGCCTCGGGTTTAGGTGCGAATTTCTCGTACGTGCAAGCTCAAGGTGCGAATTTCTGCATGTGATCCCCTATTTCTACCACTCCTACCTAACCTCTACCTACTCCCTTCTTATAAATACCCCGTGACTTCACACTTGAAAGGGGTTGGAATTTGAGACCTTAGGACCCCCACTAATGGAATCTCCCATTCGAGGAAGAAGATGGAATAAAATATCTTCTCTCCCTTGTATACAATATATATGATAATTATGACATCATATATGAGAAAGATGATATCATGACTTAGAGGTGACATCATATAGCCTCAAGGACGACATCATATAGCTTAATTATGACATCATCTATCATAAAGATGAATGTAAGAATGTAATGAGATGTCATGAGAGGGTATCAACCTTGTAACTTTTTGTGATTAATAATATTCCAACAACGCTTCAAAGTGGACGTAGCCCTTCACAAGGCCGAATCACTATAAATCTCTTGTGTTGTTTAATGCTTTTCTACTCTTGTCTGTACGACCAAATTAACCATTCCTAGTAATTTGAATCTTTGGTGTTTACAACATTTTTTGCCGTCAACATTTGATGCTTTCACTGAGAAAACTCGAATTTTTTGCCTTTGTCGCACATTGTCTTCTCAACCCCCTACGAGCTTAAGGTTCCTTACTAAACCTGTTGTCGAGTCTGCTTACGATGGCAAAGTGACCAAAGAACGCAACGGTCGGCTCTTCAGCCGAGGCCGGTACGTCCTAACAACCTCAACCAATGGACATCCCGACCACTAATAAAACCATCCCTCCTACTGTGGACCCCGAAGCGCCCCGACGCAAACTCAAATCCGTGCGCTTAATGAAAAATATGAAAGCACGGCGGTCGAGCTTAATCAAGCATTAAGGAATAACATCGACCTTATGCTACAACTTCAAGAAATTTAGCGCATCGTCGCTCGACTTCAACTAACTCGGAACAATGCTCGACCCCGACCAACCATATCAAAAACTTCCTCTTCCGAGTCGAGTGATCTGCATCAAAGGAGGAGCTTTAGCCTCATCAACAATGTCGTCACCTGCTCCAATGCCCTCGACAACGATAATGGCAATGGATACACCAACAGCAATGGGAATGACGACCGAACTACTGTCACATATAGCGAGGGGGCACAATACCGAGACCGCTTTTGCTTGATCATCAATGACGGACCAGGTCCTACAAACCAACCTCTTCCTCGACACAACCCGACGATCCCTAATCAGGATGATGGGTCCGCTATTCCAACGACCCGCGTTCCTCCAGAAAAGGAACCGCATCACCCTGCTCCACCTCACTGTCCACACCAAGACCCAATCATAGATGTCGAGGACATGCAGGAAGACGATCCGGATGTCCTTCATAGGAGACACCCTCGCAACAGAACTCCAGAACCTCGCCAAAACCCATGGGTCCCAATGGCGGATCCCCATCCAACTTACCTACCCGACATGGTTCGAAGAATCATGAGGGAAATGCGAGGAAATGTGCACGATTCATGGGAAGTGCACATTAGGTGTAACCACTTCACAAGAAGGGTAAATGAAGTTGAATGGTCGTGACGCTTCAACATGCCGCAAATGCCGCTCTACGACGGCACCACTGACACATGTGTCTTCCTAGATCGATATGAATGGCAAATGGACTTGAGTTGGGGCAACGATCTGGTCAAATGCAAATGTTTCCTGGTCTTCTTATCAGGGACTGCTCTGTTATGGTTCTCTCGCCTCCCGCTCGGTTCCATTAACAACTTCGATCAGTTAGCGACACAGTTGGTCAAGCAATCCAGGATGCACATACCAACTCCAAAGAATGCCCTCACCCTTTCTAACTTATACCAAGGGCCTGTTGAGTCACTCAAAAGCTACCTCTCCAGGTTCAATATTGCCCTCGCCGAGGTCGAGGATCCAGACCCTCACACCATTCTCTTTAAGTTAGCCAAAGGTGTCCTCCCTACTTCCGAATTCGGGGCGTGGATCGATCGGAAGCAACCAAAAAGCCTCAACGCCTTTTATGAGAAGACGGATCAATAATTATGCCAAAAGGAGGCAAGGCACAACCGGCTCTCAGCCACTAGTCGCCCTAATGACCATCAAGCAGGCACTGCAAATAACAACCTCAGAAGAAAAGAAGTAGGAGAGCCCTTTGATCAGAACAAAGGGGCAGGTCCTAACAGGCAAAGATCGAACAAAGGTAGGAAAGATGGTCGGAACAATGGTCAGACCCTGACCAAGCCATGAAAGCTCGACCCTTACCGAGCCTTCGAGACATACACCCCGCTAAATGAGGATCTAGAAACAATCTACTTGGAGACATGCAACACTTTTCCATATAAGAAGTCACGCACCAGGAAATCAATCGATCTTGAGAAAAATACTGGGAGGTACTGCCGATACCAGGACGTATATGACCACAATACTAATGAATGTCGCTAGCTCAGGGATGCAATTGAAAAACTTATCCATGAAAAGCGACTTAAGTAATACTTCCAAGAGCCTTTTCCTCTGGAAGCAAATTCAAAGCCTCAGGCACCATCGCCTCAGGAAGCCGCCAAAGCAGCTCTAGGTCCATCTAACCTAAGACGTGGAATCGTAATCAACACCATATGTAGCGGACCTTATCCCACACATGATAGCTTGCGAAAAATGGAAGAGTATGTTAGTTCGATAAAGCATGCTACTTATGAAACTTGCTCCGCACTCAACGAATTTGTCCCAGCCAAGCTCCAAAAGACCATGCGGGACGACATCGTCTTCTGCGAAAGAGATTCTACTGGGGTGGAAATCCCAGCCACCGATCCATTGGTTATCACTGCTCAGACCCTTGCCGCTTTTGTCCAGAAGGTATTGATCGATTCCGAAAGCTCAATCAACATCATTTTTAAAAGTGCTTACGACTAGATGAAGGTAGAAACAAAGGACTTAAAGCCATGTCGTGCCATGATCCACGGCTTCAATGGGCCTTCTAGTTCGCCAGTAGGGTTGATCGATCTACCTATGGAGCTAGGCGAGGGGGATCAGAGCCGAGTCTGAATCCTCACTTTCATGGTTATACATTGATTCCCCCTACAACGCTTTCCTTGGGCGCCCTTTTCTCATAGAGTTTCGGGTTTGCATATCGCCATGGTCTCTCCTAATGAAATTTCCAACAGAAAATGGGATTGGAACAGTCAGAGGCGATCAAGTATGTGCCAGAGAATGTTATGCAATAGAATGGAAGAACGTGCGCAATAAGGACAAGGGAAAAGCAGTGCCCACACCTTTTTGTGCCAAAACTATTTCAGCATAGCAATCAGCGACGTCTGGGCCTTGGCTCAGGCGCCACTGCCATCTTTCTGAAGAAGACCCACGGAAGGACGAAGGGACTGAGTACGAAAGGGCTACCCCGGTCGAATCTATAATAGATATTCCGGTTAATCCCGATGATCCATCTAGAGTTCTAAAGATAGGATCGCAACTCCATCCCACGATAAAAGAAGATCTTTTAGATTCTTGAACGATAACCTAGAAGTGTTTGCATGTGCTCATTTCGATATGGCATCGACCCTGCGATCGCTTGCCATTGACTAAGTATCGATCCTATGACAATTCCAGTTAAGCAGAAGCGTCGCTTCTTGGGACTCGAGAGTTCTAAAGCACTTGAGGAAGAGGTAGACTGTCTACTCAACAACAATTTCATTCGCGAAGCCGGCTACCCCGAGTGGGTCTCCAACCCTGTTCTGGTCAAGAAGGCTAACGGTAAATGGCGAACGTGTGTTGACTTCTCCGACCTAAACAAAGCATGTCCCAAGGACAGCTTCCCACTTCCAAAGATTAACCGACTTGTTGACTCAACCGCCGGATACTAGTTGCTATCTTTCATGGACACCTATTTAGGCTACAATCAGATCCCAATGAACCTTCACGACCAGGATCACACCTCTTTCATAACAGATCTCAGACTTTACGGTTATCGCGTCATGCCCTTCGGCCTTAAGAATGTCGTCGCTACTTATCAGCGAATGGTTAATCGACTCTTTAAAAACCAAATCGAGAAGTCCATGGAGGTCTACGTGGACGAGATGTTGGTAAAATCTAAAGCATCAAGCGGTCACGTTCATGACCTCTCTGAAATGTTTGATATCCTCCACTAGTATAATATGAAACTCAACCCCTTGAAATGCTCCTTCGGAGTCGCTTTGAGGAAATTCTTGGGTTTCATCGTCAACTCCCGGGGAATTGAAGCTAATCTAGAAAAATTCCAAGCTATTCAGGACATCCAAGTCCCCAAGAACATCAAGGACGTCCAAAGTTTAAATGAAAAGGTCACTGCTTTAAGTCGATTCATATCCAAGGCCACCGACAAGTGCATTCCTTTCTTTGATTTACTTCGAAAGGGGAAACGCAATTTCGAGTGGACCTTAGAATGCATTTCTGTGTTCAAAGAACTTCTGGATCACTTAGAGTAACCACCTATCCTATTTAAGCCCGTAGATCATGAGGAATTATACATTTATTTGGATGTTTCTATGCAGGCAATCAGCTCGGCATTAATCCGCCTCGAGGACCGCATCCAGCAGCCCGTCTACTACATAAGCAAGAGATTAACAGGGCTAGAGAAGTGTTACCCAAAGCTGGAAAAGCTGGCATTCTGCTTTCTCATCTCCTCTCGGAAGCTTCGATCATACTTCCAGTCTCATCCTATAAAGGTTTTCACCAATCAGCCACTACGACCGGTCTTGCAGCGACCCGAAGCGTCTGGACGGCTATTGAAGTGGAGTATGGAGCTGAGCCAATTTGAGATAACCTTCATTCCCCGCTGATCCATCCTCGGAAAAGCTCTCGCTGGCTTCATAGTAGAGTTTACTACCCCTGAGGAGACTCCGGCAGAGAACACGGAAGCTCCCAAGGTTCAATGAAAATAGTTCGTGGACGGGTCCTCCAACAACTAGTGCTCTGGGGCCGGAGTCGTGTTCATCACCCCCGAGGAACGCCTGATATGCTACACGCTAAGACTAAATTTCCCTGCTACCAACGACGATGTGGAATATGAGGCCTTGATAGCCGGACTCAGAATCGCGATCAAGCTTATACTGAAGACAATTCAAATCTTCTCCGACTCGCAACTCATCATGCGTCGAGTAAAAGGGGAATATCAAGCTAAGGGGGAACGACTCGCCCTCTACTTAACCAAGGTTCAGGAACTACTCACTCATCTCAACCACTTCATCATTACTCTCATACCACGAGAATAGAATGGAAAAGCTGATTGTTATCCAAACTAGCGAGCTCCGAGGATCCGCAACTTTTGGGGTTCGCCCCCGTCGAAGTGCTCAACTCCCTTAGTATCAAGCAAATTCAGACTGAGGCAGTCATGAGCACCGAACCCAAACCTGAATCTTGGATGACACCAATCTGGAATTACCTACAGCACGGGACCCTTCCGGGGAGCTACAAGGAAAGACGAGCACTCACCCGCCAATCGGCTCGCTATCTTCTTATGGATGGTATTCTCTATAACAGAGGTTTCTCAGTCCCATTGCCCAGATGTGTAGCCCATCATGATGCCATCAAAGTCCTAAACGATGTGCATGAAGGGGAGTGCGGAGACCATACCGGAGGGAAAACCCTGGCCAGAAAAATACTTAGACATGGTTATTACTGGCCCACGCTCGATCAAGACGTCGCAGACTATGCTCGCAAGTGCGATAAGTGCCAGCGTTTCCGAGAGCCCCGCCTACCAGGTTAACACAAATGATCAGCCCATGGTCATTCACCATGTGGGGAATCGACATCATTGGAACTCTTCCAGTGGCCAAAGGCGGGGCATGATACGCCATCATCGTAGTTGATTATTTTACCAAATCGTAGAGGTCGAAGCCCTCGCCACAATCACCACCAAAAAGATGATCAACTTCATCGTACACAACATCATTACTCGATATGGGGTCCATCAAGCTATCATTTTGATAATGGCACTCAATTCGAAAGCGCCGAATTCAAAGCCTTCTGCCAGCGGCACAACATCAAAAAGAGATTCTCGGCAGTTACTCATCCTCAAGCCAATGGGCAAGTCGAAGCGGTCAACAAAGTTATTAAGTATGTCATCAAGAAGCGCTGGGAGAAGGCTGGGGGCATGTGGGCGGATGAACTTCCACTAGCCCTATGGGAATACTGAACCACCCACAAGACAGCAACCGGGCATACTCCCTTCATCCTCGCCTACGGATCAGAAGTCGTCATTCCTATTGAACTTAAGCTTCCATCTCACAGAGTCACCTATTTCGATCCAAGTACAAACCAAAATTTACTTTTAGGATCACTTGACTTGTTGGAAGAAAAAAGGAACGAAGCTAATCTCCGAGCTGCTGCCCAACGCCAAAGAGTATCCCAATACTTCAATTCTCGGGTCTGCCATAAGGACCTCAACGTTAGAGACCTCGTCTTATAACAGGTCTTCCCTCCACCAACAGGCCTTGCACCTCATTGGGAAGGTTCGTACTCCATACAACGGAAGCTCAGCAATGGATCTTTCAAACTCGCAATCGTGGACGGAGCTGAACTCCCAAGGGCATGAAGCATTGAACATTTCCACCGCTACTTTACATAACTTAGTACACGGTTATTTACGCTTTCCAACAATGTTTTGTTTTCTAACAATTCAATGCACTGTAAAGGCTATTACTGCCAAAGTTATTAGTGGAAATGATGTTTAACTTCCCATCTCTTCCTGTTTATGTTTACTCCGCACATGACGCATTTGATTAATCCTGCCAACTAGCTTACGTTCAAGCAACCGGTTGTCGTGACAACCTCCGACCACGGATTTGGCACCGCCATCCGAGCCTTTAGCCAACCTCGAGGCCAAAACATAATGGCTATGACGGGCACCCCGAGCACGGGAGCCGGCAGCGCTACTCGAGTAATCAGTCCACGGTGCGACCGAGTATAAATAACCACGAACTCGAACCTCAGCCCAGTGACAAGACCGAGGATAAATCGTTCTACGCCCAAGTCTCAAGCGACTTGGGGCCACCCAACAGCCAGACAGGAGTGATGTACATCCCTCCTCGACTACGGGTACCAGTCGAATCTTGGCGCAACACCAAGACCGACCCTTTAATCGTTTCTTCCCCAAAGCTCGCAAGGCTGAGGGGTAGCCCATGGCCACGATCAGACCCTACAGGCTGATGATCTGGGCTTCTCTTCTCAGGTGAATAAACGACACCTGTGGCTCGCCTCAACCCGATGAACGATGGTAGAGCCACACACCGGACCGACCGCCCAACGCGACGCCATACACCTTTGCTACACTTGGGATTAACCCCGGGCAACCCAAACACAGCAGGCGCTCAGCCTGGCTTCGCAAACTACGGGTTTCCTGAGCTTAGGGAAACTTACTAGAAGCCAGCGTTCTATCACACCTCTCTAAAATAATTGACCCGGAGCGCGGTACACCATCACACCCCTCTGGAATAATTGACCTAAAGCGCAGCACACAATCGCTTTTTTGTTGAGTGTAACGATAAGTATGCTTATGCGCGTACGGGACGCCAAAAAACATAAGCCTAAAAACACAAGAAGAACATCCAAACACTTAACACAAATCGCGATCTTCGCTAATTCTTATTTCCATTTCAACACACACACATTAAGACAAACTACATGTTTAACATCTTTCTTTCTGATGACAGGGTGTACATGAAAACCATATCATGTCTTGAAAAACCAAAAGCGAGGGTCGTACTCGCGTAAACTATCGGCCTACACTACCAAAATAAAATAGTAACTTCTACTTAAGTTACTAACACTAATCATGCTTCTTTCATTTGTGCTCGTGTTTCATTTTTGCAGATTCCGCACTTAATGGTTCATCCTTTACAACGGGCCTCTTCTTACTAGACCCGCTCTTCCCATCTCAGCCCCTCCGAGAGGTGGTTGACTCATGAGAAGCCAAAAGTCGCTTCTCGTCCACACCCTCACCACTAGAAATATTAGTAATATCAACAACGGCGGTATGCGACGTAGGCACAGGGGCACTCCCAGCAGCGAGGTCGACCGCAGCGTCACTCTTCTCCGGGATCGCCTTGCCTTCTCGCTCAGCCCGTTCCTTGGCCTCTCTAGCTGCCCGACGCTCATTAAGCTTCTGGGATTTATGCAGGGTTTCACCACCAGCCCTGGTTTTCATAAGGAACTCAGTAGTCCTCTGTTATGCTTCCTCATCCTCTCTCTTCTTCCGGGCCTCATCAGCAGCCCTTCTCTTCTCAGCTTACTCATTGGCCTTCCTCTTTGCGACCGTATCAGCGGCTTTCGCCTCAGCATCCTGCCTGGACTTCATTAGGACCTCCTTCCTGGAAGCCTCATCACGCCTTTGATGCTCCTCTACTTCCTAACGCTTAGCCACCATTTTGGCTTTTCGGGTCTCCACCATAGCATCCATCAAAGGAACGTCAGCCTCTACTAGGCCCCGGGCAGCTGCACTTTGCTCGTCATCCACCTCTCCTTACTCCATAAGGGTATCGACCGTGCCGGGAGTTAACCTTATATCCGAGTAGGTGTCCAGTTGATCGTCTCCCTCTCCAAATTGCGTTGCCGCAAGTCCTGGCCCAGATTCCGTTGTTTGTGGGACACTGGGGTAGGGCCCGATGTCATGGTCAATCCAGGAAGGGATGTATATTGAAAACACAAACTTTTAGTCTGCAAACTCGGTAATTACATCATCCTCGGGTATGCGTGACAAAGGAAATTTATCTCCGGTCAGGGACGGTGTAGGAATGTCAAGGGGGCACTTGTGGTGGTTGGAAAACTAAATCCGGTCTCACCTAGCTCCGGGTGTTCAGCGTCATACTCGGTCGAAACCCGAGTGGAAGCTGCGGGATCACTCACCATACCCGATTCAGGGATCGATGGTCGATGGGATCTTGCTTTAGCAAATGTCTCCGCTACCACAACACTCTCAGCCATGATAGACTTCCCTTTCTCGGCGGTGAGCCTCTCCAGCCTCTTCCTCTCGGCATCCTCAAGAAACAACCTCCTACTCTCCTCTAACATCTCGCGCTCCTCAACAGTCAAGAGATCAATTGCGAGTTGACGTTCATCTAATGTTCTCACATCCACTTCGCGCAAGAAGGCCTCATACAGAACCAATCTCTCCCAAGTCCGAGCCAGTTACCGGGGATATTCATCGACCCACGAGAGCCTATGGAATCTCAGAACTTTGACGTACATGTTTTGGATGTCCTCCACCACAGACGATTGCACTTGGAACTCTGTGTTCTCCAGCTCCTCTCTCAGTTGCTCCACCTCTCTCTGGTGTGCCTCTCTCAGTCCATCCATCGTCCCTAACACATCCCGGTCACTGGCTTCCGCGTCCTTCTTGGCCTTCTTCATCTCCTCAAGTTTCCTCTTCAGGCTGTCATTCTCCGCTCTCAGAGCATTGTTGTCAGTTTGGAGGTTGAAGACTCGTGCATTTTCCCTTTCCAGATTGGCGCATACTTTATCCATCTCGGCCTTATCTCTCTTCAGAGCCGTGTTCTGGGTGGTAAGATGGCCATAGTTTCTGTGAAAACAGAGCGGGAGTGATCAGCCTCCCTCTTGAGCGCCTCATACCCTTTCTTTATCTCAGCTGCAGCGACGAGATTCACGAGTTAGTATTTAAAAATATGGGAATAAACGACAATGTGCCCATAGTACAGAAAGAAAACTCACCAATGTCCGCGTTTAAATGAATAGTGGTGGTTCTCTCAACATTGATAGTTAACTTCTGATTCATGAGTTCCATATTCTTCCGCTTGATCAGCTCCGACAGATGGAAGGAATAGGCGGTAAGCTCGTCAGCCTGATGATATGCTTCCTTCACATGCATCCAGATCTCTACGGAATCCCTAGCGGGATACGGGCGAAGGTCTGGAAAGACTGTCAGCTCATCGAATTAATGTCGAGGGAAAGTCGTTCTCAACCATGCCCTCTATTCCTCCATGGAAAGCCTGTGTTGCTCAGAATCCTCTAGTTCCCGCGTCCCGGTTACGTTCATCATATCCGGCCTTGGTTGCCCGAGCGGCGAATTTCTCTCTCTGGTGACTGGAACGGGCACAGGAGCCGTTGTATGTGGAGAAGTTGTCAAAGACGGACACCGAGAACCCCATAAGTTAAGCCGAGAGTCTCCCTCAGACACCCGAATCGGAGGGGAAGGAGAAGGAGTCGGAGATCGTCGAGACCGATCCCCATCTCGGTGCCCACTACCGCGACCAATAGGGGATGGAGTGCCATACAAGGTGGTCCCTCTCCTAAAACCTTCAAAGAAAAGATTCCTAGGGCATGAGCGGCCTCCATGACCATAACCTCGTCCACCGCGTCCTCTAGCCATGTCACCTATCAAAGAAATGAAGTGAAATCAGTTAAGTCGCATGCTTAGATAAGCCACTATGATATGAAGTGCTGATGAGTGTATGCCCTAAGTGTTCTCTCAACAGACCAGATTGTGATCCGCTCGAAGGAGTTAACCCCTCCGCTGCAAAAGCTAAGTCGTCCATGATAGCCGGAGTCGGTTTACTCAAGTCATCAAACTAGCGCTCGTCCTCGAGCGAGGTGGCAGCTCCAGGAGAAGCTACTAGAAACAATGTCTTAATCGACTCTCCTTCCCCCGTCCCTCCAGTCGGGGGTGGAACGGGAGCATTCAATGGGCCCTCATCTCCGGCTGCAGCCTCCTCGCCACGAGCCTCATCTCCACTGACGTCTCTATGGAACTTGACGACCTTCTTCGGTCGGGGCCCAGCAGAGGGCATCTTCCTTTTCTGACCAGGGTCACAGGGCCTTTCACTACCACCTTCTTCAGTACACTGCTTGCTACCACGGTCTTAATTACAGCCCGATTGTTGGGAAGTAACCCCGCACGGCAAGGGCGCTCTTGGCTTGTTACAGTTTCCGTTTTGCGAAACTCCTTGGGAATCGCCCGCAAGGCATCAAGATGTTGCCTATACTCTTCGCCGGTGGGTGCCTCTGGATTCCCTACCGCAATCAAAAAGGACAATAATAAGATACGGGTTCCAAATACTTTATAGTGGAAAGCAAAGTTCGAAGGCACTTACTCGTTTCAATCCACCTCCTTGCAAATACAGGAGGGCAACGCACAAAGAACCAGTCTTGTTTAAACACCGATGGTCGGGGCCATGTCCCACTAAAGAATTTGGTGGCGGTTGTCACTTCTAGGAACCATTGGGAAGGCGATCTGTTATACGTTCTCCTTAAACTGAAGAAATACCGAATATCCTCTCCGGTGGGTTCCATGTTCAAATACTCTCGGTATAGGACGTAAGTGCCCAAGAGCGGCGAGTAAGCATTGGGATGCAGTTGCGAAGGTGCCAAGCGGAAATAGAACAGAATATCCCAAATAAAATCATTAGTGGTGGCACGCACCTCGCAAAACAAGCTTGCCTGTTCCAGAAATTTAAACCCTCGGGCAGTGCGTGAGCCCTTCCATCTCCTCCCGGTGCATGAGCCTCAACTATTGGCATGTTGAATCGCTGTGAAGTTTTCATTACTATCATAGCACCTAGGCGCGATGGTACCGAGTCCGTCGGATTTTCCAAGATAACAGCATTAGGTAACATATCCAGGGCCACTGGGCCCGCCGGGGCATCATCGTTTATAATGTCCACATTCTCAAACTCTTCGCGTATGACCGGAGAATGTAGCCTCTCAAGTTGTTCCCCGTGACCAGACGCTTCGGGTGAACTGGCCGATTGAGAAGGAACGGACTCTTCGGTAGTCTTAGGCTCGCTGCCACTCGAGTTGCCGCTATCGGTAGAATCGGATGAATGTGACGATGATGGGGAAGCCTCAGCTTCTAGGATTTTTCCCGTCTTTGATCTTTTTTGCATGGTTAACTATACTTTAAGACACCAGTATTAGACATAGCATTGGAATAACTTGTACCCCTCATGTTGGTGAAAGCTAACATGTGTATGCGGTGTCATGCAAGATTAAGAGATACATGGGAAAGTTAAACAGTCCAACAACTCAGTCATGATTCAGATATATGTGCTATCCTATGTGAAGAATTCATGTCCTTGTCCACGCGACGGTCACCATATGCATGCGTACAACCGCGCAAGCAAATGTGCAATATGTAAACTTAAAGGTGGGCAGTTAGGAGATTGAAGTACTAAACCAGAAAAACGATATCCCGCTAAGGCATGGCGTAAAGAAGTTAGGGTAGCACCAAACCAGAAGACCGCGATAAGCAAGAAAGGCTCCAACTAGCTTCGAAGTTCAAAAATCCAAGCCTCCTGGTGCAAAGATTCGAACCTCTAAGGGTTCGAAAGTCTGAGCCTTAAGGTTCAAAAATTCAAACCCCACTTGGCTCAAAAATTCGAACCATAGAGGGTCGAAAATTCGAATCTCATGCTCGAGGATTCAAACCTGTCAAGGTTCGGAATTTCGAACCAAAAGGGTTCGAAGCTCCGAACTCCAAAGTTTCGGAACTTCAAACCCCTCGGGTTCGAAATTTCGACCCCTGGAGCTTCAGGAATTTGAACCCATGAAGGTTCGAAAATTCAAACCACAAAGGTTCGAAATTTCGAACCTCGAGAGGGTCGAAATTTCCGACCCAGTTCGGGCCCTCTCATCTCTCTCCCTCGCGTCGAACCACTCCGGCCAGGCCTCGATGCCTCGACCTCCTTCCTCCTCGCGCCTCAACCCCATACATTACCTAAGTCTAAGTTCGAAAAATATTAGGCTTCGAGGCTCGAAATCAATGGCGGTCAACATAACAAAAAGTAATGGAAGAAGAAAATAAGGAGGGGGCTATTTATAATAAAAGGAAATAGTCCCTTCGCATTCCCAGGAATTTCGAGCCCACGGGTTCGAAATTTCGAACCCATGAGTTTGGAATTTCGAACCCACAAGTTTGAGATTCTGAACCCCCTGGGGTAGAAATCTCGAACCTCTGTGTATCGAAATTTCGCATCCTACTAAAAAAACTTAACCACTCGGGTTCAAAATTTCGCGCCAGCGCTCATGTTCACGTATTCCCTGCGCGTACTGACCTCGCGGATACACGATAAAATACCTCGCGAGTACTTTGCAATGAAAGCATGGCTTCGTATCAGCAGCGGCTCGCTCACAATCCTGCAACGAACGAGCCTGCCAACAAACATCCGTTTTCCTTCAACTTACAGGATAAACCAACACTCAATTACCACCTCAACCAATCCAAAGCACATCATGTCTACACAAGACATACTATGGGAGGCAAATGTTAAGCCACCTTTTGGTCCGGTTCTCGAAAGTACACAAGACATGCTCGACTTAACACATCGCGTGGAACTAAAGCCGAAAGGGATGCTTAGAAGCGAAGGAAACATGATGAAGAGGGATCGCGCCAGCAAAGACCTCACGACACCCCAAACTCCCCTTCGCGCAGCCTTCGAGGTGCGGAACCTCGCACCCTCGAGGTGCGAAATCTCGCACCCTCGAGGTGTGAAAATCATGCCTCGGGTCCAGGTGCGAATTTATCATACGTGCAGGCTCCAGGTGCAAATTTGTGCATGTGGTCCCCTATTTCTACCTACTCCTACCTAACCTCTACCAACTCCCTTCCTATAAATACCCCATGACTTCACACTTGAAAGGGGTTGGAATTTGAGACCTTGGGACCTCCATTAATGGCATCTCCCATTTGAGGAAGAAGATGGAATAAAATGTCTTCTCTCCCATGTATACAATATATATGATAATTATGACATCATATATGAGAAAAATGACATCATGTCTTAGAGGTGACATCATATAGCTTAATTATGACATTGTCTAGCATAAAGATGAATGTAATGAGATGTCATGAATGAGTCTCAACCTTGTAACTTTTTGTGATTAATAATATTCCAACAACGCTTCAATGTGGACGTATGCCCTTCACAAGGCTGAACCACTATAAATCTGTTGTATTATTTATTGCTTTTCTACTCTTGTCTGTGCGACCAAATTCCTAGCAACTGGAATCTTTGGTGTTTACGACATTTTTTGCCATCAACAACAACAATGATGGTCAACGTTCGAGCTAAGATTTTCACAGAGGGTAGAGCTCGTTCCCAGGAGCTCAATGAAGCTAAAGGCGTGATTATTCGTCAAGTATCTAGGCCAGTTCAATTTTCCAAAAACCCGCTAACTCTAGTTGACATGGGCCACTTGCCGTCATCTATATAAAAACGTCTTCTGAAACCAATGAGACTAGTCTCGAAACCCAAATCAATCGTATATTGAAGATAGCCTTTAAAACTGAAATTACTATGTCAGTTTCTCAAAAAAATCGACACACGTTTAATTTACGCTCGGTCAAATAATAAGTCTGATCGCTATGAAACTTGACGGAATACAACAACTAACTACTATGATTCCAATTTTTTTTTTTTGTCGTAATCTGACACTGTGCCTCCGAAACGTAAATTTACGCGTATATCGAGATCGTTATGACCATCCAGTGGTCCGAACTCAAAATATAGCGCTCCATATATTTATTCTTCACGTAACAATCAATCTGGACTCTTCGGAACTAATCCCCGGTCTTGATTCGTTCATTTGAGAGAAATCACTGTTTGGAATCGTTCAATCGGATAATTAACGATCAATATCTAAATAAAATATTTAATATCCATTCGTTAAATTACAGATCATTACATTTGTAGTCTAGACAAAAATATTACAAATAATTGACTCTAAAAAAACTGTATCCTAGAACCTGCATCTGCAAAAAAATGCTAACAAAAAGTTTAGAATAACACACACACAGATACATACATACATATATATATGTGTGTGTGTATATATATAAACCCTAAAAAAACAAATATTTGGACAAACACAAGATAACATCCGAAAGATAAGCAAAATAGAAAAGAGTCAAATGAAGACAGAACATAACCAACCACACAATCACCCACATATCAATATATATCGACTAACAAAAATTGATAAAACATTATTAAGATTATCAAAAGAAGAATTAAACCTAAGCGTATCAACAAGAGATTTAATAATTTTAAGAAAATTTTGAAAATAGGTAATCTATTAAGTGTATAACGAGGATTCGAAATCCAATGGTAAATAAAAATAGAAATTCTATAAAATAAATTATCAAAGCAAGCATTACAATTATTAAACACATATAGGTTCCTTTTATACCAGATAGACCAACAAGTAATAAGGAAGATTGTATCACATAAATACCAATTGTTAATGTTCCAGTAAAAATCATAATTGAAATGATTAAATTAAAAATACTGTGAGATAAGATAAGTTTAGTATAATTACAATCGAAATAAACATGAGCAACATTTTCCGAACAATTATTACAATAGTAGCAATTTTTATAACAATATTCTTCTTCTTTAAGAATTCAATAGTATTCGGTTTTCATGTAAACAATCCATATACGAGGCTTAGTTTTGACAGGACCATTGACTTTCCAAATAAATTCAAATTTTTTAACATTAACACCCGAGAAACTAAGAAAATCATAAAAAGAATGGGATGTAAAATATCTAATTTTATCCTAACACCAAATATTGATATCTTTCTCATTATCAAATTTATATAAATACAATTTGGTACATAATAAGGCGTACTGTTTAAGACTATCATCTTATTAAAACTAAAATTCCAACGAAAAATCTAGGTATTGTTTTATCAGCTATTAAATCCTTTTTAAAATTATAAATATCATATAATTCTTTAAATTCAATTCTTAAAGCAATAGCAGAAATCCAACAATCATCTAAAACGAGGTATTATTACTAGAATGTACAATTGAGTCACTACCTAACTTATAAATATCAATTTTAAGCATAACAAATTTCTAAAAATGAGAAAGATTATTAGAATTATTAATAATATAAAGATTTAAATTATGGTTGCTACCATACCATTGATTAGAGACTAATAAGGAAATGTTTAAATTGTACAAATTTACAATGCCTAAACCACTTTTTTTTAGGTTTACAAATAGTACCCTACCGAAGCAACGTTTAGAGCTTGAAAAAGAACTAACGTCATGCCAAGAAACTGACATTTTGTGCTTTAAAAATGGATTGATCGACATTAATTATGATTTATAGAGGGAGGAAAATAAAAATTAATAATTGATAGTATTAAACATTAATTAGTAATATGAAGCATGCATAGAAATTGGATCGGATAAAATGAAGATCAAATATATAAAAAATGTAGCTATTGGGGTTGTATATAAAGCGCCTTTGAATATTTATATATTTTTTCTCCCTTATTCATGTAGTAGAAATAAAATCCAAAACAAATAAGGTAACAACTTAATAATACATAAAAGTAATTCTATGTGTAAACCATTAATTAGTTAGCATACATAAAAATTTATACACCTAAATTAACTTCATATACATCTTTATTTTTACAAGACCATTTCTCATCTTCTTCTTCTTCCTTCGTTCATACATAACTCATATCCAAAAATAGAAGCGTAATTTCAAAACAAATAAATTATAATGGACTTCATTTTCTAGTATTAAAATTGTAACCTCGTTACTATTACAATTTATGGTTTTGATTAAAATCAACCCTAATTTATGAGAAGAAAAAACATATAAACTTTAAATTAGAGCATTTAATAATGAAAGTTGTCTTAACCGATGTCATTTTTTTATAATAGGAAAAAAATTATTAACTTCATCACTAAATCATAATGATTTGATAAAGTTTTAGGGTGGTTCTATTAGCAACCCCCAATTTTCCTTTCCATGCTCTAACCATTTATAAAAAAGGATGACACATCAGATTTTCCTTTCTTACCTGATTTTACACCCAAATTACCTTTTTGTGAAGAAATAAATTTGATGACATATTAAAACGTTCCATATGAATTCCGTATAAAGCTTATATGTGTTGAAAACTAGTTTGGTTCAATGACATCTTTATGGTTTATTATTTTTGATTTTAATCTCATTAGTTTTATTGTTATCTAATTTAAATCGGAATATTTACAAATTGAAATCTTGTAAATTTTTGTGTTAGATCTCTATTGTCGATATGGAAAAATTGGTGAAATGTATAATGTCATTTTTACGTAAATAACAATGATGTTTTAATATGATAAAAATAGATAATTAATTCAAAAATTAATACATATAGCACTATTACTTATATTTTCGTGGACATTTTGATCAATAACTTTTTTTTTCTTTTTCATTAGGGTGTGAAAGGAAAATGATAAGATGTGTAATACAGGGTTGTTCTTAGGGCTCATAGTCGTTGGCGGCCATTGAAATAGCGTTCATGCATTCCAACGACTTCCATCGGCTTCAAACGGCGTAAGCCATTGGAAACCATTTAAAAACAATGATCAAATTGCCGTTGTAAACCATTGGAAAAACTAGGTTAATTTTTTTATAACAGTAAGCATATAACCTTTCAGCCACCCATTTTCAATCCAATCCAATTCCAATGAATTCCACATATATACAACACATATATACCAATAAAATTATAAACAACCAAAATAAATCAAAGAAACATAAATATAAACAAAACAAACCATCCAACAATCTAGAAACCAACACATACAAGTTCATAAACCAAATACATCAAAATTACATGTCCACAAACCATCTAAACATATCAAAGGTATCATCCTCACCCACTCCATGCCAAAATATACAACATTCAATCAAAATGTCACCATCTTCAAGTCATAGAAAACACATACCTCAAGCATCGCTTCTGGAATCAGTAGATGATGAAGAACGACTATCATGATTGTGCACGTACTTCGCAAACTTATGATTTAGCTGCTCCAACTGCATAGTCCGAAGACGACTCTGCTCATCTAGCTGCTCAATCATGATTCTAAGATCTTTAATTTCTTCTTTGTATTGGGTCTTCTTAGGTTGTCGAGTCTGCAAATAGAATGAATAGTAAAAATGTTATATCAGCATATAAAATATCATAACACTGTATATTTAAAGGTTAATTTATTGCATGTATGCAAAAGGATTCATTACCGTCAGGTTACCGAAGTCACTATTCTTACTGTCACGTCGTCGAGAGCCAGACATAATATACCTGCCACATTGATACATATACAATTCATAATAATTATGATATGATTAACTGTTAAAAAAGTAATACATGCTACACAGTTGTCATGTTGTGTATGTGTTGTGTGTGTGATTATACACTTATTATCGTTAAAATTAGATAACTTGGATAAATGCAGTATTAAACATAGGTAAATGTGATGTGAATAGTTGTGAAAATTACCAATTTTACTCAGTCTTCGTCGTTTTCTGATTCAGACTCAGTGTCGTGTTCTATATCGTTCTCCTCTACACTCTCAAATGCATCGACTAATACATTTGCCTCATCATTTAAAGGTCCAAAATCAGTTTGATCGTCTGCAATTGTTATTTCAACATTTTCCTCTTGATCTGCTTGATAGGCTTGTTCATCAGGAATATTCTGTCCATCGAACGTAAATCTTGCCTTGGTTTAAAAAACCACATACCAATCGCTTTATCCCTTTTTAGAGAGGGATAAGGGGCATAATAAGCTTGCATGGCTTGTTTTGCTTGTACAAAGGGTCGTACTTTTGAAAACGTGAGGTATGTTTAATTTCTATAAGATTATACTTTGGATGCACGTTAATAACAGACCATGAAACATTGCTAAACCAGTTGCATCTAAACAAACAAACATCCTCTACAGGCCTTGTAAAATACGTCAATTGCAAAATCTGAGTTAACTCGCCATAAAAATCATTTGTATGATCGTTAGGATCTTCACTTCTTTTAATAAACACACTAGTATTGTTTGTTAATTTTTCAACACTGTATTCTTTAGTTTTGAATTTATACCCATTAACAAAAAATATTGGATACGTTTTGACTTTTCTTTTCGGTCCAGAGGCTAAATGTTTCAGTCCTTCGTCGAGTATATGATTTATGGGATCAAAAACGTAGTTCCTAAACCAACTACTGAAATCTTTGCTTAAATCGCCGTTTGGATCTTGTGATTCATAAACACTGCAAGCTCAAACATTATATGTTACATTATTATTAATACGTGTAACCTAAATTTAATAAAACATAAAAAAAATGATTACCTGACAAAAGGAGCAACTTCAGGACAATTAAGAAGAATATATGTGTGTGCTACATGACAATCTTTATCATTTCGCCATATTTCCATATATGTTCCAGCATGTCGGCCATGTTGTTTAAAAATGGATAATGTTGATTCAGAAGAAGAATCTTGTTCAACCCTCTCATCATTATGTGGAGCGCTTCCAAATGATAAGTTCGCATGACCGTTAAAACAATGAGAGAGAAAAAAAACTTCTCCGTCGATATATGATTTACAAATAGAACCTTCAACTCGAGCTTTTTGTCTCACTTTTTCTTTAAATGATTTAAGTACCTAATAAAAATAGTTCGGTTCAATATTAAGTTCTATTTATAATTAAATTAACATTTGAATACTTAGGATAATAACATACCTTTCGAATGGATACATCCATCCATATTGCACAGGACCTCGAAGACGTGCTTCCTTTGGAAGATGAAAAGGTAAATGCTACTTTACATTAAAGAAATCCAGAGGAAATATTTTCTCCAGTTTGCTGAGCAATACAGAGATTTCTTCTTCAAGTTTAAGTAGGCGGTCAACTTTTAATGTAGTTGAACAAAGCTCCTTGTAAAATAAGCTAAGTTCTGTTATTACATTCCAAACTTTTCCAGAAATCATTCTTTGAATTCGATGGGTAACAAATTTCCATCATTACATGACAATTATGGTTTTTCATTCCACTCAGCCTTCCGCTTTTATAGTCGACACATCTGCGAAAATTAGAGGAAATTCCATTAGGAAAACGCAAATCTTCCACCCATTTTAAAATTATTTTAACTTGGTTATTGTCTAGTTCAATAGCATGCTTTGGGTTTTTTTTACTGTTATTGGGTTGCATATAAAGCTCGGGACGATTGCATATTTCCTCTATATCACGTTTAGATTTCAGATCGTCCTTAGTCTTTCCTGTCACATTCAGAACTGTATTAAACACATTATCAAATACATTTTTCTTGTTATGCATCACGTCAATGTTATGAAGGATTAAGAGATGTTTCCAATAAGACAATTCCCAGAATATACTCTGTTTGCACCAATTATCACTACTACAAAACAGGTCAGTTGCTTCAGTTATTTACCCCCAGTTGCTTCAATTCTGCAACCAAAGCAACTGCAGATGACGCAACAGACCAGAAATTTGTTGCTTTAGACAAGAAACCAAAGCAAATATTTTTTTTTTTGCTTCAGTTGTTTTTACCTTTTTCTTCGGTTTAACATCTGAAGCAAATGCAGAAGATGCTAAAAAAATATAACCTATTTCTTTTGATAGATAATCGAAGCAAAAAATAATTTCTTGCTCCAGTTTCCTTGTAACCGACGTAAAAAAGAAGAGGAGCATGAGATGACTCTTGTTGTTGCTTCGGTTCGGCTGGAACTACAACCGAAGCAAATAACCCTCTGGCAAATAATATTACCCCTATGCAAACCACCATTATTCTTATTATATCAAAACAGATAATTATTGATATTCGAACTATACAACAATGCAAATTGAACAATTCACAAATAAATTAAATAATTTCATTGATAATGTTAATAATCTATACATTTAATAGCAACAACGTATTAATTAGAAAACAAGTAATTTATACATAGTGTTAATAATCTACTCTCTTACTACAACAAATAACCGAATACAATATAATATGGTCTTACTACAAAGAATGAACAATGCGCAGACTACGAACTTTAACCTACTAAATCACGGCTTCAAAAAGTTGTGACAAATGTAGTATTTACAAAATGAAACTTTGTCACAAAAGCCAGACTTTCAAAGACACAAATTAGCGCCTCACTGAACATTAGCTACAATAGTACCTTACTAGCTCTTGCACCAACACCCAAACTCAGTCTCAATACCTGGTCTGTCTCTTTGCTTAGCCACCAACATTCAATCTCATCTTGTCCCTGTAAGCTTCTCCTAACAGAAGCTCTATATCTATGCAGACTCTCTGATTCAGGCGTCTTTTCAGTCTCGATGCAGTTCACAGTGCATGCCCACCTGAACTATCAAGCCTTCTTATTACTTATCTATTGTGCCATCAAGCCTGATTGAACTCTTGAAAGGTAATACTTTTACTTGTGTTCATAAATTCATTTATTTTGTTAAATTGTATAGTGGTAATTATCAAAAAAAGGGAGAATGTTATAACCCCATTAGACGGTTTCAATTACAACAACTATATAATAATATATGTATGTATATATATAATTCTTGAATCGGTATAATAGATCGTGATTGAAGACTCAAGATGAAAATACAAAGCATATATATAAAATTGGCCAAGTCAGACGTCCGGGGATAGAGCATTAGACGTTTGACTTTTCTCTGTGGAATATTTTAATACCCAGATCAAACGTCTAACCCCCATGCCCAGCCGTTTGAATCTAGGTACGAATTTTTAAAAAAATAGGTAATAATCACATTTGGAAGAGTGCCTCTTCATCAAAACTCTTCAATCTAAGCAACATGGATTGTGACTAGTATTACACAATGATCTTCCTATATTTCCTTCAGTATTTTAGACTTGATAGTGTATGAGAATATGAAAGAATATATGATTGTGATTACATGTTTTGAAAGCAAGAATCATTAGAGATAGAATAGATGAATAGAATAGAGAATTAGAAAAATTTGGGAGGTTATCTATCTAGATTTTGTGAATAGAGTATTGATACTTTTGTAGAGTTTTCTTGAACAACTGCTTCTATTTCCTTTTAGTTCTGGAGATGCTAATGTTCATGCTATTATTAAAGTAACTCTTTTGTACTAAATCCTATTCCTTTGGGCGAAAAAAAGCAGTTGGTTAGTGAAATACGAAGGGGAGCTTAGGGATTGGACGTAAAATGGGATGTCTGAACCAGCATAAAAACTCTAATGTGATTACTCTTGTTTTATCTGCTTTATTATAATAAGTTATTTCGTATTACTATATAAATACTTGTCATTTACTATAGATACGATCCATTTAGACTAACATTAGTAATGAAATTAACTAACTCCTATCATATTTCTTCAATCTCTCTTCCCTGCTCTTGAATAATATAAATATTATAACCATATTCTTAAGATTTTCAAATCCTATCAAGCCATTTTTTCTCTGATTGGATTCTACATAAAAATCTTTTCATTTCTACTAAGATCAAAGTGTAAGACATGAGTTATAGGAGCAATCGTAATCAAGATCAAAAGATCCAAGTTTAAATTCATTGTATAAACAACTCAAAAAAAATAGAGTGTGACTAGGTAGCCCTGAATCTAGTTGGGTTTTATTGTGCCGTTAAAAAGCAACTAAGAGTGTATTGTTTTCATGTAACACTCCGTAAAAGACATAAATATTAACAATAAATAAAAATAAACAATTTAATAATAAGGATGGAAAATGAGATTTCTGCAGCTTTAGGGATTTGGCTACAAAAATCTTTTATTTGGATTCGTGGCGAAATCCAGGATCGTTTTCATATATAATATGCTGAAAACGGTGAAAGTATGAAGAAGTTAAAAGCAAATGAAATTGAACAATAAAACGCGAAAATATATATCTATATAATAAATTTCCTTAGTAGACAAACAAAGAGACAAAGAGTGGTTGAGATTTATTGAGGATAAAGATATCGGATGGCTCTTATTCATCCATGTCTTCAACCATTGAAAGGCCACGATCTCCATTAAGTCGCGTATACTCCTTTCACGTCTTCGTACATATTCACTTTGAAACCTCCCAACTACTCCACTCACCAATGTCCTTTGCATTAATTAATTTTCAGTAGTTTGACATACCACACCTGTCACCTGTAATTTGATTTTAAACGTCACTTTTTGTCATTTGTTTACTCAAAGATTCTCCGTTCCTCCTTCTGTTATCGAAAATCCAATTTCACGAATTGATGTTCAAACCCTGATCTAAATATAATTTCAAATTCTCATTTAATCTTCTCCCCTCTCTTGACATATTTTCTGTTTCTCTGAAAACAACCTATATTATGAAAAGGATGAAGATTAATTTAAGGTTGTTACTTTTCCATAATTTATCCAAAGTTCAGGCCTTTACAGCTTCAACGGAAGTATCATTACAAGCAGTTATCTATTTTAATGAGGATAAAAAAGAAAATGCAGAAGTGATAGAGTTTGTTATGTCCCTCAAGTTTGGTTTAATGTTGTTTTTCTTTGAAGGTTAGGTATTAATGATTGTCAGACTATTTTGTTTATAACCTTTTTGTCTCCAGCATGGCATAATTACTCAGCACTTTAACTTCATGCATTATGCATTTTTCATTTCATTTTTTATTAACTTCAACATGATGGGTTTAAGCTTTTGGATTTGGTTTCACTTAGATAGCACCTAGAAATTTCTAACGACTAATAATATGAACTGTAAAAACCCTAATTTTTTGAACCAATTTAAAATTTATTTTTAATTGATTTAATGGGATTTTGATATTAAAATAATTTATTTTAATAAATAACGACTTGAAATTTATTTAAATCAACGTTAGAACATATAAATTTAAATTTTAATTAAAACAAACTCGAAATGGCGCGGTAGTTTGAAAATTTGGTTTTGAACTTTAAATGATTATATAGAATTCATTATAAATCGGATGTCAGTGAAACAAGAAACATTAGAATCTGTCTAATTATATCTTTCTAATGAATGTGAAAAATTTAGATTTCATATTATAAATTGTAAGTTATGGCCATTTCAAAATTTAAAATAGTCGTTATAGAATATATATATATATTAATAATATATATATAGCCCTTAAAAATAGCCATTTTGCAAACAACTTCCATTATCGACGAAACCATCCGGAATGTCAAATTATTTTCATGCTTAAAATTTCAAGTCATTTGTAATTAGTATGTAAGCGTAGTAAATTTAAAGGCATTTTCAATTTCAATTTCAATTTAATAAGCCAGTTAAATGGCATTTTTCAAACGGCCTCTAAATTCGACGAAATTAATTTTTTTAGTACCATATCGTCAAAACATAGCTAGATTTCAATTTTCATAATTTTTGGAGTCAGTAGGTGGCCCCGATAAATTAAAATGTACGTTCAAATTCAATATTGACCGTTATATTAATTTATATTTTAATTTTGATAAAAAACTGATTAAAATAATCGAATTGGCTTATGAAACATACTCCATTGTGTCTAGAATGGGGTATTTAGTTGGAAATGACAGTCGTTGGGATTCGTTTGGAGTTCGGACGAAGTAGAGCTAATTGGTGAATTAAATAATATTAATTAAATTATATATATATATATTCTAACGTAAACCCCCATTCAGAAATTTCCGCCGGCCCTAACTAAGTCGATGGCCAAAATCACTTAAAATTTTCCACTTTAATTTCTCCTAATCCTTAACAATTAGACAATAATATCCTACACGAAAACGGAAGAGCATTAAGAGATCTTTAAATTGGTATGAGTTTGATCGAATTTCATTGCACGAGTTGTCTGAATTTCTCTCTCGAAGTCGTCGTCTTCGAAGCGGATTTCGGGTGCCATGGTGGCGCCGAGTTCTTCATTTATCAGGGTGGAGGGAGGCGTCGCTGGTGGCTTCGACGTGGCACAACTTGATCAAGCTCCGATCATCCAATGAGGCATGCACATGTAAAGATTTGTGGTGAAAGATGGGTTCTGCGGTTCGTATTTTATCTGGTGCATTTTACGGGGAGAGAGAAAGGGTTAATTCCCTTAATTGTTTAATTAATTAATTATATTAATTTTTGTAATTAATGTATAATATACCATATCTTTTTCATACGGAAACGAAACTCATTGATTTTAGTGGTGTTGCACTCATATCAACAAACTCTATAACATGGAACTGACCAGAATGGAAACGGAGCAAGCTGAAATTTTAGCTAAATTAAACGGTTGTTTAATTTAGTTCAAAAATAAAATCATCCAATAAAGACTGATGGAGTGGAAACCAAAAGTGAGAATTCTCACTCAAAATTTTGTACAGTTATTTATTTTTATAACTGAATAAATATTGACTACCCATGATTGCAATATTTGTTTGATGATTGATGGATGTTTACAGTTTTAATGGCATTATTATTAAACTGTATATAAATTCACATGGATTATGATGTAAACCCTACACGGGTATTGGAACGATAATTTTACACATCGCCCAATTATTTGTTGATGATTGAAAACCCCACACAGGTCTGGGGATGATAATTATTTCACATCTCCCTTGAATTTAATTGTATGTCAACTGATTGATTGATAGACTGTTATCAGCATTATTTAATTATTTAATGCTTATACAGTTGTAAATTGCACCATGAATGTGAATTGAATGTTTATCACTGTTTTTGAATACATGCTATGTATGAAATCCATATAAACGAAATTATGTGGTAATTGATTGAGACTGATTCCAATTCAGAAATAACGAATATTTTAAAATAATATTCAGTGAAAAATCAAAATATGATTTTTGATGTCCGATTTTAAATGGACACGAAAATGTTGAAATATATGAAGCCGAGTTAAGTAGAAGCGCCATTTTAACTCGAACGGATTTATTCATTTTATAATGAATATCGAAAAGATTTGATTTTAAAATCTGATATTTTGAAAATATTATCATTTTAATATTATACTGATATAGAACATTCAATTTTGATTTAGAATTGAAAATGAAGCTGAAATCGTTTTAAAATGAATTTATAAACGATTTATAAAATATGTTTTAAAAAGGAAATCGACGAAATATCTATTATATATATTTAAATGGCCTAAATAGAACGTTTCGCACAGCGATCATTCGTGAATTTCGACCATTGACTTTAAATTGATGTAACGGGAGATCCGACCGTCGGATTCTCCTAAAACCGGAAACGTTGGGTTCATATCGAAAAGAGCTTTAAAATGCTATTAAGAGATTTTAAATATAACGGTTATATTTTATGATATGTCTAAATTAGTTTTGGAAAAGGTCGTTATAGATGTAGTTCGGTGGCCGATATTGGAAACTGACTGTAAGGGCCTTAATAAAATTATTAAAAATATGAATAAATTATGTAAAATCATAATAAACGATTAAGATTTAGGATGAAATATTCCAAGTTTATAAAGATAAAAGGTATTTTTATCATAATAAGTTGTTTATCAACTTAAGAAAATAATTGAAAGAAATTATATGGTTTTAATATAACCAGAATTTTCCAATGTATGAATTGGAACGGATTCGAATGGAAATAATCTTCGGAATATTTCAATATTGGATTCCATGATTATATGGATTTTGTTGAGGAATTTGGAAGATATAAATATCGTTATTCCTAATATGATATCTGTTAGTTTTAGAATTTGATATTGAATATAAGTCGATATAATTTCTATTCAGAGCCTTGTATTTAATATCAAATTGGATTTTGGGTTTGTCGTGAATGGTGTCTTTATTAACACTATTCTTAAACCCAGTTGAGGAAAGAATAAATCTTTTAACTAAGAATTAATGAAGTTTTCCAATTAATTAATATAATTGGAATTAAATGGTAGTTGACTACAGGTTCATTGTGAACGATGTTTTAAATGACATTAGTTCTTAAACCCGATTAACAGTGAAGTTATAATCTGGAGTTTATAAATCTTTTAATTAAGATTTAATGGAAATTGTCCAAAGTAAAGTTTTCCAATTTAATATATTAAATTGGAACTGAACGGAATTCGATTTAGTGATTATAGGGATGAGATTCTGTGAAGGAAGACCATTATTATTTATGGAATTTAAAAGGCCTTGTCGTTATTCTGTTTATAGTATTGGTACGATACAGAAATTTATATCGATTATATATGGTTATGAATTCCGTGAAAGTTCCATTTTAATGGAAGAGGATTTTGGGTTTACCATGAATAATGTTTTAAACGACATTTGTTCTTTTACCCAAGTAAAGACGGGATTTATTTCCTAAAATTTGAATAATCATTAAGTAACGATTTTTGAGACTAAAACTGAACTAGAGTTTTAATAAATCTTTAAGTAGATTAAAATGAGAATGGGATAATTAAGTTTGTCGAATTCATGGAATGGTCAAAAATGGAGTATCACCAGTTTTACTCTAGGCGATAGTTAAATCTTTAACTAGATTTGAAACAAGAAATGGTAATTAATTTTACCGATAACACAGTGGGTGTTAGATATAGAGTACTACCAGTTTTGCTCTATGGGATAAATAGGTTGGGATTTGGATTAATAAAATAAATGATTATTTCGGTAAGGCTCGATAATCCCGACTAGTTGATAAACCTTAATTGGGTTTAAATCACGGAAAGACAAAATAAAATCTTTTGAAAATAAACTTATCTTTGATAAAATTAATGGAACCTTTCCTCTAAGATGGGAATATTTGAATAAAAGAATATTCTGAATTGGAATGAGGCGTATGATGTGTTTTTATAGCATTTGATTATTGATTATAAAATACATGAGTTATTCGTAAAGACCGGGTTTATCCCATTCTGAATAACAGATACGACGACTAAAAGTCGATGATATGATGACGGTGGTTGAAGACCAGAGATCTTCACATCGTTTGGATGATTACTGATGTCTTGATTGGGTTGTACACCCAAGACAAGGTAATAATTGGTGATCGTCCAGACGTGCTTGGAGATCGACCAGATATGCGAGGACCTCTCTCTTGTGTTGGACATATGGAACGAGGAATAAGGTGCCACCAGTTTCGTTCAAACCCAGAATGAACTTGTAAATGGATGTGTGTTGACATTGGATTTCATTCTGTGTTGATTGATTTCTATCAAATATATATCTGTTTGGTGGCGGAGAATTTATTCTCTTTCTTAACACCCTTCTCTGAGACGTACGAGCTTAGAGGTTATATATTAATAGACATTAGTTGTATGACATGAAATGTCAATGTGGCATGCTAAGATGCAAATGATCAAGGCTTTTGTTGAAAAGCAGGGCATTGTGGATGATGAGCAAAGCACAGCTTTAAGTAGCATAGCTTTGTGTATAGCGTTAATTCGCGAGCCTCACACCTCGGTATGAGTCAAAAACGGTATAAGGGACGCATTGAGTGCATATGTTACTTTCTAGCTAGAAGTGGTGTCATGGTATGGAGCCCAGACAATTTTACTTATGTGGATGATGGATGCAAGGCGCCTCGGATATGATTGGTCGACATACTGACCATTTTGGAGGACCGATAGGATCGGAAAACGTAATGTTCAGGAATAACCAATCCATTAAAGTAAGTGTGGACCGGCACTGCAGGATCCAAGGGTTGCCCAGAGTGTGTAATCCTGGGTCATCTTGCTAGAGATGATCCGAATCGGTAAGGAGACCATCCCTTGCCTTGACTCATGATGGAAATTCAACTTCTGATACGACAGTTTTCTGTTTTAGTTGTAAACCTATGTATGGCGAAATAATATATGGTACATATTCCGTCTATGATTGATACATATATATATTTGAAATTGTTTTTGACACTATGCACTTATAGTAATATCGAAATGATTTGTTTAAAGAGTATCAAGCATGTTTGGCTATTATAAGGTAAAACTCTATCCTCCAGCTTGTGTTGCATTGTGCTATGGGACCTGAGTCTTATAATAGCTTCATTTTTCAAAAAGCATTGTGTTGTTTACAAATTGTTTTATTTTAGAGTATTCATGGGAGTAAACCTGTTCCGTGACATACAGCGTGGTCCCGTGATGTACCTTATTTTAAAGTAAAAGTTTAATAACTGTTTTGAGTTCTCACACTAGTCCCATAACTGACCTGGAGTTTATTGTTTTTACCTAAACTTTGGGTGCCCATATTTTCCACACGAGCAACTAGTAGTTTAGTTTTGCAGATATTTATTTTCACAGGATCCTAGATTACAGCTGGAGCTATATTCGGAATGCTTTGTATCCGTGTATTTCATTCAGTTGATGTTTTCCACTACATATTATGTTTATTTAAATGCAATTTAAATCTCTGATATTATATTTCCATGTATATTATTTATTTGTACTCTGATATTCTTGTACTCTGATGTAAATTGTTGTAATAGCAATGAAATGTTCTCATGTTTGCGTTCTGATGCATCGTATTCTCAAAACAAACCGGGCTTCTTCGTCTCTTCGGGGATTGGGGAAGTCTTGGTCATTTCATGAATATTTTTTGATTGCTTAATTCATTGATACAGAAGTTTAGAAACCATAAAGTTGTATGACTTGCCCACTACAGCTGCTGCTATTACTTTGTTCTTATTATACATCTATACAATGATTGACTAAATGAATAGGATATTGACAAAACAATGAGAGAAGGTGAATGATGGAATGTAGGAAGGAAGTCTGACGGTAAGGTATGGAATTTAATACATGTGAATGGTTACATCCCTTTTCATTGTAGCAAGATATAGTTAATCTATTTTCATTGAGTGATTATCTTAACGTAGAAAAAAATATGCTGACCACTTTTACTTTTGCAGTTTGTTGCAATACACGACCCAACTGGACAACCATACTCAATGTTTTGACCTTCACTGATCCATAAAATAAATTAAAGGCTATAACTTTTCATGCATGATTCAGTCATGGTCAACTTTGACATCGTTCAACTTATGTGCATGAAGTCGATCAAGATCATGCTTACAATTTTAGTCCTGCATAAAGTTATTAAAATGTTTAAAGTACACCTATTTATGTAACATATATCTTTTAACTTTGTCTGCGCTGCTTTCCGTTAAGGTAACTCCAGTTTCGACATTAGTAAACAAGGTTTGTTGATGCCATACTTATTGTGTTACTGCTAATAATTTCTAATCCAACTCCAAATTTATAGGGGCAAATTCTATTTCAACCCACATAATTAGTTAGTAGCCCCCCATTTTATCAAAAAAATACGATGACCAAACTTCCCTTTTACTGTTATATTTTTTTTCCAGTTTTTTGAACACCTCGTAGTTGCATTACGTGGTTTTTTGGTGTACCTCGTAGTATGTCTATGTGGTCTATGAATGATCCACGGAGATCATCTACGTGGTACTTTGATGAACCACGTAGGGCAACTACGAGGTACGGTGAAAAACCACGTAGTCCCTCTACGTGGAAGGGTATTTTTGGTTTTTTTTTTAAAAACGGGGGGCTACTAACTAAATTTGTGGGTTTACTGATTATTTCATGATTTGGGGGGCTACTACCTAAAATGGTGGGTTGAAATAGAATTTGCCATTAATAGGTTACACAACATCCATTTGAAATATTTTGTAGTAAACACAATTTTTTTTGGTGATTACTATGTCTATATTGTAGTCTAAACTAGATAATTTAACCATTATTGTTTTCACTTTCAATTTTTAGTCTCATTTTAAGCTTCAGTTTCAATTGTACATGTCACATAGAAAGGACATTCAAATAGCCTAATGAAGGTACTGTTACATTATTGTTTTAACTTGCCATTAGTTTTTAACTAATATTACTTGGCCAAACCAAGAAAATGCAAGCTACAACAAAAGATAATATAAGTAGTTATTCCAGTCAAAAAACATACTAAAAAGGAATTCTTATGGAACCATATGAGAAAAGGGTTCTTACATTTGTTATCCTACTTCAAATTATCAGAAATGAAAAGATAAAGTATCTAATATGCTATATGGGTTCATGATATATAATCTTTTATATATAGCTCTTTATTATATGTTATCACAAGTGCTTGAGACAATAGAAATGTTGTTATCACAAGATAATTCTTTTTTTTCATATACTCAAAAAGAAGAGTATGTCTCTTACTTACAACTCCTCTAATGGACATGATTGAAAAGAAGCAAAAGGCGATGTATACGTTATTCAAGAGAACAATGCAAATATTAAAAATGGATAAAAGACATTGCTGCAGATAAGTAAGAATACTGGAGTGAAATTAGGATGAAAATGCTTTTGATAGTTTGGTTAGTTTATGAAATAAATGAACAGTTGTAAAGGCTCTGCTAAATATAGGAACTATTCAACACTACGGTCTGTCGTTAGTTTCTATTTAACTTTATTATCTGAGAGTATATAGGAATTTGATGAATTAAAATTTTGAATGCACTAAGCTGTAATTTTTTTCATTTAGGCACTTTATTTTTTCTTATCATAAGATAATTTGGCCATTGAAAATTTTAGTGCGTTAACTGCATAGCAGTTTGCACTTAGGATAAGAGTCTTGCATAGTAAAGCTGATGAGTATTTTATAGCAAAGGACTTAAATGTTACTAAATTTTTGCAACAAAAATGTATTGCTAACTGTTCATATCTATGAAGCACACAGGTTTTAGGACATTTGTTTATCTGGAGGAACAAAATATATCCAAAGCATTTGAGTTGCAAATTGTTCTTTGAGGTTTGATTCATGAATTACAAAGTCATTGTATGATTATTTTTATTTTTATTTTTATTTTAATTGGTTTTGAAAGAGGCATGTATGTTCTTAATTTTAATTTAATTGTTATTTTATTTCACCCACGTTCTTGCTCTATTGCTTTAGTGCTCTTCGGTTCTTCATCCGTTACCACAAGCCTTTCCTCCATGCATTTTCTTCTCTATACAAAGTTGTTTTCTACATAAATTGGATAAATTCAAACAAGGTTTATAGCCTTAAATGATCCACAAATAAATCCTACATAATAATTAATGTGTCTTCGGTTTCTTCTTTGTTTTCCACAAATAGGGTGAAAAATTACGCTCTCTTGAAAGGCCTGGATTGGCATAGGTAAATATATTTATCATTTATTTGCCAACCCTGCAAAACCTTTTGTTTACTTTTAACTGTTTGATTAATTAATCGAATTTCTTTATTTTGATGACTCCTGTTGATATACTATGGCTTATACCATGGCATTCAACTAAAGAACAAGCATAGTAAAGTTAAATGTAAATACGATTGTAGTCATCTTGACATAATTGGCTTTAAATGAATATTAGTCATTTTTCATCATATAAATTACAATATAAATAAATATTCTTGAAGTAGGTCTGTCATAAATGGATTTGAATTAGATGGATTTAACTGTCACTGCCATAGTTGAACAATTTACATTTATATAAAGTTAGGCTCACATTCGGTTATTGTAAATGCGACGAGCAGGTTATTAATATGATGCTTACAGTTTTGTTTCATTCAAATTTATGATGGATCATTTGGCATTGATGTTGTATATTATCTCGGTAACTCCTGTTCGGTGTTCACTTCTTTAAAATTCACTCTAATTGATATATAAACAAACACAAGAAAATAGACGTAAATGTATCTCTGTGGCCATTATGATTTTATATAAGATATACATATGTGACTAAACTCGTGATCGCTTCATGTTACTTCAACTTCTACCATTATTTTTTATATAAGTAGTTTTAGTTACTTTTTTCTTCCATCATTGACTTACCCTACATTTTGAAATGCATGACTAATGGTATATAGTCTTGGTTAGCATCAATGGTGTTGTACAGGTGTTTTCCAAGAGTTTGTTCAATTTTGTTATGTAACCGATTAGAAATGTCATGTTGTGCATACCTCATCAAATATTTTACTATTATGTATTTTTTTTGTGTACACAAGTGCATACTATTTTGTTTACTTAATTGTGTTGCAATTTATGCAACTTCCATTATTTTCAAAAATAATTCACAACGTTGGGATATAACAACTTATACTACATAACACTGCTCACCGCTTCCTATCGCTTTACATTTCAAAATTTATGGATTTTCAACTATTCATTTCAAATACAAATGGTTTTTTCCATATATCTGTATATTACACAATATTTGAGGTATATCAATTCACGCGCGAAGCTCATGCCATTACGATCGTATATATGTATAATCAGATAAGTAATATATATATATATATATATATCCAAAATATATTAAATTAAATAAGGGAGAATTTAAATTTCAAACTGAGGATAAGGGGGACAAAGAATATTTTAAGTAAGGAAAGAGATTAGTGAATAAAGTAACGTATTATATAATTAAACACCTCAATGCCACATAAATTCATTGGGCGTTTCAACGACCAAGAGGTCGACTGCCCCCTAGAAGGGATGTCGACAGTCGGTCGACCGCATGGCCGTTGAGAGGCCCAATGAAGCTATGTTGGTTAAGGTTTTTCTACGGGAATATATATAAATATAAGGTCAGGATTACATCTAAGTAATCTAACGCTTACACGAGCAACTATATATAGGCCCTTAAATCACACAACAAAACCCTAGCCAATCTCTTCTTTCTACCTCTGTATCATCCTTCTACCATTGCTAAATTCCAGAAAGGTTAAGAATTTTCTCTTCTATTCCTCTAGCCTTTATTCTTATCTTCTCTCTAATCAAAATTCATATAGATTTGAGTATGAATTCTGGAATTTAGATTTATATACGCATAAGATTCTAAAGATGATTCTTATATATATATATATATATATATATATATATATATATATATTAGAACAATTGGAGCACGTTTATCATTAAGATTTAATCCAGATCTGAATCTACAACAAGAATTCTATTGTTCTTCCTTTTGGATCTGTGAGTGGAATATTGTGTTCTTAGACATATTCTATTTTTTAATAGATTAACATGTTGATAGTTTTTCCTAGGAGGACTTGGCAACGATAACATTAATACAATAACCCTTAAATCCTCTATTTTATGTTTGCACAAGAATTGTCAATATTTGGGTTTGTGGATTTTGGATCTTAATATTGAATAAAGGATAATAAGGGTGTTGTGTTCCTATTTGGTGCAATACATACTTATGTAACCTAAAAGGGTTGAATTTGGTTTGTTCCATGATTTGATTAGGTTTTGGTTCTATTTTGAAGCCAAACGTATTCATACTTGAAATATATCAAATGTAAACATTTTTATGTGCAATACAAAAAAGGGGTGAATTAGATAAAGTGGAGCTAATAAATATACATGTATATATTTATGAATATATGTGTATAATATACCCTATCCATGATCCATTATTAAAATTATTCAAATAAGCCTAGGATGCAAGTTGAAATTTGTATGTATGTGTATTTTCCATTTACTACTATCTGTTATTGTGTTATTATGCCATCATGCCTGAATTGTAGCAGTCAAAATATGGAAAATTAACTTGTATACCTTAATTTAGACAAGTTGACAATTTTATCTCATTAGGACGTTCTCTCATTCATACGAACATTAGCGTTATTCATGCGTTAAAATTATTATATTTATATATATAGCGTAATCAATGTTTAACGTAATAAATGCGATTAGGATAGGATTCGAATTTGAAATGTCTGCATATATATATATATATATATATGTGTGTGTGTGTGTGTGTGTGTGTGTGTCGATTTCTTGTATGTGTATGGAATGGGTTTACATATATTATTAGTGACACACAGACACGAAGTTAGTTGCCATTTGTGGTATAAGCCTGCCCGGAACTGACCGGCAAATCCAGCAACCACAAGTAAGCCCAACTAATGTGAGAGGTCTAGATGCCATGGACCATTCAAACTTAGTACATTGTGACACGAGGTTAAACCCACTTGTAGTAAAAGTTTGCCTGGAACCGCCCGGCATATCCAACATCTACAGGTATATGGTTTAATGTGAGAGGTCTAATGTGTGTGCCTAAATATATATATATATAAGTCTGTTGTTTGTGAAAATAGGAGGGTTTACTACACCTTGAGAAGGTCTTAAGTGGATGACTCTCTTCTTATCTAATTTGGGTCTTAGGTGGTTAGGACTAGGATCCCTCCGAAGGTTTATTCCTTGGAGTGGAACCAAAGTCATGGGATTCACCCTTATTAGATTCGAAGTAAGTCTATGGGTCTTCCTTCTCTAAAAGTGGTTAGGCATAAGCAGTAACGGAGTAGGGTAGTTCATGGGGGATGTCCACTTCCTCTATAAGCTTGTAAGGACTCAACTAGGGACGGGATTGGTATATAAAAGGTATGTTGCCATTGCATGCTACCAACTGTCTAAGGGAAGTCATAAGCGACATAGGTGTTCTACCATAATACTAGTTAAGTAGTAACGTTCACAATACTACTTCTCATATTACAGTTGAGAGTATAGACTTAAGAACGTTGATGTATTAGGACGGGGTCTTAAGGGGCTAGGGTCCGCCTCAGGGCTATAAGAGATCATAAGAATCCACCTTTAACAGGGCCATAAGTGACCCGAGAATGCCCACCTCGCTGGGTCTTTACCCTCAAAACACTAATGAGCGATTGACTTGGATATCCACCTCATTGGTTTAGACACTTGGTGTTTGTGTGAATGTTGTGTGCTGCGTAGACATACCTTGGCATATGTAACCTGCTAAAAACATAGGGTATGGACTTTAAGTAAACACCATATTTCAGTCACACATAACTTTATGTTCTGACCCCTCTCCTTAATATATCCAACAGGTCAGTAGACGGGGTAGAATCCATGGACGAAATAAGGATGGAGACTGAAGATAAAGACAAAAATGTCATGCTTTTGTTAGTTATTATTACTGTATTTCTTATAGATGCTTTTGAGATTGAATCTATTGATGTGCCTATGGAACAAATGTAATATTGACTGTTGTGTTGGAATTATGTGATTTTTAATAAAGCGGTACATCTTAATTCAGTAATATATTTTCTATTTCCATTGTGTAAGGTTTCCATTCGAAGTGCATACATATATTATATATGCAAAAGTAATTCCTCACAGGAACCAACGACCTATTTAGAATGGTTCTAAGTTTCGATGTCTTTTCTGGGTCGAAATTTAGGCCCATTCCAGGCAGTTGTTACATTGCCCGGAAATCAAGTTGGGTGAGAACCTGTGGCTCATAAATCAGATCAGCATGCCCAGAGTTCTGATTTTTGGAGGGTGTCTTCTTGTAATACTGAAATCAAGGAGTATAATTATTGATATTGTTCAAAGACAATATCCAATGTAGAACTGGATGTACGATAACTCCGGACTAATATAAAAGTCTCGGTGTGTTCTTTCCTGTACAACGTTTACTTTTTTTCATTTTTATTTATTTGGCGTTATGGTCATTCTTCATATGTACACATAACTATTTTGCAAGAGATTTCTAAATGATTGTAAATTTAAGAAAACATTATTTACCCTTCTTTTTAGTGTTAATCTAGTCTTAATATCCTTGGATCGCATCTCTTCCAATATTAAGTGACTAGGAGTTCGCCTTTAGTGACAACTATACATTTTGGAGCGACCCATCGTTGGTAGGGTAGTAAATGTATGAATAGTCATCTTCTTCATGGTACTAAGTGGTTGCATACTATACCTCAAACTATTTTATGAGTGTGTGTATGTATATATACATATATATATATATGTGTGTGTGTGTGTGTGTGTGTGTGTGTGTATACACACACACATGTCTACTAGGAATTAGGTGTCAAGTGGCTAGGTTCGCAATTGGGTATTAAGTGGTCGTAGGAATCTGCCACTGGGTATTAAGTGGTTATTAGAGCATTGCCAGCAATTGTGGATTAGAGCGTGTGTAGAAGAGTATTTGAGCGTGGATTTGAGGCAGCCTTCCAGCAGTGAAGTGGCGGATTTGTATGTTTTTATTTATTTAAAAAGCGGGTACAAAACGGAGAACAGAAGACTGTTTAGTCCAAATCGGGTTTCTGTTATCCGTTTAGTACTCCAAATTTTTTTTTAATATGTACTGACTGAACCGAGCCATTTACGCAGCATCAACTTCGGGTGAAAAATCATGGCGGCCAGGAAGCAAACCCTAGTTTCCTAAAATTAGAAATCAAGAGAAATTATACTCAAATTCAAACAATCCTCTCTACTTTCTAACCTCACACAACTCCACCAATCATTTCTATCACTTCCTATCCTCACACAATTTCAAACCAAAGCAAAGAAAACAAATAAGTGTTGAAGAGATAATTGGGTGTGCTAAAATTATTATTTTGTTGAAGATGGAAGAAGGGGCTACCTCAGTAGTTCGTAGACGGAAAATTGGGAGGAGGAATCGAAAATCCTTCGTAGGCGAAGAGGGTGGAAGTGGTGTTGGTGTAGACGAGATGATTTCACCTAATTTTCCATTTAGGTCCGTCACACGGCTCCAAGAAGGCATCCATCACATTTACAACGAAGGAAAAGAGATAACGGTAATTTATTTATATTGTTAAACTACATGTTGAATCTTCATGTTATGATAACGTTAACTAATTTACATAAATTCGGATTTATTAATAGAATCGTGATAGAATGCGATGTCATGGTGCTTTCACAACGGTATTGAAATGGTGGAAAAAAATTAATGTTCATCCTCAAATTAGAGACCCCGTACTTCAAATTTTTGGTAGATTCATGGATGTTGAGTTGAAAAACTCCGACAATAGATGTATTCATGCTATAGTCGAGCGATGGTGGCCGACAACGCATACCTTTTTATTTCCAAATGCTGAGATTGGTTTGACGCCATTGGATTTTACTATGTTGACATCCATATCCGTTGGATTGAATACACGGAGTATACCATATAACGAGAATTGGAGTGTGTTCGCTAATGCAATCCAACTTTTACCGCTTCTTGTGGAGAAAGATATTAAAAGGGGTAATGTTGTTATATCTCATCTGGCGAAATATTTAATGTCGCTTACATTGCCGCCAATTTGAATAATCTTGATTATGTTGCTCGTATATTTGTGTTGTATATGATGGGAACTTTGTTTTTTACGACTACCGATGATACTATAAGCCTTGGATACTTGGAAGCTGTACAAGATTTGGAGCTTGCTCAGCAATATGATTGGGGTTCCGCCATTATGGGATACTTATACCAGAGTTTAGATTTGGTCGTGTTGAGTGGGAGGCATCTAACCGGATTTATCGAGCTCTTGCAGGTATATTAACTCATTGTGCAATTCAGTAGTATAATTTAATTCCTTGCTTTTTCAATTGTATAATGATATAATGTTTAATTTTGCAGTATTGGTTTTTTGAATATACGACCGTCTGTGGCTATATCGTTAAAGAATCTGTGAAGCAAGCTGCTTACCCCAGATTGAAAGCGTGGGAGAAAGGAAATAGAGTCAAGACCTATGACACATCAGGGCATCTCTTCTCTAGCACCCGTTATCATATAGATCATCGACAAGCATGTCACATAAACTAGAATCCATGGAACAACTCAGTTGCACTTGACTTTGATGAAGTTGTACATGCACGTAACCTGTCTATGAAACGTTTGACACTTCTTGTTTCTCTAGGAGAATTTTATGAGTTGTTTCTAGGTGACAGGTGCTTACGACAGTTGTCTGGTTTTGAGGTTATCCCTTTAGATCCTCCTCTGCATATGACTGTAAGAAAGACTCACGGTTCATACCAGGAAATGCAACAAGAGTTATACCAAAATGATTGCCAACAATACATCTATCAAGGGCAGGATATAGACTACAAAACGTATTGGAAGGGAATTTCTAAAGATGTCGGGCCTTTACTAGATGCCGCAGTTCGTGTCGGTAATGTTGACTACTTTGGGCCATCAGCGTTGAAGACGGGTATTCAAGCCCCCGTTGATCTTTCCTCAGAAGTCAACTATGCTTCACAGTATTTTCCACCCCCTCAACAAGAAGATTGGGCTGATGATCCTGGATGGCATATGCATTGGACCGGTAAAGAACCGGTACCAATCCCGCATTTACCTGATCTACCTCTTGTTCCGTCTCACTACTCTGTCGATAGCCAATGGGAGATGAATATGGGTATGCGACAATTGGCTCTGGATCAATCAAAGTATTACGAATAAGGATTGGATAGAATAAATTCGGTTGCGCGGACTTTTGTAAGTTCTCGGTTCATTATTCAATACCTTTTTTACATGGATAGTATACTGAACTTAATTTGTTTTTATTTTGTTATTGTAAAGAATATGGAGATTTTTCGGTAACCCATGTTAGGACTGCATTCCAAAAAAACATGTCGATCAAAATCAAACAAAAAGCGGAAAACAATAACCCAGTTGCAGAATGAAGAAGAAGATGAAGACGATGACGAAGACCAGAATGAAGACGAAGACGAAGACGAAGGAGATGGCGAAGACGAAGACGAAGACGAGGACGAAGAAGAGGAAGAGGAGCATGATGAAGATGATGAAGAAGAAGAAGAAGATGAAGAGGAAGGGGATGACAAAGATGAAGGCGACAATGAAGATGATGATAGCTCCGGTGGAGACCAAGGGGATACCAGAGAAGTGATTAGAAATAAATACGGGGTTAGATTTAAAGTACCAACAAGTTCTTCTTCTTCTACTCCAGGTATGCATTCAAACTTGAACTTAAACTTAAACTTGAAGTGCAACTTGAACTTGAAATCATTTTTAATTTTAAACTTGAAATTGAAATTGAAATCAATTGTAATTTAAACTTGAAATTGAAATCAACTTTAATTTAAACTTGTAATTGAAATCAATTGTACACCTAAACTTAAACTTAAAATTAAACTTAAACTTGAAATTGAAATCAATTTTACACTTGAACTTAAACTTGAAGTGCAACTTGAACTTAAACTTTAACCCATGAAATCGAACTTGAACTTAAACTTGTTTATGTTAAAAATGCGAACAATTCATAATAAATGTTTATGTTTATGTTTATGTATACATATAGGTTTGGACCGCGGAAAGGGCATCGGTGGAACCAAAAAAAAGAGTTCGGGCTTTGTAAGCAAAATAAAGTCTCTAATTACCGGAAAAGGGAAATAGAAAAAAGGTAGAAAAGGGTACATTCCGGGCTTGGAGGATATGTAGTGGTAGTGTGAGCAAGACTTCATATGTATGGTTCATGTAGTGGTTTGTATGATGCAATAGATGGAGTGGTTTGTATGAAATTTGTATGTTTCATGTAGTGGTTTGTATGATGGAATAGATGGAGTGATTTGTATGAATTTTATATGGTTTATGTAGTGGTTCATGTATGAATTTTGTATGGTCCATGTACTTGGTTTATGTAGTTCGTATGGTTTGTATGAAAACCTGCAGTGGGAATTTATTTCCCAGTTCTGTCTATAGCCTTGTAACTTAAAAAAAATCATAAACGGCAAAATGAATGTCGTTTATGGGCAAAAGGGATTTCATGTATGAACTTTGTATGGTTCATGTAGTGGTTCATGTATGAACTTTGTATGTTTCATGTAGTGGTTTGTATGATGGAATAGATGGAGTGATTTGTATGAATTTTATATGGTTTATGTAGTGGTTCATGTATGAATTTAGTATGGTCCATGTACTTGGTTTATGTAGTTCATATGGTTTGTATGAAAACCTGCAGTGGGAATTTATTTCCCAGTTCTGTCTACATCCTTGTAACTTAAAAAAAACATAAACGGCAAAATGAATGCCGTTTATGGGCAAAAGGGATATCTAAATCCCGTTTTAAAAAATAAATTAAAACTAACTTAATTAAGATGCATACATCCAGTTTAGTGTATACTGAACTAAACTAACATTATTAATATAGGATGACCTAACATAATTAATTTAAACTAACCTAATTAATTAAAACTAACATAATAAAATTATGATATAACGATTATGTTTAACGACTATATTTTAAAACGGTTATATTTTATAACGGTTATAACATAACGACTCTATTTTCAAACGGCTTTAATATAACGACTATATTTTCAAACGGCTATAATTAACGGCTATTTTTTAAACGGTTTAAAAAGGGGCTATATTAAAACGATGTATACAACACAACCTTCTTCATTATAATCCTTTTTGTTAACTTCCAAAAACCAATTAATGGCTACTAGTAGTTATTACTATAAAGAAAATGAGAATGCAAATTCGGAGGTCGATGGTTCTGACAGTAGTACTGATGACGCTATTGAGACAAGTCCTACTGAATCAGACGAAGGAGATGACCAGTACAACCATAGAGATTTTCTGCAACTATCTTCTGATAGCACATCTGAAGACGACGGGTTATCGTTAATGATACAAACCGTTACCATTCATCAATCATGTGTTAGACAAGTAGCAATGGGAGGTTATTCGAATGGTACTCGTGGTGGTAGTGTATTTGGCCGAGTAGACAAAAGGAAGATGTGTGACCATCAAAGGCGGAACGACTAAGTTATTAAAAGACTATTTCAACACACCAAGCACATATGGTCCTGAAGATTTTCGTTGACGATTCCGAATGAGTAAGAATATGTTTTTACGTATTTTTAACGGTGTTGTTAATCATGATTATTATTTTGTTCAAAAGCGAAATTGTGCTGGAACCTTGGGATGTTCTCCTTATCAAAAAATTATAGGAGCTTTACGTGTTTTAGCGTATGGGATTGCACCCGATGCATTTGATAAAGTAGTCTGAATGGGTTCGAGTACAATTAGTTTAAGTCTAGAACATTTTTGCGTGGCTATCATTGAATTATATGGGGAAGAATATTTGCGAGCACCCACACAGAGCGACGTGAATAAACTGAAAGGTTTAGGGGACAAAAGAGGTTTTCCAGGAATGTTGGGTAGTCTCGACTGTATGCACTGGGAGTGGAAAAATTGTCCAACGGCATGGCATGGACAATTTATCGGCCATTATCCCAAAGCTACAATGGTACTTGAGGCAGTTGCCTCACATGATCTCTTGTTTTGGCATGCTTTCTTCGGATGTCCTGGTTCTATGAACGATATAAATGTGTTACACCAATCACTTTTGTTTAAAAATCTCGCACATGGAAAGGCACCGGCTTGTAATTTCACAGTTCGAGGAAAAACATATGACATGGGGTATTATTTAGCAGATGGTATATATCCGTCTTGGGGTACCCTAGTCCAAACAATTTCAGATCCAAAAACAGAGAAAGAAAAATATTTTGCAAAAAGACAAGAGGCAGCAAGAAAGGATGTCGAGCGTGCTTTTGGGGTGCTACAATCCAGGTTTGCCATTGTAAAAAAACCCATTAAACTATTTAAACCCCAGGTATTAAGTAATGTGATGCGAGCATGTATTATATTACACAATATGATCACCGAAGAAGAACGGGGTTCTTTTCCATCATATTTAGGGTATGGTCCGGATAATACTGCTACAGTTGTTGCTGATAGAAATCCATCAACTATTGAGTTTTTCTTGAGTACGCCGCGGAAGATAAGATCCAGGGAGATACATCGAAATCTCCAAGACGACCTGGTTGAGCATTTATGGCATTTGAAGAGCAATCAATGATGTATTCAACTGTTGTGTTTTAATTATGGTAGTTTCGTTTATGTACGTTGTTTTGTAGTCAAGTAGCATTGGGTTGCCTTGTGAAGTGTGTATCACTGTATCCTGCTTGTCACTGTACCCTACTGTTCACTGTAGGTTACAGTGCACTATGTTCCTTATTAAAAGCTGTTATGTATTGTCCTATCAGTTGGTAATGATGTGCTTGCATTTGTTGTTTGTGTAGTACTCGGCTATTGTCTATATAAAGTACCTTCCGTTCACTAATTTTTACACCATCATAAATATATATATATGTATGTATGTATGTATGTATACTCAAGCAACCATACCGCTCATCCAACAATGGAGTATCACAGTCACCTTTCACTTCCATCATCCTATGACTATGAAAATCCAATGGATCACCCTAATCCTTCCAACCCACCTTCACCTGAAACTGATATAGATTTCTACATTGAAATGCAAGAAAGGCACTACGAGGATCTGAGAGAGCATGAACGAGAACAAGAACAACTTCAAAGGCAAGAGAGGGTACAAAGAAGACGTGCAGAAAGGAATAGTCGACATCATAGACGTGTTCCAGAACGCCAACACAACGTAAGTACTGAACAAGATTTTGAACAGGAAGTTAATTCGCCAATGAAAATATGTGAGTGTGGATATGCAGCTGCTGAAGATGTAATAATAAGAGGAAATCATATTGGTCGACGTTATTTCAGATGACATACCTTCCCTAGTGAGTGTCCCTATTGGGAGTGGATTGACGAACCTTTTCCACAGAGAGCGGCTAACTACGCAAATGAATTGCAGTACCAGCTAACAACCTTGCAAACTCAATCTGCTGGTTGGAAAACTGAAGTTAGTTGACTGCAAGATCAACTTAATGGTTTGAATTTTGGCAGGCCAAACTAGGATTATTATATCTCCTTGCATTTGGATTTCCCTTTATATTTTAGTATTTGTTAATGTTGTATGCTATTGTATCAGTTAGGCCTTAAGATTTGGTAGACATTCAGTTGTATGCACTAGTAATGGTTTTTATAAATGCTCCTTGTTTTCCATATTCTAGAACAATAATTCCTTACTCAAATTGAATACAAAGAAACATTACAGAATACAAACACACACTAGCTGAGACCATAAAATAATTCCTTACTCAGATTCAAACATACACTACATAATACAAAGAAGGAGGTAAACAAACACTAGCTTAGACTTCTTACTCAAATTGAAGCATATAGTTGTACCATAAATCGAAAGCTTCATGCCCTTTGAAATTTGAACGGTACTCGTGGACATACCAGGAGTCATACGTTGCTCGTGTCAGCTTGAAAATGTCCTCCTCCTTCAAAGTGTCCATTATTTTATGATATCTCTTACAATCTCCAATGAACAAGGTGAATGCACTTCTCGTTGCTAGTACACTTTGTCTTACTCTGCAGTCTGAATGATTGTTGTAAGCTTCATTGAGAGTCACCCACATATCTTGCTCAATTTCTTCTTCCATGTGAAGTGTATCTGTCTTAATGTAAGCTTTGATCAATACAAGAAAATCCGACGATGTCCATGTTTCATAAGTCATCTTGAAATAAATAGCTCAGAAAATATATACGAGGTTATATAAGCGTAATAAAAGTTAATACACACTTCATCAAAATCAAAAAATTGTTGTTGCACCAATAAAGGGAAGAATCTTTTCACCCTTATCGATAAAGTTTTGTCAGGCCTTCACATGGACCGATAAAACTGTATCATTCAATCACAAAACTCGATAAAGCTGTGTCTTGCTTTCACAAAACCCGATAAAGCTGTGTCTTGCTTTCACAAAACCCGATAAAGTCGTGTCTTGCTTTCGCAAAACCCGATAAAGTTGTGTAATGCTTTCACAAAAACCTATATAGTTGTGTCATGCATTCAGATAAACTGACAAAGCTTTGCCATTCCATGCCTACACTATCACAACAACTAATAAATGAGACAACTATAACTCATAAGTTGAAAAAGCTGTGCCATGCCTAGAGTAGCCAACTATTTCTTGAAATTCGTTAAAGTGGGCAACTGTTTTGACGTAAATCAATGACAAAGCCAATTGTTTACAAGCATGCCTACACTAGACTATTCCACCACATTGGAGATAAAACCATTGAACAATTTCTGGGAAGTTGACAAGCCAAGACTAGACTAGACAATACAGTCATAGCATGAGACTACTCAGTTTTCGAAATAAAAATATGGGACAAGGTTGTTTATATATATCTTGTATGGTATATGCATCATTCATCACTTACAAAAACCTATCTACACTAAATACAAAAACAACTTCTAATGGGAGACTCAAGCAACAACAATAATGCTGGCTTGTATGGCAAACTTCTTACAAACTTTACAAATTTGCTATCACAATCTGAAGCTCAACAGTCAAACCCAATGCAATTTACTCCACAATCAAATCCAATGCAGTTCCTCACTCCACAGCAAAGCCAATTCCTTAACCAAATGAATTTCGCACAACAGTTTGGTAACATGTACAACCCAAATCAATTTCCTTCAACCCCTAACATTTTTAATTCGCAGGTAACACTTCCTACTGAAACAACACAAGATACAAATCATGTTTCAAACGAGAGAATTAGAGGGAAGACAAAAAAGGTATACACCAAACGAAAGCCTAGAGATTCTCAAACTAGGGATTCTGTGGATGCAAGCTCACATGGTGGCAAGACGTGGAAAGCCCATGACAATAAGGTGTTAGCAAATGCGTATGTAACAACATCTGTCGTTCCATCAGGTCGGTCCACTGGGAAGTTATTTTTCAATCGAGTTAACGAGCTATACAATGGGGACCCTGAATGCATAACCAAACGATCATTTGATAGCACAAAAACAGCATGGTATAATTTGAATACTATGTGCACCAAGTACAAAGGTATAATAGCACAAAGAGGAGACAGACTGAGGAGTGGGCAAACCCACAGAGATTTGACAGAAGATTACAATAAAATTTATCGTGATGCATTTAATACGGAATTTATTGCTCATGAAGCTTTGCAGGCTCTTTCCTTACGGCCTCGATGGGCAAATCTATCTGAACCAAGTGAGGTTGACCAGGATGAAACTGAAGCATCAAACTTGAGAAATGTGGCTTCACGACTATGCATGGATTCATCCCCAGCCAATTCAGTAGGATTCCCCATTTCGGTGGAAGGTGATGGAAATAATAATAGTCCACTATCTCAAAATTCGGGGATGATGTACGGAGGAGTTGATAGTCGTCCCGAAGGAATAAAAGCACGTAAGCGTTCGTTGTTGAAAAACAAGGAAGTAAACGATTTGATTGTCCAAGGTGAAAGGATAACTTCACTACTTAGTGATTTTTCATTGTCATCCACATCAAGAACAGATGAAAGAATGAGGCTGAAGGAGCACAAAATAAGAGTCTTAGAATTACAAGTACAACAAGATGCAGAAAGAACACAAGCTCTTCAAAAGAGATCTGAATTGAAACTTCAACGGGATGCAGAACGAACCCAAGCTCTCTGAGAGAGAAACGAATTGAAAAAGGCACGTGAAAAACGTTTACGTGAAAAAGAAGATAACGAGTTTCTAGCGAGAGATGTTTCTCATCTTTCTAGAGAGGTTTTGGAGTATGTTTTAGCCCAAAAACATAACGTTATGAGAAAATGAGACCAAAGGTATCAAGACGAAGAGGGAAGTTCTGGAATATAGAACATTTCATCGGGTTCCTTTATGGCGTATTTGTTTCGAAGTTTAATTTCCTAGGTTGTTTTCAATTTGCATGATTTATGTTTATTTTCTAGTTTGTTTTAAATTCCGTTTGTAGGCATGTTTACTTGTTTTCCAAATTAGTAAAAAATTCCTTTAACTTTTTAGACCAATTTACCAAATAAAAATGTTTGAATCTGGGAGATTTTGTTATTGTAAAAAATGAATGCAACGTATTTATGAAGTTTAGATTTTGTTATTGTAAAAAATTAATGCAAACATGTATTAAAATTTAATTAATGCAAACATTCATTAAATACCAACATTTTTACAATAACAAACATGTATTAAAAATTAATTAATGCAAACATTCATTAAATACCAACATTTTTACATTAACAAACATTTATTCAAAATTAATTAATGCAAACATTCATTATATACCATTTTTGGACCATTTATAAAAACTTAATAAACATTAATTAAAAACAGTTATAAACCATTTGTAAAACATAGTCTCAGCAAAGCAAATAAATGGTAAACCATTAGTAAAAATCAATGTCAACAAAGCAGTGAAGTGCAATTCGATCAGTGGTAAAAGAAATAAAAAAAAAGTTTGAACGGTGATCTGAAATCACTTTTGTAAAACGGAGAACAGTTTGACGTTTTGGCCTTAAACGGATTTCTGTTCTCCGTTTTACAATCGACACTTAAAAAAAAGTGGGGATGATCCCCACTTTATCGTTGAACTCGCAATCCAGCTCACACTGCTGGAGCGCGAGTTCAACATTATCGATGGGGATCCTCCCCAAATTCAAGAGCATTCCCACTGCTGGAAATGCTCTTAGGATCCATCCTTATTTTATTTGGTATTAAGTAACTATATGGCCCGCCTCTTTCCTATATGTTTTTGAGTTGCAGACAAAATATTCATATATGGTGTAACTTAAAGATTTTAGTCACCAGAACTTTTTATGAGCTCTCCTTTTGTCAACATAGGTTAGATAGGATAGCTCCGAAGTTTAATCTAAAATATGGAGGACATAGCGATGACAACGGTTATCTTTTATTTATTATTATGATACTTATGATGTACCTGTATTTGTGAATCAGCATTTATGACTCTGTCGTTGAATTGTATTTGACATCTTTACGATATTATGAAATGATATATCTTATTTAGTTTATGCTTTGTCCAATCCATTGTGAGTTCTTATTAAAAATATTTGGTTTGGTGAAATTTATTTCTTGTAGAGACTAATAACTCATCTTAGAGCGGCTTCAAATTCTCATAGGCCTTTTATAGGCCGGGATTTAGGTTTGTTCCGGGTTGATTGTTACAAGTAATCTTTGTTGGAGTGACTCTATGATATCCTGGTTCCTCATATTTCTTGGGATCTAAGTCTTTGCAAAGCTTACTATGCTTCCCAGGTCAGGATTCATCCTCTGGTTGCTATACGTTGTCATCTTTGATGTAGAGAGAAATCCCTGTGTCTTTGCACTTTTTTGTCGTAAGCTTCCTTCCATTCAGCCGTATAACACGCTCTTATGGTAACCAAATCACCTCCCACTATTCTTAACCTACCATCAATCGGAAACTTCATCAACAAACACCAAGGGACGACGGATGCTCTAAACTCAGCAAGGGCCAATCGTCCTAAAAAGCATTGTATGGGGAGTAAATATCTAAAACAATAAATGGAAGGATTCACATTGTTCAATGATTATTTTCCCAATTCCTCCTGTAATTCTATCCAGTGGCGGAGCCACGTTGAGGCTGGGGAGGGCACGTGCCCTCCCCAGGATTTTAAAAAAAATAAACGGAATATATTACTGCTTCTTTTTTTTCATTTTTCTTCTGGAGTCCCTTCTTTACCAGTGAACGATCAGCATGTGTTTGGAAATGGCGACAAGCTCCTTTTTGTACTGCTTCTTTTCTTCTCCAGTCCCTTCTTTACCGCTCTTTCACTTTTCTCCTCATTCCCAAAGCTTGTTTTCATCATGCCGGTACCTTCATAGATTTGGTGCGTATAATTCATCTTTTTCCCTGTTTTCTTTTGATGATTTACTGAGATTGGGTATTGTGCAGTCATCCAATTCGCTTGAAAACAATTTGCCTTTCAAATCTCTACTACCCTCGTTCGAGATTGTTTACAACTGCTGAGGGATTTGTAAGATCTCGGTGTTTGTTATTTTTGGTGTTTACTGTGTTGACTGTGATTTGTTCAGTTCTTGTGTTTGCATTTTCTAAAATTTGGGGCTTGGTTCAAAGTGTTCGTTCGTTATGTTCTATGTCTTGATCTAGTGGAGATTTTGGTTTTGGTTAGCCTTATGTTTTTCATTGTTCTCCTCCAACTTCTTCCAAAAAAAACTGAAATTTTCTAACTCCAGCAAACTGATATTTCATTAAGCCTAAGAAGTAATTACTGTTAGTATTTCAATGTACACAATTTTGCAAACAATAAGAGATAAAGGATTCAAAATTGCAGTCTACAAACTCTGAAATGTTTGATTGTGCCCTCGCCAGCAGAAGTTTCTGGCTACGCCACTGATTCTATCATTCCTACCGGTACGTTAGCATATGTATTGAAGAGATGAATGCGAGTGATACATGATTTAAAGTCCTTATCCTACAGTATCTTCAGATATAGGCCTTCTTAAATAAGGTATTAACTGAACTTTCACAGTTAATAAGGATCTTCTGTACTAATGTTTCTCCAATCATGGTTGAAATCATAGGTGTATATTAGAGAGTTCAAAACCCCTAGTCAAAACCATCAAAATAGTTTCATCATTTGATTCAATATATTTGGCTGCAATTATATTAAATCTTTCTAGATAATCCTTCAACGAATCCCTCGGAGCTTGTTGTATATTAGAGAGTGTCGCTACATGCAACGATTTGGATGCATCAGTGCAACACCGATAAGGAATTTACTACTTAACTCTTTAAATGACTAAATAGATTTCAAAGGTAGCTTAGTGAACCACAACATAGCCACTCTTTTTTTAAGTAAATTAGGAAAGCCTTACATCTGATTGCATCCGTAGCTTGGGCCGACTTTGTTGAAATATCAATATTTGGTCAAAGGTTGAATCAGATCAGTCTAACCCACATAATGTGGCGCCATACGCAAATTAAACCCATGCAAGTATTCAGCTTATAGAACATTATTAGTAAACATAGTATGTCTTCTCTCTCTCCTTAATCTTTGTCAGAGTAGCCTTGACAATCCTCGTTGTTTGTCAAACCATGGCAGTTGGACTGGAGTCTGAATTGCTACAGGATAATAGTTGGGTTTTAGTTCATGTTTATGTCTTTCATGTTCTCGCCTTTTGGGTCAAACCAGTTAAGGAACACATCCAATGGAATTTCCCTGATCTCTGACGCCTGGGTCAGTCAGAGAACGGGTAGGAAGTATGAAATATGCATATAAAGATCTAGGACCATCTCAGCATGGCCCTTAAAGCCTAGAAGTTAGGTATGTATGGGCTCCTTATCGCGGATTGGTGCATTCTCTAACACTTTGTTCGCTCCTTTTAGGTTGCGCTTAGTCAGTGCAAATGAAGTGCCTCGGATTGGTATGACTTGGGTCGATCTGCCTCGGACTAGTACTGATCTAGATGTAACATGGAGAAGTTTCAAGCCCACCCCCTTCCTCGCTCCGAAGTTGGTTTTTGTAGCTCTATTTCAATAACAAAGATATTTATGATTCATAATATTGTTGTATTGGAGATCGCCTTCTCATCTCATTCCACTCATGTTCATCCTATTCATCTGATTCCTCAAGTCAATATTGTCATTGGTTTGTTGGTTCAATGGCTCATGTATTTGCTTTAGTTTCCTCATTATCTTTGCAAAGTCAATTTAAGCAACCGAATCAGCAGGCTTTGAAACAATAATAGCAGTGGTTGCATGAGTATTGACCGTACTGACTTCCCTACTAAATTCTTATCACCTATCCAGCTTAGGTGTTTAGATTAGGTATGAAGGCTTTTTCTTGGTGGCTATGGCTATTCCTTCAAGGTTTCAACATATAAATATATATATATATATATATATATAAATAAAATGATCAAAATTCAGATTTTCCCTCAATGGAATCACTATCCACTAGCAATAAGAAGATTTATTAATTGAAAATCATATTTCTCAGAGAAAGCACCAAAATGTTAGCGCTAAAAGTTACAACAACATCCAAAAAACGGATTTAGAAGAGATTAATGAAGAAATGTGAATGGAAAACATGTAAAGAGCAATAAAGTCACATACAAACTTTTATAGTTGGTTCGGCATCAAAGAGCTTACATCCACTTTTCAGAATCTCTCTCTTTTTCTTGCTTTTTATGGATGCAGTATTCGGATAAGTGAAGATGCATAATGCAAATAATAACTGAAATTTATCAAGGGTCAAAAGTCCTAAATTCTTCCAAGAAAACTCATATTTATAGGCGAGGATGAGCTCGGATCACCCGGAAGATCCATGATGATATTGGAGTTAGTGGAGATAGTGAGAATAATGACATTAGTGATGTGACCACAATCCAGAATTTGGATCAGATTGGCTATGTTAAGAGGTTAGATCGGAATCGATTCGGATTCGTCTGACCATTAACGACCTAGGTCAAGTTATCTCCCTGCCTTGATGATGCTTTCACTTTGCCTTTCGATTTGAATCCTTGGATGTAGCCGCTTATTAATGCAAACCCTAACATGATAGTTTGAATTCGAGCAATACCAACCCGTAGAGTCATCTTTGAAGAGGACCAATTCCAATATGTCAACCCATGCATATCGATCTGGGTATACTGATCTAGTCATATCAACTCAGGTCTACACCCCTTCTAAGCTTGATTCCAAATATCATGTTTTTGCCATTCTTCCGGGTTTGTCTAGCTGGTATTCCAAAGCTATGTCCTACTTAGGGCTTCCATGTTGTCATTTTGGATCTTTCACTATATCATTGTCGAGTTATACTTCTGGATAACTCAAAGAAGTCGGGCCTAGAGACTGGGTAATGGAGGATGATGTCAATGCCCCAAATTTTTAAAGACCATGGACTAACCATTTAAGTAAATTTTTTCGGTGCGGTCCTTGGAATATTTTAGTAAATCTATGCAACTTTTCATGGTGTCATGTGCAACCAGTTGCATCTTGGTTGGTAGTTGGCTAATACTAGCCATATTGAAATATTTTCCTTACCATAGTTAATCTCAGTTGTGTTCGCCACATTCACCTTCGTGCACTTCTCGTAAATTTCTTTTAGCATCTTCGTTAGCAACACATCGAAGTAGGGAATGAAGAAACCCTTCTTATATAATGTTCTTTCTTGAATGTTGTGATACAAAGCTTTTTGAAGGATCACCCATTTTAAGTAGTCTTTAATCGAGTCATCAACGACTTCTTTTTGGGCTTCGTCGTTAGTATCCAGTCAAATTCCATTTGAATGGTACATAAAGCTTCTAGTATTTCATCAGGAACCAAGTCCATGTTTTACGCTTCCTCGGACTCGGCTAACTTAGATAGCAAGTTTTATTCCTCATTCCAATATCAAGGATATGCATGATAGTGTAATGTTCAAAGTCGTCAAGTGTAGTTCATAGATTCTGTTAAGATAAGAAGCAAGTCATGCTATTATGACTTGAACGCTTTTCGAACCTGGCATATGACGAAGTTGGAATCAAAGAAAAATTGAATAACTTGTATTCCCAATGCCTTGGTGTGTTAGAGCCAAACAATCAAGACTTCCTATTTAGTTTCATTATTAGTGGACGAAAAGGCACATCTCGGTGTATTGCAGATCAGCGCTCCTCAAAAGTTACTCGTATAGTTCCAGTGCCAAAAAAATGATCATTTGATGCTCTATCCACATACAGTTTCCATTGGGGTTAGCGTTTTACTATTGTTTAGAGAGTCATCTGGTGAAGTAAATTTAGTGATGAAATCCGCCAATGCTTGTCACTAGATTGCTCTACGAGGAAGGTAAGTAAGGTAAAATTGGCTCAATTTAATGTTCCACTTTAACATTTTTCCTTACGTATCATGACTTGTATTTTAATGATTGGATATTTAAATTTTTTATTTAAATATTAATTGTTAATGATTGACGGTTCCAAAGTATGATTTTTTATATACATCGAATCAGGATTGAAACCACTGATGTTGAGTTTAGTGATTCGTTATGTAAAGAAAAAGTATAAAGATCACCATATTCCAAGCTTTAACATTTCAAGGGCAAAATGTTCTTGATACATGCGAAATTGTCATTTTGGGGCGTAGTACCAGATTACAATGAAAATTATATTTTCGAAACTGTAGCAGAGAGGTGATGTAGGGTATTTACGATCTAACCAACAACCCTAAATTGAACGATTTAACAATTAAACTAAGGATCTTCGCAAGAAAAAATAAATTAAAACTAAATTGGTTTAGGAATTTTACTTGTCGCGTTGAAAGATTGAATCGAAAGCATGATAATTACCATGCCTCTATTGTAGTCCACACGAACATGATACTCTTCAATAGTCGTACAGATCGAAGAGAAGAGAAGGAGGAACGGTGCTAGCCGCCATGATTTCTAGGGTTATAATTGAAAAACTTTTTTAGGGTAAAGGGTCTGTTAGATCTGATCTAATAATATACTATATATAATAGTGTTGCCGTCATTATCTAAAAGAATGCAAAACCCTTTGTAAACCGTATACTAGAGACTTACCCCAATAATAGTTCCAACTTCAAGTAAAATTATCAACAATTTGATATTTTATTTTACCCATAAAATTTCTCCTTCGTCACATTCTAAATGTGTGACCCTATAGGTTATTATAACGCTGGCAATGATTTTAAATCGTATTTAAAATCATAAACAGTGATTGACATATAGCAATACGCCGTTGCTACCCAAGTTACAATAAGATCAATGATTTGATACAGCCTTTCTGTGACCAGTGTATCAATGTAATATAATCTTTTTAACCAATATATCCAGGATTAAACTAGAGGCATGGATCGTATCATCCTTGTTATAATTTAATATGTTTTTCTTGGTCGATGAGTATACTGTTTAAAACAAATCAATTTTTTAGCATGGCCATGCATTTCACAGTCTCCCTCAATCAAGAGGCCCATGGATATCACTACGAATATATCGTAGGGTTAAATTCCATATAGATGATTCATAATTTTCATTCGATTTGAGATGTACCCAATAATCACCATTATCGTTACTCTGTTACGAATAACTTTAGATGATATCAAAACACAAATATCCTCGAATAAAATTATAATGATTTCAGGTCTAAGGACCATTACATCACTTTCACTATTGGAATAACTTATGATAGTGTTAATTATATTCCATGTAGTTATCTCATGGTGGGTCAGCCCAATACAATATTCTCAAATACGTATATATGTTTTGACATTAATATCACGTATATTAATGATCAATGAGATGTGGTCATCAGTCAATCAACATACTAGTCTCAACGCTTTATTGTTGTCCTATATAAATAATAAAACTCGACTAGGGAAATTTAAGAATTATAATACTTATCATATTATATAATCTTAAATTCAAGTCTTACTCGAACTATATAATTTCGTATTATAATTCTAAGGAGTTCTATTATATTAATATTTATATTGCGCGGTAAATATATTATAATAGAATATTATTTTATTCTAAATAAAACAATAACATCAATAGTGTTATCAATCTCATCAAATGAATTGACTCTAGGGCATAAACTCTAACAATCACCCACTTCCACTAGAGTCAATTATTCATGTATCATATACTCATGAAACTAGTGTGACTATCATATACTCATGAAACTAGTGTGACCATTAAACTTCTGATGTGACAGAGTTTAATTATGTAGGTCTGTAACATTACAACTTTTGTAACCTTGCAGATATGTTCGTTTCTTCTGTGAACAATTTCACATAAGAATTATATTTATTAAATATATGTTTGGATCGATAATGAGTTTAATGTTTTAGGCCGAAGCCACAGCCATATTGTTATCTCATTGGATCAACAATGAATTAAGTTCAATCATGAACTTCTTAATCTAAACATTTTCTTTCTTAGAATCAGTATTTATTTCTTATGTTAAAACTAACAAAATTTATAGTAATTAATATGTTATCAAATAACATTAGAATTATTGTCTCGCTCCCACTCAATTTCTTGTCTATACAAGATTCAAACACTTTGTGGTTTCGAGACATTTCGACTTCTATTTCATTCCTATCAGTATCTTAGAGACTGGATCTCCTTTATAAAGGATACCAATTTGAGCAATAAACATTTTATTCTCATAGAACTTATAGAAATAACATTCATTTATATCTTGTGGATATTACACAAAATAGTTATCTTATTTTGGTCTGATCTTATCAGAGGAAGGACGTTTAATGAACGCCTTGCATCCAGATCTGCGTATTAGACACACTAGAACATTTCCTAATCCATTTCTTATATGGCGTCTTTAAAATCATTTTAGTAGGATCAAATGCAGTTGTTCTAAATTTAATTTATTCGAAGATCTATATGACTTATCTTGGTTGTACCATATCTTATGAGGTGGGATTACTCCTTTTAGACACAACGTTTCAATATGGTGTTCTAGGTAGAGTGAGTCGTAAAACAATTTCAAACTCATCTGGATATTCATTAAATAGTTGGCTTAAACATTCTTTTCAAATTGTTCGAAAAGTATTTATTTTATATTAAAATTGGTTTCAATCTCCACTTTGAATTCTTTGAACTTTTCAAAGGATTCTGATATGTGTTTCATAAGGTACACATATCTGTATCTACTGATATTATCAGTTAATATAATGAAGTAATAAAACCTGCCTCTAGCTTATGTATTCATTGCTCCATATACATCATTATATATGAGACCCGATACTTATCACTCATTCACTATGTCAAGCGAAAGGCGATTCAGTTATTTTGCCTAATAAACTAGATTTGCATGCTTCATGTGATTCGAAATCAAATGATTTCAAAATTCCATCATTACGAAGTTTTGATATACTTTCTTATTTATATGGGCTAACTGACAATGCTAAATGTATGTTGGATTTAAATCACTAAATTTAATCCACTTATTATTTATGTCAAGTACATTATAGTTAAGGATTTACCAAGATCATTAACTATTCGTGAAATTCCATATGGTATTTCATTTAAATAAAATGAATAACAATTGTTATTTTATTATAAATGGAATTCAAACTTGTCGACACAAGATCTATTATAACATTTGTTTTAAGGGGAATTTCATAATAAAAATTATTTTATTTATTTGATTAAGCCAATATATATAACAAGAATCAACTTCCTATGGATAAGTCAGCAACATTTGCTTCATTTTCAACCGTAAGTCCATTTGTCCTTTTTATCAAATTTCTACTTATTATTTTGCGATTTCTGTAAATTCACATACATTTATGTGATTCGTATTTAGTATCTAATACTAGAGATGTATAAGTAGATTTTATAACATTTATATCTTAATTAGCTGAAGTCATACTTTAACTCATTTTAGATCCTTTCATTATTTCTAAAACAATTACGTTTAATTTGTTTGAGGATAATCCTCAATTTCCAATGTTAGTCAAGAAATTTGATTTAATTAAATTTATCCTTCTTAAGGATTAATTTAAATTATCAGAGTTATTTGTTATTTAATATCCATAATAGATAATAAATAATAATTGATACTATAATATTTATTTAATATAAATACAAAATTTTGATAAACAAAAATTATATTTACATTAATGTGTAACTTTAAACTAAAATACGCTTCCACTCAAATTAACATCCCTCTGTTTTCGTGTGTGCGCGTGCGTGTGTGTGTGTGTGTGTATGTATGTATTTATGGGAAAGTCTAAATGGACACAAAATGTTGACACAAAATTAAACACACAAAATCTGAAACATTAGATTTCCCCCTGAATTACACCTCACACATAAAGACAAACAAATCTGGTGGTCCAGATCTTGTGTATACAATTTTGTGTCTCTATAGCCGCTCCATATATATATATGTGTGTGTGTGTGTGTGTGTGTGTGTGTGTGTGTGTGTGTATATATATATATATCAGCATATGTATATAATGGTGTTCCAAGATCCATATCTAGTCATGCCTTGACCTAGCATTGGCTAACACCCCAAAACACAACCATTTAGGTAGACATCTTATGTCAATTATATCGTATACAATTCTTGGATTGCATGATGAGCATTTTGTTTCGTATTATTAATTTGCTCAAAATATAGAATAATTCATGTTATTGTCTCTACGGTCATAATCCTATTATGCAGCCTTAGTTAAATCAGACCCAATAATACAGTCGAAGCACCACAATTACTCCTACTGCATATAACGAAAATAAGAGGATGCACAATGCTTTGGCATTACCTACATCCAATGAAATTGGACATTGATGGGTGTACTATTGGAAGACTTCACCATGATTTAATATAACAAGATTTGCTTTAAAGGGAATTTATAATTCGTAATGGCAAGCATGATATTAGTTTTATTTAAACAATTTAAAATACAATTATTTTAAACTAATAATTTTAATTCCACATTAATTAATAAAGAAAATTATAAAGATTTTAAATCTTATAAGTGATAACGTGGAATTAAAATATACTTATTCATCACGATGGGTATTTTAAAACCAATTCCAGGCCAATCTGAATAGCCGTTTAAATCAATTATAGCAAAACATGTGTAAGACAATTGTAACAACCCGGAAAATCCGAACCAATTTAAAAAATTTATTTTGGCAATTCTAATGAATTTTGAATATTTAAAATGATTTATTTTAAATAGAATTAGAACGTATATATTTATTTGAATCGTCGTTAGAATATAAATATATAATTTAATTATAATAAGAACTGGAAATGGCGCGGTAGTTTGAAAATTCAATTTCAAATTTCAAATGAATGTACATGATTCAAAATAAACCGGATTTTAGCGAAACTAAAAATATTAGAATCTAATTGAAAATATATTTCCAATAAATCCGAAAAATCCAAATTTCATAGCGGGAATAAAAAGTTATGCCCAATTGAAAATTCGGAATAGTCGCTATGGAAAATATAGCCCTTAAAAATAGCGATTTTGCAAACGACCTCCGTTTTCGACGAAACCACTTTTCTTGGATCCGGGATGTAACGTTATAGCTAGATTCCAATTTTCATAAATTTTGAAATCAATATGTGAGCGTGGCAAAAGAAAACGTGTTTTTCAGTTTTAGTCAAATTTAATCGATTGGAAACTGGCCATTTTTCAAACGGCCTCCAAATTTAACGAAAATAGTTTTGTTAGGACCATATCGTCAATACAAAGCTAGAAATAATTTTTCTGTAATTTTTGGAGTCGGTATGTGGCCCTGGTAAATTAAAATGTACGTTAAAATGCAATATATTGATTTATATTTTAATTTAAAGAAAATCTGATTGAAACAATCGAATTGGCTTACGAGACATATCCCATTGCGTTCGGAATGGGGGTAATTAGCTAAGAGCGACAGTCGTTGGGCTCGATTTGGAGTTCGAATGAAAAATTAACTTTTTGGAAATAAATTTTATTAAAATATATATATTATTATACTTGGTCAAACCCTCCCTCTCACTCTCTTCTTTCCCATCGTGAAAAGAAAAAATGAAAGAAAGAAACGCTCCCTCCCGTCGCTGCCACCACCGCCCCACCTAGCACCGCGGCCCTTCCTCCTCCCCTTCTCCTCCTCCTCTTCATCCTCTCCTCTATCTCCTCCTCTTTCTCTCTTCAAATTTGCAAACCATAAGCCCCAAATTGCAAATCACTACCACCGTAGGCCCCTCCAGCGCTGCCACCACCACCAACACCCTTCCGCCGCCCAGCCAGGCCTGCGCCGCCGCCCCTCAGCTCAGGCCATGGGCCCCACCACCTCAAAAATCGCATTTTTCACAAATTCTCGCTTTTGCATTTAACCCCCTATCACTATTTCGCCAATAACTCTTAAACCATGCATTTCTAGCCAAAACTCCACAATACCAAAATCGAAGAGCACGATTTTCTCTACGATTTCATATATGGAATTCTATTTTAGATTGCGGAGCTGTTCGGAAAACGCGTCCAAGGTCTGCTATCCAAATACTGTCTTTTCGCGATTTCCAATGAAATGGCACATTTTCAGAAGGAAGACCACTAGGCGAAAGTTGTCCGGAATGGCGCGTTTAAGCTAATATAAAGATGGTGTGAAGATTGGAGCTCGTTTGCAAATTCTGGAACCAGAACATCAAATCTGAACGATAGAATATGTGAGTTTTCTCCGCTTTAAAGCTTTTGTGGTTTTTGACGTATGAAGTATATAAAGTTATGATTTTTATTTATATAAAGTTATGATTTTTATTTATATAAAGTTATGAATTTTAATTACATAAAGTTATGATTTTTAGTTATGTAAAAATATCATTTTTGGTTAGTTAAAAATAGGATTTTTATCGTAGGAAGGAAATATTTTTTAGCAAGATTAAAAATATGATTTTTAACTAGTGTATGGCATGAAAATGTTTTTAGAAAGATAAAAAGTATGTTTTTTAGCCTATGTATGCTATTTATAAAATAGACAAGTTATGAAATAATTATTCGATAGTTAAAAATATGAATTTTAATTTACGCATGTTATTTACAAAATAGACATGCGGGATTCCTGGAGAATTTAAGATTAACATTCAAAGACCGACGGAGTGGATCCCAAAGGTGAGAACTTCTCACTTTAATTTAATTTTCTAGTTAAAATATATACTAGGATGCAGACGGTGCTTAGCAGCACCCGACACCCGTCGTCTACAAACCATGGACGACTTGTTTGATTTGACTGTGTGGTGAAAATTGATTGCGATGTGGAATGGAATTAAATATTTTATAGTTAAAAATATAATTTTTAACGTGTATATGCATAAAATAAATATTCATTTACAAATCGGACGATTTGTATATGTACACACATTTGACTGATATTGATTGGGACGATAAATTTTACATATCGTCCAACTGCACAAATAAAATTCATTATTTGTTGATTGAAACCCCGCACGGGTATTGGGATGATATATGACATACACTAGTCCCAATAATTAGTTGTATGTCGATCGATTGATTGACAGGCTATCGTAAGCATTAAATATTTATATTTGATGCTCATGCAGTGTAGAATGCACGTTGGATGATGGTTGACTGCGTTGGATTGGTGTTCTGTACATGTGCGTATGAAATCCGTATAAATCAAATTATATGGTAATTGACTGTGTCTGATTCTAGTTCAGGCAGGATAAATATTTTTAAAATAATGATTATTTTAAAATAATAAATATTTTAAAATAATATTCAGTAATGGAACAAAATGTGATTTTGATGTCCGATTTGGGATGGACACGAATATATGTAAATATACAATGCCGTGTTGATTAGATTAACGACATTTTGACGAGAATGATATTTATATCGGTTTTATTCATTTTTATAATAAATATCGAAAAGGAAGTGATTTCAAAATATAGTGTTTTGAAAATATTATCATTTATATATCGATGATATGGAATATTCAATTTTGATTTGAAATTGAATACGAAGTTGAAATCGTTTGAAAACGAATTTAAAACGATTTAATACGTTTTAGATGGAAATCGATGAAATATATATAGTATGTATATTATATATATATATAATAGTCTGAATAGAACGCGTCGCGCTGCGGTAGTTCGCGAATTTTGACCATTGGCTTCGAACGGATATTACGGGAGATCCAACCGTCGGATTCTCCTAAAACCGGAACCGTTGGGTTTGTATCGAAAAGAGCTTTCCAAAGAATATTAGAGATTTAAAATCTAATGGTTGGATTTGGAATCATGTCCAAATCAAATTTGGAAAAGGTCGCTGTAAGTGCAGTTCGATGGTCGTTTATGGAAATCGACTATACGGGCCTTAATAAAAATATTAAAAATATCAATAATTTGTGTAAAATCAAAACAAACGATTTGGAAAGAATTGGGATGAAAAATTGCATATTTGAAAGGATAAAAATATAGTTTTATCAAAATGAACTAGTTATGAACTAGAATTATAATCCAATATTTTTAAATAATTAAACTGGATTTGAAATGGTTTTAAAATAACCAAAATTTCCAATATATGAATTAGAATGGATCAGAATCGAAATTATCTTCGGAATATTTCGATATTGGATTTCGTGATTATACGAATATTATGGAGGAATTTGGAAGATATATATATCGTTATTCCAATACGATATTTAGTGGTTTCAGAATTTGATATTGAATATAAGCCGATATATTTTCTATTCAGAGCCTTGTATTTAATATCAAATTGGATTTTGGGTTTGTCGTGAATGGTATCTTTGATAATACTGTTCTTGAACCAAATGGAGTTCAGAAAATTAGAATCTGACTGGAGATTAGTTAAGTTGAATGGTTTCCTGGGTATTGATCTGATGTTGGTTTCGGCCTTCGGGGTTAATACTTAGGGAATTGTTCTCTTACTAATTTACGGTTAGAGACTGATGGAATGTGAATTGGGTTTTATTGTGAACTTTGTTTTTAATGACATTTGTTCTTTAACCCTCTTTACAGTGAAATGTGATTTGGAATTTATAAATCTTTTTATTAAGATTTAACGGGAATTTTCCAAAGTAAAGTTTTCCAATTTAATATATTAAATTGGAATTGAATGGAATTCAATTGATAATAATCGAAGTGAACTTCTGTGGAGGAAGACTGTTAATACATATGGAATTTAAAAGCCTTTGCCGTTATTCCATTTATATTATTGGTCGGGTACGGAAATTGATATCGATTATATATTGATTTGTTTTTTTGTGAAGATTCCATAATTAATGGAATGTGATTTGGGTTTATCATGAACGGTGTTTTAAAATAACACTTGTTCTTTAACCCGATTAACAATGGAATGGAATTTTGGGTTGTCGGGAATGGTATCTTTAATAATACTATTCTTAGACCTAATGGAGTTAAGAAAATCAGAAACTAATTGGAGATTAGTTAAGTTGAATGGTTTCCTGGGTATTGATCTGATGTTGGTTTCGGCCTTCGGGGTTAATGCTTAGGGAATTGTTCACTTGCTAAGTTACGGTTAGAGGCTGATGGAATGGAATATGATTTTGGGTTTATTGTGAACCGTGTTTTAAATGACATTGGTTCTTTAACCCAGTTAAGGACAGGATATGATTTCCTAAGTTAAATAATCATTAATATTGATTTTTGGGAATATTAAAACCAAGTAGAGTTTTAATGAATCTTTAATTAGATTGAAATGATCGAGAATGGAGTATCGCCGGTTTTGCTCCTAGCGATAGTTAAATCTTTAATTAGATTTGAACGGGAAATCGTAATTAAATTTACCAATAACACTGTGGTGTTAGTTATGTAGTAATACCAGTTTTGTTCCATGGGATGAATAGGTTGGGATTGGGAAATAAAATAAATGATTACTTTGGTGTGGTTCACTAATCCCGACTAGTTTGGAAAACCTTAACATGGTTTGAAATGATATCCAAAGGAAGACTAAAGAATAAATTTAAAGGATTTATCTTTGATAAAATTAATGGGAACCTTTCCCAAAGAATGTGAATATTTGAATAAAAGAATATTCAGAATTGGAATGAGGCATATGTTGTTTTTTTATAACACTTGTTTATTATATACGCGAGTTATTCGGAAAGGCCGGGTTTATACCCATTCTGAATAACTAATTCGACGATATGTCGATGATGAAGACGGTGGTTGAAGACCGGAGGTCTTCACATCATTTGGATGATTACTGATGTCTTGATTGAGTTGTATACCCAAGACGAGGTAATAAGTGGTGATTGTCCAGACGTACTTGGAGATCGACGGATATGCGAGGGCCTCTCCCGTGTATTGGACATATGGGGGAGGAATAAGGTGCCTCCGGTTTCATTCAGACCCAGAATGGACTTGTTAATGGATGTGTGTCTGACATTGGATTTTATTCCGTGTTGATTGATTTCTATTAAATATATATCTTCTTGACGGCGGAGAATTTATTCTCTTTCTTAACGCCCTTCTCTGAGACGTACGAGCTCAGAGGTTATATATCGATAGATATCAGCCGCATGGCATGAATTGCCTGTGTGGCATGCTGAGAATCAGTGATCAAGGCTTCTGTTGAAAAGTAGAGTCTTGTGGTTGATGATCAAAGCACGGCTTTAATACAGCATAGCTTTGTGTATAGCGTTAATTCGCGAGCCTCACACCTCGGTATGAGTTAAAAAAGGGGTCAGACCGTTGGGAGAACACGATGTTTCTTTCTAGCTATGGGTGGTGTCAGAATTTTACAAGCCCTGGCATTTATATTATTTTTACCTATGTTGTTGTTGGATTGCGAGGTGCCTCGGATATATCGGTCTCTTCAGAGCCGATGGATAGGTCCGATAGGACCGGGAAACGTGTGTTCAGGAATAACTAATCCTCAAACGTAGCGAAGGACCGGCCCAACCCGATTCCAAGGGTTGCCCTGAGTGTGTAATCTTGATACATTTACTAGAGTGTCTCGAAGCGGTGAGGAGCAATCTCTGGCCTCGACTCATAGATGGAAATCCAATTTCCAATACGAGATATTTCAGTTTATTTGTAGAGCCTAGTATGGCGACATGATAGATGGTACCCATGCCGCCTATGATTGATACATTTATATTTGAAGTTGTTTTGACACTATACACTTATAATTGTATCAAATGATTTGTTTTAAACATACCAAGCATGTTTGGCTATTATAAGGGAAAACCCTATCCTCCGGCTTGCGTTGCATTGTGTGATAGGACCTGGGTCTTATAATAGCTTCATTTTTCCAAAAAGCATTGCGCTGTTTATTCTATGCACTAGTATTCTTGGGAGGAAACCCGTTTTGTGTCATACGGCGTGGTCCCTTGAATTACTCTCTTTTAAAGTAAATATTTAATAGCTGTTAATATATATAATACAGATAGTTATGAATATATATATATATATATATATACTTGCATCACCTATTAATATCACATATCACCAATAACAACCTTTAATGGTTATTATAAAATTATATGATAGCTTATTCTAAATATTAACACTTGAAAACCATAGTTCATAAATGTAAATACAGGCCCTTTTATCTAAGATTCAAATATAATATGGAATGAATATGGGTTTATACACAAATTATCAAATGTTGAATCATCTTATGAGTTATGGATTGAATCACATGGTCGTAAAATTTAATGAAACATGATTATACATAATCTCATGGTCCATAGTTCAGCAATTAGGATCTATCCAAAAAAAAAAGCTTGTAACAGTATGATTACAAAATATAAGGAATCAACCAATGTTTAAATCCAAACACACATACAAACCTATATATTTAAGTCAAGTCCATATGATTCAACGGAGCACAGTGATTAATGTATATATGTAGTGTAACTTCACAGTTAAATTCTACAAATCAGAATTGTATGAATAATCATCACTGTGAATATACCTATATAGCCCAGACTCATACATTTGAATCACATACAAGTAAGGTATCATATACAGCATATAGGGTTCAATATCTTACAATGTAGATCTGCTATAATATCTAAATCCATATTTCTATAGTGGTTTAAGATTCATACATTAAACCCTTTATTTATGTATGACATGAACATATTACTTGCAAATCATATTAGTATTGATCACATATCATTCACAGACTTATAACCTTATAAATAAGGTAGGTTTTATTTATATAAACCAAGCGTATAGCATAGGTGGACTACACATCGCATAGATTTATGTATTAGATTATTGGCACCTAAAGGAATGAAAACTTAAACCAACCAATCTCAGTACAGGTTACTGATAACATGAAAATTATACATATTGTATTATTGTCCGATCATGATGAATGCATACATTTTATAAAATCAACAAATCAAATTTATATATTGTAACTTGCAAAACTTTGCTGAATTTAAATCTACAAATCACATTTGCATCCATCCATTTAACAATATATATAGAAAGACTAATTATTCAGAACTATGGTATATAAAACATGGAAATCAAATTTACGGTATTCATATATCATTATAAATGATCAGTATACCAGAGGAGATATTTCTATACATATATTACAATACAGATATTTTAAAACCATACAACATATATATATATATATGTATGTATATGGTTATAAGATAAGGATTATACTATCATTTGTATAACCTTTTAAACTCGGTATAATAAACATAATTGACTTATCATTTTACGATAATGATATACCTATATATCAAAATAATTTAGATATAACCATACAATGGTTAGTGTAATAGGCTAATTCAGCATAATGTACTACTGCTATCCATACCAAATAAATATTCAATCCAGAGAAAAACCAAAAAGTTATTTCAAACATGCTTAAAATAAACAAGTTTGTTAAAAGGCATTTTGCGATGATTTATCAGTCAAATTGTTTTGTATCAATGTCAACAATATGAACATTATTTGATCAGCATCAATATGATATCAAGAGGACACTGATGGTTACATGACAGGATTTCTGAAATCTGTTACACTATGCATATCAATCTGAACTTTTACGGATTAACATAAAACCCTCTACAGAATTTAAATGGCTTTAACACATTAAGTTTATCAATATAATTGATCCATTTTAATTAGATTAACATACTAGGAATCAGAATAGATATCTAATATCAATTCTTGAATATATTTTCAAATTTAAATTAGACATAAAATTTTATTCTGGATCAAACAATTTTTAACAGAGCAAAATTATGTTTTAAGTTTTTAGTTCATTCGTATCAGCATTCTTAACACATATTTCTTATAAAGCACAAACAAGTAAGGAAATAAAACATTGTTTCAGATCCAAATCCATATATGTTTTCCAATCAAACATTTTGATTATCAGATTAGAATTGTTTAATGTAAACAGATCAGTATACTTGCTTTTAGAAAAATCTATATTTTCATGGTTTTATTATCTAATGCCCAATAAACAGAATTAATATCTCATATTAATTCCAATTTAAATTAAACAATTCTAATCTTGCAATTAAACCCTAGAAATCAATCCAGACACAATTCTGAAACTATCAAGCAAACAATGATTCAAACGCGTACAAACGACAACAAAATTAGTTCAAACTATAAATTTCTTGCAAAATTTGGCTCTAATACCACTGTAGGATATTTACGATCTAACCGACAACCCTAAATTGAATGGTTTAACAATTGAACTAAGGATCTTCGCAAGAAACAACAAATTAAAACTAAATTGGTTTAGGAATTTTACTTGCTGTGTTGAAAGATCGAATCGAAAGAATGATAATTGCCACGCCTCTATTATAGTCCACACGAACATGATACTCTTCAATAGTCATACAGATCGAAGAGAAGAGGAGGAGGAACAGTGGTAGATGCCATGATTTCTAGGGTTATAATTGAAAAACTTTTTCGGGGTAAAAGGGTATGTCAGATCTAATCTAATAATATAGTATATATAATAGTATTGTCGTCATTATCTAAAAGAATGCAAAACCCTTTGTAAACCATATAATAGAGACTTACCCAAATAATAGTTCCAACTTCAAATAAAATTATCAACAAATTGATATTTTATTTTACCCATAAAATTTCTCCTTCATCACATTCTAAATGTGTGACCCTATAGGTCATTATAAAGTTGACAATAATTTTAAATCGTATTTAAAATCATAAACAGTGATTGACATCTAGTAATATGTCGCTGCTAACCAAGTTATAATAAGATCAATGATTCGATACAGCCTTTCTATGACCAGTGTATCAATGTAATATAATCCTTTTAACCAATATATCCAAAATTAAACTAGAGGCATGGATCGTATCATCCTCGTTATAATTTAATCTGTTTTTTTGATCGATGACTGGACTATTTAAAACAAATCAATATTTGAGCACGACCATGCATTTCACGGTCTTACTCAATCAAGAGGCCCATAGATATCACTATGAATATATCGTAAGGTTAAATTCCATCTAGATCATTCATAATTTTCATTCGATTCGAGATGCATCCAATAATCAATGTTATTGTTACTCTGTTACGAATAACTTTAGATGATATTAAAACACAAATATTATCGAATAAAATTATAATGATTTCAGGTCTAAGGACCATTACATCACTGTCACTATGAGAATAACTTATGATGCTGTTAATTATATTCTATGTAGTTATCTCATGGTGGGTCAGCCCAATACGATATTCTCCAATATGTAGATATGTTTTGACATTAATATCACGTATATTAATGATCAACGACATGTGATCATCAGTCAATCAACATACTAGTCTCAATGCTTTATTGTTGTCCTATATAACAATAAAGCGATTAAGGACATTTAAGAATTATAATACTTATCATATTATATAATCTCAAATTCAAGTCTTAATCGAACTATATAATTCCGTATTATAATTCTAAGAACTTCTATTATATTAATATTTATATTACGCAGTAAATATATTATAATAGAATATTATTTTATTCCAAATAAAACAATAACATCAACAACAATCTCATCAAATGAATTGCCTCTAGGGCATAAACTCTAACAGCTGATGCACACAGGCGGGTTTCATTACGATTGGATTTGTTGTTAGATGGTTCGAGCTCTAAACGCGTGTCGATTTCAATTGTGAGAATTGAATGTTTGGGCAAAGGATTGGTTACCACAGATTATGTAATCTGGACTTGAGACATATTCCATTACAATTAAAAAGTATTTTTATGTTCAGATCGTCTGTAGGCACATGTCAATCAGAATCTGCATTCATTTAGATCATTTTGGATCTTCCACTACAAATATGGGCATGTAGTTTGAGGATGATATTATTTTGTTCTCAAATCCTAATCCTAGCCACCATGAAACCCAAACATTCAATGATCCAAGTTGCTCCTCTCAATCCGTCCACTTTCCAAAACTTCTGGAAAACTTCCAACATGAAACTTGTACTATTGTCCATGCGAAGTCATCATGATTGTCGTTCATCGATCAGACTGTCGTTGTAAATTGAAATCAAGAAAAACATAAACTACTCGGGTTTTTTGGATTGTACAAGCGACATGGTCGAGAATTAACTCATGGAACCAAAAGGAAAAGTGTGAAAAAATGAAGAAATTGGCGCTAGTTTGAGGTTGATTGGAGTTCGGAGGATAGAGATATTTTATTTTTAGTGATTTAGGCTTTTATTGATTTTCTGTTGAACATGGGAGAGTTGTGGCCGGAGGTTTTGAGCATGGATTTATGGTTGGGTGGTGCATCTTACAGAAATGGCATGGTGGTCGGATTGTGGTCTAAGGTCGCATGATTCGTTGGTGAAGAGGGGAGGCTTGGTCAGGTTCGATGGAAGGAGATGGTGCATGATTTTTCATGCATGAATGGAGAAGGTCGAGTACATGGAAGGCATGTGCTGCATAGATAGAGAGTGAGATGCAGATTCAGGTTGATCATGTGGCGTGTATGACTCGTCGGGTAAGTGTCTTATATTTGTTTCTTGTCCATTCAAAATTCAAATATATTAAGTAGCATAACTTCTGCATATGAGTACTATTTTGAATGCAGATTCTTCCTTTAGATTTATATTGAAGATCTCTATGCTATGACACTGGTTTGGATAAGGTGAGTGATATCATCTCTCATTAAATAGTAGTTGTTCATACAGCATATAACTGATATTTCAAAAATGATTTATAATCTTAAAATATATTCTCTAATATATTGAAATCTTGTAAACAAAAAATAAAAGAATTAAAAAGTAATTTGGATAGTTTAAATCTGAGTATCATCTTTTTATCCATCTGTGCGTTACTATGCACTACTTTTACACTATCACTAGATTAAAACTAATGTAACGTCAAACCTACACCAATCACTGTAGATAGGTTCTATTTATATTATGCATGTTATTATAGATGTTTATATTTTATTTTGGACAATTATAGGATTATCGGTTATAAGGTTGCTTGTTTGCTTAATCTGGTTATGTGACATAAGACTAGGAAAACCTCATTTGCTTGAGTTTGGTGCTTATGGTCAGACATACAAGATGTGCATATTGATTGTGTGCACAAGAATGATGGAATCGAATGAACGGAATAAATTAATAAAGAAGTACCAAAATGTGAAGACCAATCCGAAGATGAAGAATCAGTGAAGCATATCTATAAATTTGACAATGGAGTAGAATCGGAGCTTGGAGATTGATGAGAAGATGGAGCAATACTAGAGTTTAGTGACATATCTAAAGACGGAGGATGGACTAGGCGATGAGCTTGGATTTCGAAATGAATGCCATACATTTTCGCTTGATGTGTATTTTATAAATTTTGGTTAAATACATGACCAGAGAGGTCGTTATCATTATGGAGTGAATGACATCGACTACTATTGTTTTTGTCCAGTTTGAGAAATTTCATGTGGACGATGATCGAATGAAGCAACTTCGAGGACAAGGATATAATGTTTCATTGGACAGTGGTTTCTCTTCAACCAGTGGTTTCTATGTGAGGCAAGGATGTAGTGCCTCAGCACAGTGATTCATCGTTCGACAATGTTGATCTTGCAACCAAGAGTGGTGGCTCTAATTATAGGTCGATGAAGTTCGAGAGGCGTAAGGAATTACAAAGGGGTCGAAATGATCACATAAGGGCATTAAAGGGAAACTGATGAGGTTTTACGACAAGTAATGTTTGTTGAGGATAGCTTACAACTGTTGCGACTTAGAGGGAAATTGATGAGATCTCACGACAACTATGTTTGTCGGAGATGTCCCACTTGTAGAATGACTTTTAATGTGAATTGCACCTAGTGAAGAACTGCATAGCAGAATACTTGTGTAGTGGGTTTGCTGGTACTTAGAATCACGTGTCTTATAGAAGGAAAGGGTACTTGATAACGGGCCTAGAGTCCAATCAGTATGTGAGCTGGATTGGGTCATTGATGAGGCATAGTTCAAATGATGTAGGAACTGCACATACCATAATAGCTCGAATGGTTTAGGTTGCCAGGTACCACATATTCGAGGCACTAAACGAGTGAATGTACGGATGAACGATGGATGCAATGGAAGTTTACATGTTTATCACCATTTTAGTACGTAGGTATCTATCACACCTTTGACATGATATTTGGCATATGGTAGCATAGATCTAGTGTTATGTGCTAACTGTGTGGATGCATGGATATGTCGATATGCTACTCCAAACCATATGTGCCTTATATTATTATGACCATTATAGTATTTCGAGATTTGTTTATCGCTCATACCAGACTGTTGTCTGATCTAAGGTTTTATGTTTGCTCTTGTTACCTTGGGTACTAATCAATTATGATGATGATTTGGAAAGGTAACATTTATATACATTACTCAGAGCTATGTAGAAGGATTAGCTAGAGATAACCCATTCTCATATTTTATATTTCTATTGTTGTTTCTTTCACTATGTGGTATTCTAGAGCCGTGACAATTTTAGAGTCAGTTTGCTAGTGAGTTTATTTATCTCTTGTATAAACTTTATTTATTATGTGACTATATGATCAAGTATATTCTAATTATATAATTTATATAATTATTACCCTCTCACCTGCTTTGTATTTATGATTTTTGTTAGATTTTATATGATGTGTTGTGAGATATATGACATGTATTGCGTTTACGTAGTATATTTCGTTTTTTCCTTTTCTCCTTTAATTCTTCCTCTTCCTTTCAATTTCTCTTCTTTTATTGTATTTCTTTTCCTAGTAAAGTATTTTGCATCAATCAGGTGCTTGTACAACGCACTATTACGTTGTATGAGAACAACTGCTATATGACAGTCATCACAGAACGCCTCAGATCATGGTAGGACCTTTCGTACGTGCTAGTGGATGTAAACTCAATAGGATAAGCCTGAAAATAGGGACAAAGCTTCATGTAGGAGATTAACATGTAACATGTTATCTAAGGTTGAATAGTTTCTTTCAACACCCACTAATCTTTTACTTATATAGTAAATAAGCATTTGGATCTGATATTCTTCATGCTTAAGTGCGAAACTGACATTTACTCGTGATCCATATGCCTTGATAGGACGGGGGGTCTCACCTAGCGATTCACTATATCCAGGAATTTGTTCAATGCAATCTTGCATCCATGCGAAGTTATGTTTCCCCTATTTATAAGATCTAAGGAGGGGATTCATTTGCCTATAGCTCAAGAAATGAATCGACTCAAGGTGGCGAATTTCCCATTAAACTCTAAACGTCCTTAATTTTCTTTGTAACTTTGATATTTTGGATGGCAACAATTTTATTAGGCTGGCTTTAATCCTACGATAGTTGAAACCCAAGAATGTTCCTAATGCAATGCGGAAAGAACATTTTAAGGGATTGAGTTTTATTTCTTGCTTGTAGAGAACACTGAACATTACCGCTAACTTATCAACATGGTCGTTAGATCATCATGATTTCACTAGCATATCGTCTGCATATGCATTCATGGATCACCTAATATAGTCTTTGAACATCCTATTGACCGGTCATTGATAAATTGCACCGTTGTTCTACAATCTAAAGGGCACGACGACGTAGCAATACAACCCAAGTCAGTGATGAAGCTAGTTTGTCCTTGGTATTGGACATGCATTAGGATTTGATTATAATCGAGGTATGCATCCATAAAGGAAAAGAGTTCACATCTAACTTTCGAGTCTGCAAGTTGGCTTGTACTTAGAAGTGTAAAACTATCTTTAAGATAAGTTGTTTTTAAGCTAGAGTAGTTTATGCACGTCCTATACCTTCCATTGGGATTTTTCATTAGAATTGGGTTAGATACCCACTTTAGGTAGAGGGAATCCCATATAAAGTCATTATTTAGTCTCTTCTTCACTTTCTTTCTAAGTGAGGTCAATCTCTTTGGTCCTAAGATATAGTGCTTCTACTTAATCAGAGTGAAATTGGATTAATATTTAGGGTGTAGCTCACGATGCCCGACAAGATTCCACATATATTTGCATGGGCCTAAGCAAAAAGCATCCAAGTCCACCCTAAGGAAGTTTGCAATTTCCCTTATCAGTCTTAGACTGAGTTAAGATCGAATCTTTAAAACCCACGATGGGTCGGGTCGTGGCTAACCGAAATTTTGATTATCATCTCAGCGAGTGCAGCCCTCGGGTATCTTGGATCTTCGTCTTTCCTTGTATCAATGTCTCTGTAGAGGCGACTATGCTGCTCGAGCTAGGTCTCAGATGTTGGTTGCTATGCATTGATGTTTTTGATGTAGAGAGCAGTCTCCACATATTTTCCCTTTTCTTAACGCATCTCTCCAGTCGACCATGTAGTAGAATCTTTTGGTAAATTAGTCACATTTGACCATCCCAATGCTATTCTCAGTCAAAGATTTTATAAGCAAGCACCACAGGGAAAGTTATGCTTGAAATTTAGAGAGGATCGGCTAGCCCAAGAAGGAGTTGTAAGGAGAGTAGAATATCAAGTACAACAAACCGGACGACTTGCATTCTTTGGCGATCTCTATCATCAAGGTCAATCGGTAAGTCCACTACCTATCATTTCCTTTGTAGTTCTACTGAAACCATAAACCTGAGCTATCCACAACTTAATGTCTCTGGTCTCTAACATCATCTGGTTGTAAGCCATTTTGAACAACGTATTTATGGAACTCTTATGGTCAACAAGGACTTTTCATACTATGGTTGGCCAATTATGGCCGATATAATAAGTGGATCAATAGTTTGGTCTTCTACCCCATCAACATCACTGACGTGGAAAACGATGTTGTTAGCCACCATTCTCCGCTATATAACCAGGACTCCCTCATCCGTGGCATGACATTCCTCATATTCAACATGTTTAACGACATTGACATGTCATTCCATCTTCCTCTATCTCTTCCCATCTGGATGTTGTCCACTATGTTGGAGTTAATGATAATTTCTCCTTACATGTTTTTCTAATTAGTAGCTCTAAGTGTTACATGGCCTCGATTGGGGTCTGAAATCACCTACCATCCGTCCTGCAAGGCTTTATGCACTGTTGTAGTCTCTTCTCCTATATTAACTTCTCAATAACATCTCTCAGATGAAGGCATGTTTGTATAGAAAATGTACATCTCACAGAATATACAACACTTGTTAGACTATTTTTCCGTCTGTGTTGATTCTTTAGAATCAGGTTTTTGATATTGTATTATATTGCATGTCTCTACATAGATATTTATGAAAAAATCATTGAGCGTGGTGTAGCTATTAAACGAAGGTATCTTGGGTTGCTTTCTCGAGTGCCTTATTCAGTCGCAACCTTTATCTCTATAGCCTCCTCTCTGCCCGTCATTCCCTTTATTGTTTTTTATACATGCACTTCAAATTTCTTGCATCTTCCTCTAGATTATCTTGCAACAACATTAATCTAAACTTCTTTAATGTGCTATCCAGCTGTATCTTTTCTCAATATTTGTTTTGCCTCTTTTCTTCTGATGTACGAGGCTAGGTCGCTTTGTTATAGAACTGGTCCAGCATAGATGGAGGCTTTCCAGATAACCAATCACCAAAACCTAATTCGAGTTTTATTCCCTTAGTAAATGCGATAAGGATTGCTTTATCATTTAGATTGACGACCTTCGTGATAATAGTAATGAAAAGTTTCAAAAAATCCATGAGCAATTCCCCGAGAGCTTGATGAAAGTTGGAAAAAGTCTTGATGTGTTTAGAGAAAGCCCCATGGACGTGGAATTGAGCCAAGAACCTCTATATTAACTTTTAAAATGAATAAATTGATCTTGATGGCAACATTGTAAACCAAATGGTTGCCACACCCTTGTCAGAAGATTGGAAAACACTTGCACTTAGTTGTGTTGGTGGCTTTAGCTGATTTCATGTTCCATTCATATCTCATTAGATGTTATGTAAAGTCGGCTTTCTCTACATAGGAGGTCGTCGTTGGAAACATTTGTAGATACCTACATTCAGCATATTATCCATGAATAAGGGTGTGGCTTCAGGTATCTCCCTTCCCTCGTTAGAGTATGCTCTATCTTTTCCTCATAATTTGTTTGATCATCATCATCGGATTTAGAGTAGATGTCTTCTGCATGTCGCCGGTTATACCCTGCCTCATGCTTGTAGTTTGTACTATATATTCTTGGTTCTCGCTATTTTGGAAGATCCGCTTGAGCATTATTTTTAGAAGCATTCCTCTATGGGTGGTCTAGCAACATTTCCTTAGTCCTTGTGTCATGGTCGATCATAGGACAAGTATGAGGAAAGACATTATCATGTGAAAGTCCAATCCCTCTTTGATTCAAATCGATACCAATCCTTATATAGGGATTGGTAAGATTTCCATTGTAGGTTGTCTTCCAAAACTTATTAGAAAAAGGAAAACTTGAAGTAGAGAATTATATCTTATCTCATGAAGAAAGATGTCCACAAGTAGATGTTGAGATCAAGAACAACCGAGAGTTCTTTCTCAGTGAAAGCACCATAATGTTTGCATCAAAAATGGTACAAATACTCTAGAATAAAAATTATAGAGAAAGAAATATGAAGAAGCTAAAACTAAATGGAGGAATTAACCAAAAAAATAAAATAAAATGAAGACACAGATTTAAAGTGGTTCAACTTTGAATCTCCTACATTCACTTTGAAGTTTGAATAACTTCATTGGTGAAAACCGATGTTTACAGAGATCAGATCCGTAGGGATCCAATGAGTATAATTTACATAGAAATAAAGAGTTAAAAGTCCATTTTTCTCTAAGGAAAATAGTATTTATAAGCAGAGACAATTAAGATCGCACTGAAATTTTGTCTGGAGAACCTAAGCTAAAGACGACTATGCCATAAAGATTTGGGCCCCTAACCCTACACTTGACTTGAATAGATCGGTATCGATCCCTATATGCATCACATCTTTACCGATTCGATAAATTTGTGATTTAGGTCATGCGATTTCGGGGGAGGGGGCACCTCTGTGTAGTGTGTGCTAATATCTTGTTTCTGAAGTTAGTTTTGTAGTGGTCTTGATATTTAGTGGATATTGAGTGATCTTCTTCGAACTTGAACTCGTGTGTGTTGGGTATCAGATGGTACCCAAGGGTGAGTATCATTCCGTACTTAGAGCAATTCAAGATGTCATCATGTCGAGTTCGCTCGAACATTGCCTCATAGTCTTGTACGTGCTTAATATTTGGACTTTTGGATCATTACTTCCTCGAAATCATCAAGTCATCATTGTTTGATTATTCAGAAATAGCCAAACCAAAAGGCCGCTTAACAGTGACCAAACGAGGTGCCAGGTCCTGAGCCAAGCACGATATTAGAAGGACCAAAATTGTTAGAAAACTAAATACAACCATCAACAAGGTGGTTTTTTAGGTCTATAAATTTTTCTCTAATGTATTGAAAAAAATAGTTTATTATTATTTCTTTAACTACTCTACCATGCCTTTATTTTACATAACTAAACCAATTTAGTAGTCATCGTATAATAGTTAATATTTGAACAATCTCGATGGTTCTTTTTTATAGAGTGCCTCTTTTACCGTACATTACTTTTTATTATATAAGTATAAAAAGGCCAATTTTCAAATTTATAAGTGGAGGTAAGCAATATTTAGAATCTAATACTATAATAAATATATATATATAAGCAAAGAAACAATAGGGGTAATATGATTCAAATAATATTGTTTAAGATTCAACTTAGCTTCTAGACTATTTATTTTTCTACAAGCATTATTTCAAATCTCGAAAATATCATTCGATGTTTCAACCGAGATCTCATTTTGATCTCTCTCTAAAATGGAATAGAAAATATCAACATAGATCTCATTTCGGATATATCTGCAGAGTTATGGGAATATCAACTGATATATCTGCTATGATGAAGTATTTAAATACCAAATGAGATTTTACAGTTTTGAAGGCTAAAACTTAAGCTTATGCTTGACTAAAAATAATAATTATAAAAAGGAAACCTAGCAACTACGGTCTGTTGCTATTTTAATGGTTAAGACATACAAATCAACTCTGAAAAATTCCCTAGATCAAACATTGAGACATTTAGGTCCTGAGGCACTTGAAGAATGTCTTTTAAGATACAACAATGACTCTTTTTGCTAGTTAGCTTATATTGGTAAAAACTTGAATTTATTTTGTTACACTATGATGTTCTTGTTTTTGTGTGTAAATAGAAGATTCGAAAGGAATCTTGTTTTAAATTTAATATTTTATATACATTTTGCATGTTATATATCCATATCATATATTTATATATACTATATAATCGTTAGGATTTTCATGTTTTTTCATGCACATCACTTCTGAAAGCATGTATTTTTTGTTCTTATGTTATATAACTATTTAATGTTTTGGAGCTTTTTTATATTCTATATGTGGAAATGGTTCATGTTCGTGGGCCATAAGTTGTAAGATATAATATGACTGTATATAGTTTAAGAATATTATGATTTGTTAATATGAACGTTCTTTCGCAGATTAATAATAATGGAGTGATTTTGCAAATCAAGTTTAAATTATTACTTTCATAGTAACAATCATAAAAATAATTGTGTAAGATTATCAATATTTAGCACATAATATACTCCGAGATGTTTTTGATATGAGCTTTGAGACCTGGATGAAACTATGAGACAAACACCCAAGTTGGACTCATCTTGTCCAAGATCTCTCTTGAGATCGCGTCTTTAAAATATTCGAGATGAAATATGACCGAAATCTTTAATTTAAGACCTCTGACACAACAAAACTTTAAAATATAAGTAGATGGTGATGTCCTTATGACTAGGCTCGATGCTCCTAAAGGAAATCAACACTCTTCTTATTTAGTCAATTGAATTATCTTCATACATATCATTTTTTCTTATAGTACGAGAGTGGTGGCAATTTTGCTTATACAACAATATATGATCACGAGCCTTACTAAGTAATGATTTGTCAATTTACTAATATGTAACATTTGTTTCAACATTTTTTAAGTTAATTAATGTGATTGGTGTTTGAAGGATCGACCTAATAGATTAACTATGTTCAACTTTGAATTGGAAATTCAAATGTAGATACATATACTAAACTATGACTCATGTTTAGACTATAAATTATTTTCATTAAACGATCAATTTTGTTTTATTTAACCTTTGTTGTATTTTACATATACATCATAATTTCTTTATTTATAATTCGACTTCCACACCGACTAGTAGTTTTAGTATGTATTTTAGCTAATCAGATTTTATAGGTAGTAACATAGTTTAGGTTCAAATGTATATTACCGTCTAAACATGAAGTTCCAACATAATTACAGCGAACTAAATATGATGCATATTTCAATAATAATGGTATATGACACTTATGTTGTATTTTACACATACATCGTAATTTCTTTATTTATAATTCGACTTCCACACCGACTGGTAGTTTTAGTATGTATTTTAGCTATTCAAATTTTATAGGCAGTAACATAGTTTAGGTTCAAATGTATATCACCCTCTAAACTTGAAGTACCAACATAATTACAACGAACTAAACATGATGCATGTTTCAATACTAATGGTATATGACACTTAATTTTTAATTGTGCGGTTCTATGTTAGGAGCCTTTTTAATTAAAATCACTTACATTATCCTCAGTGGCTAGATGCATATCATGGTTTTGGTACTCGTTAAGATGCCTTGCCACGCAGTAGTGACATAAGGTGTTGACGTGCTGCCAAGAAAAGATGAAACTTAGCTTTGAAATCGACTTTCAAACCCGGTTTCAAGACTGAGTCGAGCGGTATTAAAACTTAATTAAATTCATTTTCAAAATTGGGTTCTCGAGTTCGACTAGGATTCAGAAAAGAGTCAATTTGCTTGAAAGTTTGATTAAACTCATATTCGGAACTCCATTTCAAATCCGAGATCTTAATGACAGAGTTTATGTTATCATTCTCTATGAGATCTCATATCCTCTAACTTTTTTTAAGGATAAAATTCATTACCGCAAAACGAGCTTTCCGGCTCAAGGTAAGAAGTAAGATAAGAAAAAGAGTAATAGGCCGCTAAAACAGAGTTACAAACAAAGCACCGTGATCTCCAACCTAGGACTAACCAAAGAAAGCCACCCACTCTAGTCCAACCTAATTTGGAACCGATCAGGCAAAAACTGAACCACCGAACAACCTATCGAATGACTTCAATTGAATAGAAAAGCAACCAACAGATCAAAAGACCCCCGCTCGGAATCTAAGATACGAATGAAAGCTTGATTGTCTAAATTGCGCATGCGACGTCGTTCCAAAGCATAGCCGCGGGTTATAGGACTATATTTAAGGTCCATAACCCGACTAAATTTGACGAGTATTTCCTCCGGGAACAACATTCACTGGAGCATAAGATAGAAAAACCATCGGGGATGGGATGATAGCTATTGTTATAAGAGAATTCGGCTAAATGTAAGTGATCTTCCCATGAGCCTCCAAAATTGATAACGCAAGCCCGCAGTAAATCTTCTAGAATTCTATTCACCCGCTCAGTTTGGTCGTCTGTCTGTGGGTGATAAGCGGTGCTTAGATTCAATTTGGTTCCCAATTCATTCTGGAATGCTTCCCAGAATTTGCTAGTAAATAGGGGATCTCTATCACTGACTATATTGAGCGGCACCCCATGTAGTTTAACTATTTCTTTGAAGTAAATCTGTGCTAAACTTTGAGCCGTTCTGTTGGATTGGACAGGTATAAAATGGGCAGTCTTCGTGAAGCGATCTACGATTACCCATATACTGTCGTTTCCTTTCTTAGTTCAAGGCAAGCCATCAATGAAGTCCATCGAAATTTGCTCCCACTTCCATCCTGGAATTTCTAATGGTTGTAATAATCCAGCCAACTTCTGCTGGTCGCTCTGAACTAGCTGACAATTGGGGCATCTGCTATAATATAATGAAATATCTCTTTTCAAAGCTCTGCACCAGAATGTGCGTTTGATATCATTATACATTTTTCTCACACCGGGATGGATACTTAATTTGGACTTATGACACTCGTCAAGTATTTCTCTTCGAAGCTCTGGAAGATTTGGGATGCAAATCCCGCCCTTTAATCTTAGAACTCCTTTGTCATCGAGTCGGAAACTTGTGGATTCACCTCCCTTGACTCTCTGACTGACTCTCTGAATAAATTCATCGTCTTTCTGAAGGGTCGAGATCCTGTCAATTAATGAAGACGTGATGACAAAACTGGCGATGATTTCATTCTTTCTGCTGAGCGCATCTGCTACAACATTGGCTTTCCCTGGAGTGTATAGAATCTCAAAATCGTATGCCGCAAGGAATTCTAACCAACGTTGTTGTCTCAAGTTTAGATCTTTCTGAGTGAATAGATATTTCAAGGATTGATGATCGGTAAATAGTTCGAACTTCTCGCCTAGTAAATAATGCCTCCAGATTCTTAAAGCAAACACGATAGCTAACAACTCAAGATCATGAGTTGCATAGAGTGCATTTTGGCTCATGGCGAGGCTGACTTCACAGAGATGACTTTGACATTTTCCGCCATTATTGTTATTATATTATGATTCCGCCACCGGCGATGCAGACTGCTTTACTTTCAGTACTTATTATCGTATGTATATGTACCGCCTTCGGCGATGTAGACTGATACCCTTATTATGTCTCACTGCATGTATGTATTCCGCCTCTGGCGATGATGACTGATCACTTCCCTTTTATTTACTAGGTTATATCCTACGCTGTGTTATTCTGATGTTGTTACATGTTGTGATTCCGCTGTCATATCCATGTAAAATTATTCTATTTATTGTTTTTGCTATTATCTGTACTCTGCTATGATGATTGATGTGTTATATTCCAATGATTATCCTTAATACCGCACATCGGGTTTTGGGATCGTCACAGTTGCTAAGCAACTGTAAGAACCCGTAACTTCCCCGTGAAGGAAAGAGCGGATACTTTGAGAACAACACACAAATGAACGCAGACGGAAGAACATTTCATTGCTATTACAACAATTCCATCAGATACAAGAATATACAGAGTATAAATGAATAAATTACATTCGATAAATATCAGATATTACAATAAATTACATAGCAGCGGAAAAATAATACAAAGCACAACTGAAGGTGATATACGGATACAGAGCTTTCCGGATATCATTCCAGCTGTAAACCAGGATCCTGTGAATATAAATCTACAAAACCAAAATTACTAGTTGCCCGTGTCGAAAATAGGGGCACCCAGAGTTTAGGTTAAAACAATAAACTCCAGGTCAGTCATGTGACTGGTGTGAGAACTAAAACAGTTATTAATATTGGTTTTAAAGTTTGGTAAATCAAGGGACCACGCCGTATAACACGGAACGGGTTTCCTCCCAAGGATACCAGTGCATAGAACAAACAGCGCAATGCTAAATAAAGAAAAATGAAGCTGTTATAAGACCCAGGTCCCATCACAAAATGCAACGCAAGCCGGAGGATAGGGTTTTCCCTTATAACAGCCAAAGCATGCTTGATACGTTTAAAACACATTATTTGATACTATTATAGGTGAATAGTGTCAAAACAATTTCAATCATAAATATCAATCCTAGGCGGCATGGGTACCATCTATCATGTCGCCATACTAGGCTCTACAAATAAAACCGAGATACACGTATTGGAAATTGGATTTCCATCATGAGTCGAGGCAAGGGGCAAGCTCCTCTCCGCTTCGAGACACTCTAGCAAATGCCTCGGGACTACACACTCTGGGTAACCCCTGGATGCTTCAGGGCCGGTCCTCTCTTACGTTTGAGGATTAGTTATTCCTGAACACACGTTTCCCGGTCCTTACAGACCTAAAATCGAGGCGCCTCATCCAACAACCACATAGGTGAAAAGTATATAAATGCCAGGGCTGGTAAGTCACTGACACCACCAAAGCTAGAAAGAAACGTCGTGCTCTCCCTGCAGTCCTTATCCTGTTTTTAACTCATACCGAGGTGTGAGGCTCGCGAATTCACGTTATACACAAAGCTGCCACGTAGGTCGTGCTTTGATCATCAACCACAAGACTTTGCTTTTCAACAGAAGCCTTGATCCATGCAACTCAGCGTGCCACAAAGGCAATTCATGCCATGCGATTGATACCTATCGATATATAACCTCTAAGCTCGTACGTCTCAGAGAAGGGCGTTAAGCAAGAGAATAAATTCTCCGCCGCCAAACAGATATATATTTAACAGAAATCAATCAACATAGAATAAAATCCAATGTCAGACACACAATCCATTTACAAGTTCGTTCTGGGTCTGAATGAAACCGGAGGCACTTTCCTCGCATATCCATCGATCTCCAAGTACGTCTGGACGACCACCAACTATTTCCATCCTCTTGGGTGTACAGCCCAATCAGGATCGTCAGTAATTATCCAAACGATGTGAAGACTTCCGGTCTTCGACCACCGTCTTCATCTTCGACTTATCGTCGAATCGGTTATTCAGAATGGGTATAAACCCGGCCTTTCCGAACAACCCGCATATATAAAAATAAATGTTACACAAACACAACATACGCCTCATTCCAATTCATTAGTCACTAACCGTAAATCAACAAGAGAACAATTTCCCAAACATTAACCCCGAAGGCCGAAACCAACATCAGATCAATACCCAGGAAACCATTCTTCTTAGCTAACCTACAGCTAGTTTCTAAATTCCACATTCTTAGGGAAAGGTTCCCATTAATTTTATCCAAGATAAATTCTTTAAAATTTATCCTTTAATCTTCCTTTGGATGTCGTTTCAAACCAAATTTTGGTTTTCCAAACTAGTCGAGATTAGCGAACCACACCGAAGTAATTATTTATTTTATCTCCCAATCCCAACCTATTCATCCCATGAAGCAAAACTGGTAATACTCCATATCTAACACCACAGTGTTATCGGTAAAATTAATTACCATTTCACGTTCAAATCTAATTAAAGATTTAACTATCGCTTTGGAGCAAAACAGGTAATACTCCATTCCCGCTCATTTTCTATATTTGATAATTTAAATTATCAATTTACATTTCAATCTAATTGCAGATTCATTAAAACTCCTTTTACTGGGTTAAAGAACTAATGTCATTTAAAACACAGTTCACGACAAACCCAAATCACATTCTATTTATTATCGGGTTAAAGAACTAGTGTTATTTAAAACACTGTTCACGATAAACCCACAGATCAATTCTATTTAAAACCCATTTCAAATCCAATTTATTTATTTAAAAATAAATGGGTTTTAATTTTAGTTCCAAACTAGTTTATTTCGATAAAAATCTATTTTTATCTTTTCTAATATGGAGTTTTTCATCCCAATTTTTCCCAAATCATTTCTTATGATTCTACACAAATTATTACTACTTTTAATAGTTTTATCAAGGCCCGTACAGTCGATTTCCATCAACGGCCATCGAACTGCACTTACAGCGACCTTTTCCAAATTTGATTTGGACGTATCTCCAATTCCAACCGTTAGATTTTGAATTTCTAATATTCGTTAGAAAGCTCTTTTCGATACGAACCCAACGGTTCCGGTTTTAGGAGAATCCGACAGTCGGATCTCCCGTAATGTCCGTTCGAAGTCAATGGTCGAAATTCGCGAACTGCCGCGGCGCGGCGCGTTCTATTCAGGCCATTATATTATATATATAATATATATAATATATATTTCGTCGATTTCTATTTAAAACGAATTATATAAATAGTTTCTGAATTCGTTTCAAAAACAATTTCAACTTCCATTTCAATTCAAATCAAAATTAAAATTTTCCTTATAAATTCGGTTTAAAATTCATTTCTATTCAATTCAAATTTCAATTCAATTTGAATTCATTTCAATTCGTTTTCAATTCAATTCGAATTCGTTTTCAATTCAATTTGAATTCGTTTTCAATTCAATTCGAATTCGTTTTATATTCAATTCATTTCAAATTGGTTTTATATTCAATTCGATTCAAATTGGTTTTCTATTCGATTCAATTCAAATTGGTTTTCTATTCGATTCAATTCAAATTGGTTTTCTATTCGATCCAATTTATAAAAACGAATATAATCGATATAAATATCGTTCGCGTCAAAATAGCGCATCTCTAATCAACACGGCTTTATATATTTCAATAATTCCGTTATTCTATTCAACAAATGAATATTTATCCTATTCAATACGTGAATCTAAATATTCATTCAACACATGACTAATCTCAATGGATGAGTACGGTCAACACATGAACCTTTATTTTATAATGATAAAGATGTAAATTTTATTGTTAAAATATTTCGTTCAACACATGACTAATCTCAACGGATGAGTACGGTCAACACATGAACCTTTATTTTATAATGATAAAGATGTAAATTTTATTGTTAAAATATTTCGTTCAACACATGACTAATCTCAACGGATGAGTACGGTCAACACATGAACCTTTATTTTATAATATTCTTTATTTTCCCGATTGGAATGAGGCCCAATCAATCACCATATAGCGTTAACTATATGGATTCTGTTGGATCTAGAATAACCCTAGAGGGGGGGTGAATAGGGTTTTTCACAGTTTTTAACTGAATTAAAAACTTAACGAGATATATAATAATAAACTGATCACAGAAAATAGCAGAAACTGAAATGCAGAAAATAAATCACACACAGATATACCCAGCTTCGGCAAAACCCTGCCTACTGCTGCATTTCTAAGGTTTCTACTAGGTGATAGAACAGTTCCCGCATACAAGACCATGTACACTCGCAAACCCCTGCTCCTATTCTAACCCTACGCTCAAAACCCTAAACTGACCGATATCCACTCGATCAGATTTTCTCTGATTACAACCCTGTAATTCTGAACCCAGATTTTACAGACTCTGAAACTGACAGTCAAGACCCTGACTGAATCCTTTAGAATTTTACAGACTCAATAAAAAACTGTTCGACAATTTTTAAAACAAATACAATACAATGAACAAGAGAAATTAAAATAGAAAGAGCCTTGGAGTTAAAGAAAGAGAGGGTCGTTCCCTTTTTAATTTAAAAAAACCCTAAGCTCTAAATACTTTGGCCGGCCCATTTACTTCATTTGTATTGACCCGATCTCTTTGCCAAGAAAAAAATGGCGGCTTCAAAGATACAGCTAGGGTTTCTAGTATTTGCCCCAAATCAGATCGATTCGTGTTGATTTTGATAATCTCTGAAGCTTGAAAGCTTTGCGGCTTGCTGGTTCTTCGATTTGAGATGTTCCTTGATCAAAAACAATGGAAAATTGTGAGTGTTCTCTGAGTTTTTCTTTTCGATTTATGCTCTGAATTCTTTGATGCTTGGTTTTCGATTTTCTCTCTAACTCTTTGCCTATGATGAGTTGGTGTTACATATAGGGTTAAGAACGAAACCCTAACCCTCTGATTTCAATATGATGGCTCGATTTAAATGCGTGCTGTTTTCCTCTTTTACTTGCCCTCGATTTTTTTTTGAGCCCTTGCGTGATTGAAGAGATATATCTGAACATGATTCCTTGATAAATTCGACTTGATTGATTATGGAAAAATAAAAACTTGCTCCTTTTGCTGCTTTGATTTACTTGCGTGTATTTCTATTTTTGCTCGGTTGAAATGAATTTCTTACGTGTATAAATTTGTTGCCTTGAATGTCCATGCGTGAATGATGGCCATGAAATACCTTGCCAAACTCTTTTCAAGTTTGTGCTTCACCATAGATTGATTTGCAGAAAAAAAAGATTTCCAAAAATGAATTTAACTCTTACCCAAAATACAATGTGAAGTTTGAAACTATTTCTGGCCGATTTAAAAAAGTGGGGTTCATTTCTGGAAACAGGAATATTTTTTTTTTTTTCAAAAAGATTCACTGCATTTAAACTAGAATTCGATTGATTTCCAAATATTATGCTCTGATTTTCTTCAGCCTTGCCATCAATTATTGAACTGTTTGTAATTTCATGTATATGCATTGCTCGACCACATTGGCTTCACACTTGACTTTGATTAACCCTGCTGTGACTTTCTGCATGGTGTTCATTGGCTTTCTGGTCCATGCCATATTTGTTTCTTTGATTTAATTCTGCCTTGAATGAATTTGTCCGAGATCAAAAATTGGAAACAAATAAAAACTTCCCAAAAAAACAAGATTTTAGATTAATCTGTGAATTTCTGAAGTTTAAAACTTTCCCAAAATGTTTGTATAAATCTGGAGAGTTAATTTGATATCCTCGGCATTGATATAATTTGTTGCACCACTTCAATACTCGAGCAAAACTGGAAACTGATCAATCACACTGTGATTTCCTGCGTGAGTATTGCATTTGCTATGAGACCTGATATTTCCTTTGACCCTGAACCTGACTTGCCACCCATGCTTGATCATTTTGGAACTGTTATGTTTCACATGTACTTGTTGCACCTCAAACATTTCTTCTTGAAAACATGCTTATCCAGTTTGCACCATTTGCTTTACTGTGTTGGTGCTTAAACTAAACTGCCCTGTTGCTAGCTAGACCATTTGGCATTATTGTGTTCAAACTTGTGCTGCATTACATGCTTGATGTATTCTACTTGAACCATGCATATAAAACCACATACCTGAAACTGATTTTGCACCATTCATCATGTTAACTTGTCCATTTGCTTTTGTATTTGTGTTGTTGTGTTGCTCCTATGCTTTATTTTGATCATGTTGTTCTTGTAAAACTCATGTGCCTTGACAGTCACTTGTATTTGATCTTTGTGCTCCATGCAGTTGAACTTGTATATGGCATCACAATGTTACTTTGATCATTTTACTTGCTGTCTTGCCAACCTTCTTGCCTGCACTATCATGTCCACCATTTACACATGAATCACTTTGCTGTTTGTACTTTAAATTACTTGCTGCATCCATTCTTCCTGACTGTTGTGCTTGATCATTCTTGCACTCAACTGTTTTGAACTGTTATATTTTTTTTTTAATCATACAGTTGCACCACTCTTTAATTACTTGCATCCATGCTCCTATGTTCACTTGCATTTTCACCACTGTTGCATCTGCCATCAACATACTGCTCAGCCCCTTGCACTTGAATCTGCACCATTTTGTGAATTTACTGCGTAGCTATTTCTGACTTGCTTGACTCGACACTTTGAAATTGGTTGCTTTCTTTGAAGTTTTGATCATGTTTGTTTGTGTTGACTTTGTTGCTTTTCAAATATGCACTGAGTTGAGAAGGTCCACGTGGCTACTCCTCAGTTGCACACTGAATTGGCGAGGCAGTGCACACGTGTATTTATATACACGTGTGTATATGCAGTCATTCAGAAAATTTCCTGTCATATACAAACTGTCTGCTAGACACAGATGAATCAGATCAAGTCATGAAAAATGATGAGAAACACACCAGAAAAACTGAGGCAAATAGAATTTTAAAAATAGAAATTTATATTTGCATGTGTTCAGTTTTATTTCTATTGCAGTGTACTGTGTGTTTTTCTGTTTCATGTGACAGGTAAGCAGACGGTGACTGGACTGACAGTGAAGATGTGGTGAAGACAGAAGACTGAAGACAAGAACAGTGTGAAAAAGTGTATATGTATACAAGTCTGTGTAAAAGAATGAATGAGTGAAACTGTGACTGAAAGATAGAGTGTTGTAGTGGAGAACACTGTATATGGAATTGTATTTGATATGTAATACAGTGATGTACAAATAGTGGAGTTAAAAAAAAAATTGTACTGTTTGAATATTGAAATAAAATATTATATTTAAACAAAATACTGTGTTAATATTTGAATGTCTGTACAGTAGTATTTCACTTAAATATAAATATTATATTCTTGTTTGATGTGAATATAAAACAGTACAGTGACAAACACATTTAGGATAATATATACTTGTTTGTTATCATCAAACAAAAATCATATAATTGTTATATACAACTACGTTATATACAACAATCTCCCCCTTTTGATGATGACAAACAAAAAAAATTTTGAATTTAATAAATGTGTTTGTTCGTGAATATTTGAACTCCCCCTATTTAAATGCTCCCCCTACAACAGAAACTCCCCCTATAACTGTGCATGAGTGAAATGTATGAACAATTAAATTTTCAAAATTAAAAATATTTATAAAATATTCACTCATAAATCAAAATCTAATCCATTCTCCCCCTTTTGTTATCATCAAAAGGATACAGATTTTAAAATACAGATGAAAATTGACTAAAAATATAATTTCAGCTTAAGAGGAAGAACGATCATCATAAAATTCAATCAGTCAAACAAAAATCATGATAAACTAAGAACAGGTGGCATATTTCACATTTTAGAGAATGACAGATTTACGATGAATTTTATATAAAATGGAGAAAAAAATAAATTCCAAATATTTTCAAAAAAAAATTTATAAGATTAAAGCACCAAAAACGGTGATGGGTTTGGATTATAATTAAAAATTCAATTTAAGTGAGAAAATCGAATAATCTCAAATCTCAATATCTATTTATCAACAAATCATAATACGTCATAATATTTTCAACACATTTCACAGATTAGAGAGATGGATTGATAGGTTGATTTTTACACACCAAGGAGAATTTCAATTTTATTTCAGTTTTTAGCACATTTTTTTATTTATTTATTTATTTAAGAGCACACTGACCATGCATAACCAGAGCTTGGATTTTTAAATGAGGTCAGTCGCAGCTTAAATTATAAGTTGTCTCTTAACCATGCATGACCAGAGCTTGGATTTTTAAATGAGGTTAGAGACACACTTATATATTTATTATATATATTTATCATTTCACCTTTTAAAAAAAACACTCCTTGGTATAAAACCAATATATGGATGATAGAAAATGTGGTAGGTACAGAAATGGACTGTGAAATAAATTTCTAAATTAATTTTATTATGAAATATGACTAACTGTACCGGGATTATTGAAAATTTTCAATTATCACTAATTCTGAATAATAATATAACCACAATTCCATCACAAATATTTTCACTGTTTATTTAAAATGGTTTTAAGAAAAAAATTAAACTCTCCACATTTATATAAAATCATAACGGATGGCAGAAGGGTGACAAGTAATGAAGATGGCCGTGAAATAATTGCCAGTTCAAAGATATTATAATAAATATTTAACCATCATGAAAATCTAAATAAAATTCTCCTCTTGTTGTGAAATATACTGCAGTCACAATTCATCACAATTTCTAAATCTGATTATAATTTTGATGAATTATAAATACAGTTTAATTTGGATATTGATTTCAATTTCTGAAAGAATAATCAATAAATAATTTTAAAATTGAAAATCAATTACAAGAGTAATATGCTGATCCATACATGACAAGAGGGAAAATATATATATATACAGCAAAAAAAAAATATGCAGCACTTTTAAACTGATACCACATGGTGTCTCTACAAAGTGAAAAATCAGAACAGATGGATGAGACAAATATAAGGCGCTTCTGATACCAAATGTTCTCGCTTTCTCGAGGATTTTAATGACACCCCGGTGGCAAACAAATGGTACCTCAGTCAACAGAAAATACTTAATTACAAAGCAAGCAACTCATGCACACAAATTTTATTTATCAAGCACGATAAACCTTTGATACCAAATCAAGCAGTCCAAAAAAAAAATATTTACAAATCAATTTCTTATAACCAGAGCAGCATGATTCCAAAAACAAACATTTTTCAAAAACAGTATCAGAGCAGCACAGAGAAATCAGTATCACAACAGACTTGTCAAGATGTTGGTCACATAAGGTGGTTCATGATCCAAGATTTGCAAATATACTCTATTTTAAATCATTTGAAGAAATGTGAAGGTATTAGGATTTAATGAATCTATCACACCAGGTTATATTTCAGATTCAAGATATGTGTGAGATCCAATAAATCAATAATTTCAAATGATTTTAAACAAACATATATTCAAATCAAATAATCATGAAATAACAATGATTTTCAAAGACCATTTTCAAAAAAAACATTTTCAAGAATTTCTCAAAACTATTTCCGACAAGCCCAAGAGAAATTTCAGGTCATTTACATCAAATTTGAAAATATTCATGATCGGGATAATTTATTTGAAATCACATGAATCAATGTAAAGTTTTGGGATATAATGAATCAGTCACACGAGATTGACAATTTCAAAAATAAGAGGTGTGTGATATTCAAAATATCTAGAATTTCAGATGATTTCAAACAAACATATTTCAATATAATGATCATGAATAAAGATGAATTCCAAGATGTATCACTGATACAAGCCAATCTGAAGATCAATGAAATTATCACAACTGATAAATAACAGAGTGTTGTAATGAGTATAATATTCTGAGCTTTTCTAAAATGAATTAGAATAAACTCAGAACAACAAAGGTGTGTGACATTTCATTAAATATTCAGATCTTCAAAAAATTTAGAATTCAAATTAACAGTGTTCAAGATATGATAAGAATACATCAACACTGTTATGAATTCAGAAATAAAAAAAATCACAAAAACAATTGCAGATATTTACAAGATTACATTTAGGATATGGAAATGATTAACACACGATGATTTTATACAAATAAAGCATATTTCAAGAAAGATCATGAATTCTGCAACTGGAAGTTTAAGAAGTACAGACAAAGAAGAATATGGCAGTGTCAAATCAAAAACAAAAAGAAGGAGATAGAGGAAGGAATAAAAACAGAAAATAAAAAACAAACAAAGAGAATATACAAAGGTGAGTTTAGAGATCATACCAGAATCCAATGTAAATCAGAATCTCTAACTCAACAGATGTGGCTAAGGAACTGTGAATGATTCTGTGATATGTAGCAGTTTTGAATCCAGTTTTTCTTTAGCTATGCAGTTCCTCAGCCTCATTTGGTACCTAACTGTTAAGAGAATTGAGCGGTCTAACAAAATTTGTGAAACCACCCACAGTTTTGTTCAAATCTTTTGGTACCCAAACTTGTTTATATAACAAACCATCCGAATTTACCTTTGTGCCTTTAGGAACCCAAATCGTTTTGAATTTAACAAAACCCGTTTTATTTCCATTTGAGATCCAAGAATGTTTAAATGGTTTGTTATAAAACAAAAACTCATCTCGATTGTGATTTACAAATCCTTTGAAGTTTTCAGAGTTAGAACTTTCAAAACAAACATTTCTAAAGTGATTTGAGGGATTTTTAAAACCGTTTGTATTCTGCTTTTCAAGATCATTCATTTTCTCAAATCCAAGTCCATTTTTATTTCCATACGGAAATTGATTTCTCAACAACATATTCAACGATTTTTCTCCATTTGAAAATTTAACCAACGTTGATTCAAGTTGTTGAAGTTTAAATTTGAGATCATCATTTTCTTTCATTAAATCTGAACAATGATTTTTAGTGATCTTACAATTTTCAGAATCAACTTTCAAAACCAAATTTTCAATTTCAAGCAATTTGATTTTGGCTTGGGACTCAGAAATCTCAGCTTCAAAAAGTTTTTGTTTTTCCAATTCAAGTTTTTCAACATTCTTGAATTTTTCAATTTCAGATTCAAGCTCTTTCACAATCAAATCCGTTTTCACCAAATTTTCCTTTTCAAAAATTTCATGTTCTAAATTAATCTTATCCAACTCCTTCTGCAAAGCGTTAATTTTATGAGTCAACTCATCTTCGAGATTTTTCAAAAACAAAATTTTATTTTCGAGCTTTCCAGAATGTTCATCAAGTTGAGCTAAATCAGTTTTCACAACCATACAGTTATTGCAGTCAGAGTTTTCAAATTTTAATTTCAACAAATTGTTATTGTGGGTCAACTCAGAATTTTCAGATTTCAAAGACTTGTTTTTCCGTTTGAGACGATCAACAGTTCTTGTTAAATTATTACAAAGAGATACCAGATCGTCATATGATAAGTCCCCATCGTCTGAATCCACATGAATAGTTCCAGTTAAGCACAGATCTGAATTTGAGTTGGCAGTTGAGGGTTTTGAGGAGTTGTCAGAATTTCCATACCGCGCGTTGAGAGTTTTCCAGATGTCCTGCGCAGTTAAACAATGAGAGATAAAGTCAAGCTGATTATTATCAAGATAAGAATATAAAATATGCATAGCTTGAGCATTTAAAACCTTATTCGTCTTATTTGACATATCTTCCATATTTTCAATAATATTCCAATAATCAAGATTAATAGATTTTAAATATGATTCGAAATTTGATTTCCAAATTGAAAAATCTGTTCCCTTAAAAATAATTGGAATATTACTGGACTGACTCTCATAAGACTGACAACTATGATCCATGTTTCTAGGGTTAATGAAATAACCTGCTCTGATACCACTTGTTGGATCTAGAATAACCCTAGAGGGGGGGTGAATAGGGTTTTTCACAGTTTTTAACTGAATTAAAAACTTAACGAGATATATAATAATAAACTGATCACAGAAAATAGCAGAAACTGAAATGCAGAAAATAAATCACACACAGATATACCCAGCTTCGGCAAAACCCTGCCTACTGCTGCATTTCTAAGGTTTCTACTAGGTGATAGAACAGTTCCCGCATACAAGACCATGTACACTCGCAAACCCCTGCTCCTATTCTAACCCTACGCTCAAAACCCTAAACTGACCGATATCCACTCGATCAGATTTTCTCTGATTACAACCCTGTAATTCTGAACCCAGATTTTACAGACTCTGAAACTGACAGTCAAGACCCTGACTGAATCCTTTAGAATTTTACAGACTCAATAAAAAACTGTTCGACAATTTTTAAAACAAATACAATACAATGAACAAGAGAAATTAAAATAGAAAGAGCCTTGGAGTTAAAGAAAGAGAGGGTCGTTCCCTTTTTAATTTAAAAAAACCCTAAGCTCTAAATACTTTGGCCGGCCCATTTACTTCATTTGTATTGACCCGATCTCTTTGCCAAGAAAAAAATGGCGGCTTCAAAGATACAGCTAGGGTTTCTAGTATTTGCCCCAAATCAGATCGATTCGTGTTGATTTTGATAATCTCTGAAGCTTGAAAGCTTTGCGGCTTGCTGGTTCTTCGATTTGAGATGTTCCTTGATCAAAAACAATGGAAAATTGTGAGTGTTCTCTGAGTTTTTCTTTTCGATTTATGCTCTGAATTCTTTGATGCTTGGTTTTCGATTTTCTCTCTAACTCTTTGCCTATGATGAGTTGGTGTTACATATAGGGTTAAGAACGAAACCCTAACCCTCTGATTTCAATATGATGGCTCGATTTAAATGCGTGCTGTTTTCCTCTTTTACTTGCCCTCGATTTTTTTTTGAGCCCTTGCGTGATTGAAGAGATATATCTGAACATGATTCCTTGATAAATTCGACTTGATTGATTATGGAAAAATAAAAACTTGCTCCTTTTGCTGCTTTGATTTACTTGCGTGTATTTCTATTTTTGCTCGGTTGAAATGAATTTCTTACGTGTATAAATTTGTTGCCTTGAATGTCCATGCGTGAATGATGGCCATGAAATACCTTGCCAAACTCTTTTCAAGTTTGTGCTTCACCATAGATTGATTTGCAGAAAAAAAAGATTTCCAAAAATGAATTTAACTCTTACCCAAAATACAATGTGAAGTTTGAAACTATTTCTGGCCGATTTAAAAAAGTGGGGTTCATTTCTGGAAACAGGAATATTTTTTTTTTTTTTTCAAAAAGATTCACTGCATTTAAACTAGAATTCGATTGATTTCCAAATATTATGCTCTGATTTTCTTCAGCCTTGCCATCAATTATTGAACTGTTTGTAATTTCATGTATATGCATTGCTCGACCACATTGGCTTCACACTTGACTTTGATTAACCCTGCTGTGACTTTCTGCATGGTGTTCATTGGCTTTCTGGTCCATGCCATATTTGTTTCTTTGATTTAATTCTGCCTTGAATGAATTTGTCCGAGATCAAAAATTGGAAACAAATAAAAACTTCCCAAAAAAACAAGATTTTAGATTAATCTGTGAATTTCTGAAGTTTAAAACTTTCCCAAAATGTTTGTATAAATCTGGAGAGTTAATTTGATATCCTCGGCATTGATATAATTTGTTGCACCACTTCAATACTCGAGCAAAACTGGAAACTGATCAATCACACTGTGATTTCCTGCGTGAGTATTGCATTTGCTATGAGACCTGATATTTCCTTTGACCCTGAACCTGACTTGCCACCCATGCTTGATCATTTTGGAACTGTTATGTTTCACATGTACTTGTTGCACCTCAAACATTTCTTCTTGAAAACATGCTTATCCAGTTTGCACCATTTGCTTTACTGTGTTGGTGCTTAAACTAAACTGCCCTGTTGCTAGCTAGACCATTTGGCATTATTGTGTTCAAACTTGTGCTGCATTACATGCTTGATGTATTCTACTTGAACCATGCATATAAAACCACATACCTGAAACTGATTTTGCACCATTCATCATGTTAACTTGTCCATTTGCTTTTGTATTTGTGCTGTTGTGTTGCTCCTATGCTTTATTTTGATCATGTTGTTCTTGTAAAACTCATGTGCCTTGACAGTCACTTGTATTTGATCTTTGTGCTCCATGCAGTTGAACTTGTATATGGCATCACAATGTTACTTTGATCATTTTACTTGCTGTCTTGCCAACCTTCTTGCCTGCACTATCATGTCCACCATTTACACATGAATCACTTTGCTGTTTGTACTTTAAATTACTTGCTGCATCCATTCTTCCTGACTGTTGTGCTTGATCATTCTTGCACTCAACTGTTTTGAACTGTTATATTTTTTTTTAATCATACAGTTGCACCACTCTTTAATTACTTGCATCCATGCTCCTATGTTCACTTGCATTTTCACCACTGTTGCATCTGCCATCAACATACTGCTCAGCCCCTTGCACTTGAATCTGCACCATTTTGTGAATTTACTGCGTAGCTATTTCTGACTTGCTTGACTCGACACTTTGAAATTGGTTGCTTTCTTTGAAGTTTTGATCATGTTTGTTTGTGTTGACTTTGTTGCTTTTCAAATATGCACTGAGTTGAGAAGGTCCACGTGGCTACTCCTCAGTTGCACACTGAATTGGCGAGGCAGTGCACACGTGTATTTATATACACGTGTGTATATGCAGTCATTCAGAAAATTTCCTGTCATATACAAACTGTCTGCTAGACACAGATGAATCAGATCAAGTCATGAAAAATGATGAGAAACACACCAGAAAAACTGAGGCAAATAGAATTTTAAAAATAGAAATTTATATTTGCATGTGTTCAGTTTTATTTCTATTGCAGTGTACTGTGTGTTTTTCTGTTTCATGTGACAGGTAAGCAGACGGTGACTGGACTGACAGTGAAGATGTGGTGAAGACAGAAGACTGAAGACAAGAACAGTGTGAAAAAGTGTATATGTATACAAGTCTGTGTAAAAGAATGAATGAGTGAAACTGTGACTGAAAGATAGAGTGTTGTAGTGGAGAACACTGTATATGGAATTGTATTTGATATGTAATACAGTGATGTACAAATAGTGGAGTTAAAAAAAATTGTACTGTTTGAATATTGAAATAAAATATTATATTTAAACAAAATACTGTGTTAATATTTGAATGTCTGTACAGTAGTATTTCACTTAAATATAAATATTATATTCTTGTTTGATGTGAATATAAAACAGTACAGTGACAAACACATTTAGGATAATATATACTTGTTTGTTATCATCAAACAAAAATCATATAATTGTTATATACAACTACGTTATATACAACAGATTCCATACAACACATGTATATAATAGCAACGATAAATAATCAACCATCATCCAAAGTGCACTACACTGTATAAGCATCAAATATAGATATCTAACGCTTATAACAGCCTGTCAATCAGTCGATCGACAAACAACTAATTATTGGGATTAGTGTATGTCATATTTCGTCCCAATACCCGTGTGGGGTTTCAAATCAACAAACACATATTTTTATTTGTGTAGTTGGGCGGTGTGTAAAATTTATCGTCCCATTCAATGTCCTTCAAATAGGTGTACATAAACAAACCGTCCGGTTTGTAAATGAATATTTATTTATTCATATTCACGTTAAAAATTATATTTTCAACAATCAAATTATTTTATTCAACCTATGAATATTCTATTCGGTTCATTTATTAAATAAAATGATATCTTTATTTTTTTCTAATTTATTTTAGAAAATTTTGGCGGCATAACGACACGATACTAGAAACGGGACAAGGCCTAGCCTTATCCCCGGTCTAGTGAAGGCCCACGCCATTCACACATCAATCAAATCCATTCCATTTCACCAAACAATTCAATTCAAACCAAATAATCTAACCAACTACACAACTAAACAAACAAGTCCATGGTCTGTGGACGATGGTGTCGGGTGCTACTAAACACCGTCTGCATCCTAGTATATATATATATATATAACTAGAAAAAGAAATTAAAGAGTGAGAAATTCTCACCGATAGCTATCCCAATTCCACGACTCTTCATTGATAGAAATCTTCATCGTTCTCGCCTTTTTATCACTTTCGTTGTCCGCTTTCACTACATATATAAAAATCACATTTTTATATTGCTATTCAATATATAAAAATCGAATTTTTACTTCGCTATTCAATACATAAAAATCGTATTTTTACTTCGCTATTCAATATATAAAAATCGAATTTTTACTTCGTTATTCAACGAAGTAAAATTTCCCGAAATTGCCATACAGGCCTTCTGATCTCAAAAAGAAAAAGAAAAAGCCAAGACGAAGAGGGGGGAGGAGCGTCGTCGCTCCCCCCATCAGAGCGCCGCCGCGCCCAAGGAGGCAGCGCCGCCTCCCATCGCCCCCCCCCCCCTTTTTCGCTGGCGATCGACGCCCCCCCCCCCCCCAAAACCCCTTCCCAATCGATGGGAACCCACCGTTCCCTCATCAGCAGCCACCGCCCCCTCATTGACCACCACCGCCGCCTCCCTACCACCTGCAGCCCTCTCCGATGCCCTCCCCCCCTCTCTCTCCACGGTGAACACAAAACAGCACCCCTCCGATGATCTCGAGCACCCGAAACCCCCCTCCTTCGGTTAAAAACTACTGTAAGTTCTATTACTTTATTTTATTTATTTAATGTAGGTAGAAAGATGGAATTTTTGAAAATAAAATGAAATTCATTTTCAGTTTTTATACATAAATGAAAGCGAATAAGGATTAGATCTCTAATTAGGAAAATGTATAATTTTTATTGGATATATACGGTTTTTAATTATATAAAAATTCGATTTTTATATAAGTGTCGAAGTAAAAATATAATTTTTATAACGAAGTAGCGAATTAAAAATATGATTTTTATATTTTTAAAGTATTAAAAATATGATTTTTATATTTTTAAAGTATTAAAAATATAATCTTTATTATGTAGAAGATGTAAAAATATGATTTTTGTTTATGTAGAGAATTAAAAATATAATTTTTTACATGATAGGAGTATTTGAAATATCATCTTTATATGTGTAGCAAAATAAAAATGTGATTTTTATAATGATGAAATTGAAAAGGATAAATCTTTAAATTTGATAAGGAGAAATCTTTATAAATTGAAAAGGAGAAATCTTTATAGTTGAAAAGGCGAGATTTTTATATATTGAATAGCGAAGTAAAAATTCGATTTTTATATATTGAATAGCGAAGTAAAAATTCGATTTTTATATATTGAATAGCGAAGTAAAAATTCGATTTTTATATATTGAATAGCGAAGTAAAAATTCGATTTTTATATATTGAATAGCAAAGTAAAAATTCGATTTTTACATATGTAGTGGCTACGGGCGACGAAAGTGATAAGAGACGAGAACGACGAAGATTTCTACTTAAGAAGTGTCGTGAAGTTGGGATAGCTTTCGGTGAGAATTTCTCACTCTTTAATTTCTTTCTCTAGTTATATATATATATATATATACTAGGATGCAGACGGTGTTTAGTAGTACCCGACACCATCGTCCACAGACCATGGACTTGTTTGTTTGGTTGTGTAGTTGGTAAGATCATTTGGTTTGAATTGAATTGTTTGGTGAAATGGAATGGATTTGATTGATGTGTGAATGGCGTGGGCCTTCACTAGACCGGGGATAAGGCTAGGCCTCGTCCCGTTTCTAGTATCGTGCCGTTATGCCGCCGAAATTTTCTAAAATAAGTTAGAAAAATAAAAATATCATTTTTATTTTGTAAATGAACTGAATAAAAATTCATGTGTTAAAATGAAATATTTTATCGTTAAAAGTATGATTTTTAACGTGAATGTGAATAAATAAATATTCATTTACAAACCGGACGGTTTGTTTATGACCACCTATTTGACTGACATTGATTGGGACGATAAATTTTACACATCGCCCAACTGCACAAATAAAATCTATGTTTGATTGTTTGAAACCCCACACGGGTATTGGGATAAAATACGGCATACACTAATCCCAATAATTAGTTGTATGTCGATCGATTGATCGACAGGCTGTTATAAGCGTTAAATATCTATATTTGATGCTTATACAGTGTAGTGCACTTTGGATGATGGTTGATTATTTATCGTTGCTATTATATACATGTGTTGTATGGAATCCATATAATTAACTTTATATGGTAATTGATTGGGCCTCATTCCAATTTAGGAGATAAAGACCATTATAAAATAAAGGTTCATGTGTTGACTGTACTCATCCGTTGAGATTAGTCATGTGTTGAACGAAATATTTTAACAATAAAATTTACATCTTTATCATTATAAAATAAAGGTTCATGCGTTGAGATTAGTCATGTGTTGAACGAAATATTTTAACAATAAAATTTACATCTTTATCATTATAAAATAAAGGTTCATGTGTTGACCGTACTCATCCGTTGAGATTAGTCATGTGTTGAACGAAATATTTTAACAATAAAATTTACATCTTTATCATTATAAAATAAAGGTTCATGCATTGAGATTAGTCATGTGTTGAACGAAATATTTAGATTCACGTATTGAATAGGATAAATATTCATTTGTTGAATAGAATAACGGAATTATTGAAATATATAAAGCCGTGTTGATTTGAGATGCGCTATTTTGACGCGAACGATATTTATATCGATTATATTTGTTTTTACAATTTGAATTGAATTGAATAGAAAACGAATTTGATTTGAATTGAATAGAAAACGAATTTGTTTTGATTTGAATAGAAAACCAATTTGAATTGAATCGAATAGAAAACCAATTTGAATTGAATCGAATAGAAAACCAATTTGAATTGAATCGAATAGAAAACCAATTAGTTTTGAATTGAATAGAAAACCAATTTGAATTGAATCGAATAGAAAACCAATTTGAATTGAATTGAATAGAAAACGAATTCGAATTGAATTGAATATAAACCAAATTCGAATTGAACTGAATATAAACCAAATTCGAATTGAATTGAATATAGAATGAATTGAAATTTGATTTGAATTTGAAATAAAGGTCGAAAATGTTTTTTGGAAACGAATTTAAAACGATTTATAAAATTCGTTTTAAATAGAAATCGATGAAATATATATTATATATATTATATATATAATATAATGGCCTGAATAGAACGCGCCGCACCGCGGCAGTTCGCGAATTTCGACCATTTATTTCGAACGAACATTACGGGAGATCCGACCGTCGGATTCTCCTAAAACCGGAACCGCTGGGTTCGTATCGAAAAGAGCTTTCTAACGAGTATTAGAAATTTGAAATCTAACGGTTGGATTTGGAGATACGTCCAAATCAAATTTGGAAAAGGTCGTTGTAAGTGCAGTTCGATGGCCGTTGATGGAAATCGACTGTACGGGCCTTGATAAAATTACTAAAAATAGTAGTAATTTATGTAAAATCATAAGAAATGATTTGGGAAAAATTAGGATGAAAAACTCCATATTTGAAAAGATAAAAATGAATTTTTATCGAAATGAACTAGTTTTGAACTGAAATTAAAACCCATTTATTTTTAAATAAATAAATTGGATTTGAAACGGGTTTTAAATAGAATTGATTTGTGAGTTTATCGTGAATAGTGTTTTAAATAACACTAGTTCTTTAACCCGATAATAAATAGAATGTGATTTGGGTTTATCGCGAACTGTGTTTTAAATAACACTAGTTCTTTAACCCAGTAAAAGGAGTTTTAATGAATCTTCAATTAGATTGAGATGTAAATTGATAATTTAAATTATCAACTTTAGAAAATGAGCAAGAATGGAGTATCACCAGTTTTGCTCCAGAGCGGTAGTTAAATCTTTAATTAGATTTGAACGTGAAATGATAATTAATTTTACCGATAACAACGTGGTATTAGATATGGAGTATTACCAGTTTTGCTCCAAAGCGATAGTTAAATCTTTAATTAGATTTGAACGGGAAATGGTAATTAACTTTACCGATAACACCGTGGTGTTAGATATGGAGTATCACCAGTTTTGCTTCATGGGATGAATAGGTTGGGATTGGGAAATAAAATAAATAATTACTTCGGTGTGGTTCGCTGATCTCGACTAGTTTGGAAAACCATGATTTGGTTTAATACGACATCCAAAGGAAGATTAAAGGATAAATTTTAAAGAATTTATCTTGGATAAAATTAATGGGAACCTTTCCCTAAGAATATGAAATTTAGAAACTAGTTGTAGGTTAGTTAAGAAGAATGGTTTCCTGGATATTGATCTGATGTTGGTTTCGGCCTTCGGGGTTAATATTTGGGAAATTGTTCTCTTGCTAATTTACGGTTAGTGACTGATGAATTGGAATGAGGCGTATGTTGTTTTTGTGTAACATTTGTTTTTAATATACGCGGGTTGTTCAGAAAGTCCGGGTTTATACCCATTCTTAATAACCGATTCGACGATAAGTCGAAGATGAAGACGGTGGTCGAAGACCGGAAGTCTTCACATCGTTTGGATAATTACTGACGATCCTGATTGGGCTGTACACCCAAGAGGATGGAAATAGTTGGTGGTCGTCCAGACGTACTTGGAGATCGATGGATATGCGAGGAAAGTGCCTCCGGTTTCGTTCAGACCCAGAACGAACTTGTAAATGGATTGTGTGTCTAACATTGGGTTTTATTCTGTGTTGATTGATTTCTGTTAAATATATATCTGTTTGGCGGCGGAGAATTTATTCTCTTGCTTAACGCCCTTCTCTGAGACGTACGAGCTTAGAGGTTATATATCGATAGATATCAATCGCATGGCATGAATTGCCTGTGTGGCATGCTGAGTTGCATGGATCAAGGCTTCTGTTGAAAAGCAAAGTCTTGTGGTTGATGATCAAAGCCCGGCCTTTGTGGCGTAGCTTTGTGTATAGCGTGAATACGCGAGCCTCACACCTCGGTATGAGTCAAAAACGGGATAAGGACTGCAGGGAGAACACGACGATTCTTTCTAGTTTTGGTGGTGTCAGTAACTTACCAGCCCTGACATTTATATACTTTTCACCTATGTGGTTGTTGGATGAGGCGCCTCGATTTTAGGTCTGTAAGGACCGGGAAACGTGTGTTCAGGAATAACTAATCCTCAAACGTAAAAGAGGACCGGCCCTGAAGCATCCAGGGGTTACCCAGAGTGTGTAGTCCCGAGGCATTTGCTAGAGTGTCTCGAAGCGGAGAGGAGCTTGCTCCTATTTTCGACACGGGCAGCTAGTAGTTTTGGTTTTGCAGATTTATATTCACAGGATCCTGGTTTACAGCTGGAATGATATCCGGGAAGCTCTGTATCCGTATATCACCTTCAGTTATGCTTTGTATTATTTTTGCGCTGCTATGTAATTTATTGTAATCTCTGATATTTATCGAATGTAATTTATTCATTTATACTCTGTATATTCTTGTAACTGATGGAATTGTTGTAATAGCAATGAAATGTTCTTCCGTCTGCGTTCTATTTTGTCGTGTTCTCATGGTAATTCGTTCTTTCTCTTCTCTTCGGAGATGGGGAAGTTACGGGTCACTACATTTCAATCATAAATATCAATCATAGGCGGCATAGCTACCATCTACTATGTCGCCATACTAGTTCTACAATTAAAACCGCAATATCACGTATTGGAAATTGGATTTCGTCATGAGCCGAGGCAAGGAATTTTGCAAACGACCTCGGATTAAATCAATTTTGACGAAATCTGTGTTTGTTGGGCGATGTGTAAAATTTATCGTCGTGAATTGTCATCAAAACATGATTTTTGACTATGTATCAAATTTATGAATTTGAAACGTTAATCCACTAATTGATTGATGTTTGTGTTGTTTGTTTAGTTGTTTGATAATTTTTGAACCATTATGCCTAATAGAAAACGAATTCGAATTGAATTGAATATAAACCAAATTCGAATTGAATTGAATATAAACCAATTTCGAATTGAATTGAATATAGAATGAATTGAAATTTGATTTGAATTTGAAATAAAGGTCAAAAATGTTTTTTTGAAACGAATTTAAAACGATTTATAAAATTCGTTTTAAATAGAAATCGACGAAATATATATTATATATATAATATAATGGCCTGAATAGAACGCGCCGCGCCGCGGCAGTTCGCGAATTTCGACCATTTATTTCGAACGGACATTACGGGAGATCCGACCGTCGGATTCTCCTAAAACCGAAACCTTTGGGTTCTTATCGAAAAGAGCTTTCTAACGAGTATTAGAAATTTGAAATCTAACGGTTGGATTTGGAGATATGTCCAAATCAAATTTGGAAAAGGTCGCTGTAAGTGCAGTTCGATGGCCGTTGATGGAAATCGATTGTACGGGCCTTGATAAAATTATTAAAAATAGTAGTAATTTGTGTGAAATCATAAGAAATGATTTGGGAAATATTAGGTTGAAAAACTCCATATTTGAAAAGATAAAAATGAATTTTTATCGAAATGAACAAGTTTTGAACTGAAATTAAAACCCATTTATTTTTAAATAAATAAATTGGATTTGAAACGGGTTTTAAATAGAATTGATTTGTGAGTTTATCGTGAACAGTGTTTTAAATAACACTAGTTCTTTAACCCGATAATAAATAGAATGTGATTTGGGTTTATCGCGAACTGTGTTTCAAATAACACTAGTTCTTTAACCCAGTAAAAGGAGTTTTAATGAATCTTCAATTAGATTGAGATGTAAATTGATAATTTAAATTATCAACTTTAGAAAATGAGCGAGAATGGAGTATCACCAGTTTTGCTCCAGAGCGGTAGTTAAATCTTTAATTAGATTTGAACGTGAAATGGTAATTAATTTTACCGATAACACCGTGGTATTAGATATGGAGTATTACCAGTTTTGCTTCATGGGATGAATAGGTTAGGATTGGGAAATAAAATAAATAACTACTTCGGTGCGGTTCGCTAATCTCGACTAGTTTAGAAAACCATAATTTGGTTTGAAACGACATCCAAAGGAAGATTAAAGGATAAATTTTAAAGAATTTATCTTGGATAAAATTAATGGGAACCTTTCCCTAAGAATTGAGATTTAGAAACTAGCTGTAGGTTAGTTAAGAAGAATGGTTTCCTAGGTATTGATCTGATGTTGGTTTCGGCCTTCGGGGTTAATATTTGGGAAATTGTTCTCTTGCTAATTTGCGGTTAGTGGCTACTGAATTGGAATCATGATTTTCAGTATATATATCAAAATTATGAATTTGAAACTCTAATTCACTAATTGATTGATGTTTGTGTTGTTTGTCTATTTGTTTGCTAATTTTGAACCATTTAGCCTAATATAATCAAATATTGAATTGTATTGAAAATTGGTTGCATTTGCTTGCATATACATGTACTTACATTGAACAGGTCATAGCAAGGAGGCTAGAGAAGAGAATAAAATTTGTTTGCCCGACAAATAGGTACATGTTTACTATAATTTACTGTTTTGTTTGGGTGATGATGATTTTATGAGCCTATTGGCTAGCCGCTTGGCTTTTTCTTTTTGAGATCAGAAGGCCTGTATGGCAATTTCGGGATTTTCCCGTGGCTTCCGGTGAAGGGGAGGTTATGGCGAAATTTTTCGAAAATTTAGGGTGTTAGCCAAATTTTTGAAATTTTTGAAAATTCTCAGAAACTGAAAAGTTGGAGAATGGAAGCCAAATCGAACGTAGAGTTGATTAATCAAACCACTTTCGACTTTGTTCCTTTTCAGGGACGAAAAGTTTTAAGTGGGGTAGACTGTAACAACCCGAAAATCTGGGCCAGTTTAAAATTTTTATTTTGGCAATTTTAGCGAATTTTGAATATTTAAAATGAATTATTTTAAATAATATCGACGAGAAATTTATTTTGAATATATTTAGAACGTATATATTATATACGTCATCGTTAGAATATAAATAATTATATATAATTATAAAAGGAATTGAAAATGGCGCGGTAGTTCGATAATTCGATTTCAAACTTCAATTGAATGTACCGGGTGCAAAACAAACCGGATTTTGGGGAAACCAAAAATAATAGGATCTATTTGGGAATACCGTTCCAACGAATCCGAAAAATCAAGATTTCATAGCGGGAATCAAAAGATATGTCCAGTTGAAAATTCTGAATAGTCGCTATGGAACTCAGGCCCTTAAAAATGGGAATTTTGCAAACGACCTCGGATTTCGACGAAACCACTTTTGTTGGGTCCGTGATGTCAAATTATTGCTAGATTCCAAATTTCATAATTTTTAGAATCAATATGTGAGTGTGGCAAAGGAAAACGCGTTTGACCAGTTTCAGTTGATTTTAATCGACTAGAAAATGGTCATTTTTCTAACGGTCTCAGAATTCGGCGAAATTAGTTTTGTTAGGACCGTATCATCAATACAAAGCTAGAAAATATTTTTTGGAATTTTTAGAGCTCGTATGTGACCCCGGTAATATGAAATGTACGTTTAAAATCCAATATAGTGATTTAAATGTAAATTTGATGAAAACTGATCGTAACGATCGAATTGGCCTACAAAACATATCCCATTGTGTTCGGAATTGGGGTAATATGCTAGGGACGAAAGTCGGCAGACTCGATTTCGAGTTCGAGTGAAAACCCTACTTTTCGTAGAAGAAAAATATTAAAATATTATATAAATTTTCATAAACACCCCTCTCCCCCTTCTTCTCTTTCCCCGACTTCAGTTCTAAAAAAAACCAACGAAAAGAAACCGCCCGTCGCTCGTTCCCTACGCCACCGCCACCTTTGGCCGGACCCCGACCACGGCGCCTCCGTCCAAGCTTTGCTTCCCCCTCCCTTGCGCCGCCTCTGGCGAGTTCCTCCGGCCCCTCTTCTTCCCTAATCCAAGCCCTAAACCCCGATTTGCAACCCCAACCCAAACCGCCGCAGGTCCGCCACCTCAGGCCCTTCCACCTCCTCCTCGCCGCCCGTGCCTGGCCACCAGCGATCGTCGATGGGCCGCCATCCTCCACAAACCCAAAAACAGTAAGCTTTTATCCTCTTTCTTTTTCAGATTTTTATTGTATATAATTTTCTGATTTTCATGTATGAAAGGTTGGATTTTGATTATGGGAAAAATAGGATTTTCACTGAAAGAAACATAAAAATTTCTTTGATTTCAAATTATAAAATTTCTTGATTTCAAAATATGATTTATAAAAATGGATTTCTATAGAAGTAAAGAATAGATTTTTGTTAGTATAAAGATTTGATTTTGTTCATTCAAGAGATTTGATTTTTCATAGAAGAAAAAATAGATTTTTCATTGTAGGAAAATTAGATTTTTACATTATAGAAGTAGCGATAAAAATATAATCCTTTTATATAGAATAGCGTTGTAAAAATATAATCTTTTTAATGAAAACATCGTGTTAAAGATGCAATTTATCTATATAATAGCGGTATAAAAATAGAATTTTTATCTATATAGTAGCGATGTAAAAATAGAATTTTTATCTATATAGTAGCGGTGTAAAAATTCGATTTTTATATATTGAATAGCGGTATAAAAATTCGATTTTTATATATTGAATAGCGAAGTAAAAATTCGATTTTTATATATTGAATAGCGAAGTGAAAATGTGATTTTTATATATATAGTGGCTACGGGCAACGAAAGCGACAAAAGGCGAGAATGACGAAGACTTCTACATTTGAAGTGGCGTGGAGTTGGAATAGCTATTGGTGAGAACTTCTCACTCTTTAATTTCTTTTTCTAGTTATATATATATACTAGGAAGCAGACGGTGTTTAGTAGCACCCGACACCACCGTCCACAGACCATGGACTTGTTTTTTTGGTTGTGTAGTTGGTTAGATTATTTGGTTTGAATGGAATTGTTGTAATAGCAATGAAATGTTCTTCCGTGTGCGTTCAAATGTGTGTTGTTCTCAAAGTATCCGCTCTTTCCTTCACGGGGAAGTAACGGGTTCTTACAGTGGTATCAGAGCTTTGGTTTACAAGGCTCGAGAACAAGACACATTAGAACCATACGAAAGAATTCATCAGATATTGGATTAGTAATATCCAATTAGAATGACTCGTTAGAGATAGGATCAGTAGTATCCTAGAACGAGTGTGAAGAGTATATTTTTCAAATGAAAACAATTTTGTTTTGAAAATTTAAATCGTTTTATACGTATTTGAATATTTATTTATTTTGAATTTGGGCAATCGAGTATATAAAGGTTTCGCGTATACGCGTCATGAACGTATATTCGAAGTTTTAATATACTGGATAGATATAGAATCATGTTATAGTCGCCCGGAGATGATTCTGATGATTGTAGCTACATCATCAGAATTTATGTTCGTGTTTCGAAGGTGTGATATCTATATATTTCCATTAGACTGGTGTGAGAACCAAAACTTATAAAGATAGATTTATTGTTGTGATTTGGCATCAAAAACATGATTTTCAGTATATATATCAAAATTATGAATTTGAAACTCTAATTCACTAATTGATTGATGTTTGTGTTGTTTGTCTATTTGTTTGCTAATTTTGAACCATTTAGCCTAATATAATCAAATATTGAATTGTATTGAAAATTGGTTGCATTTGCTTGCATATACATGTACTTACATTGAACAAGTCATAGCAAGGAGGCTAGAGCAGAGAATAAAATTTGTTTGCCCGACAAATAGGTACATGTTTACTATAATTTACTGTTTTGTTTGGGTGATGATGATTTTATGAGCCTATTGGCTAGCCGCTTGGCTTTTTCTTTTTCTTTTTGAGATCAGAAGGCCTGTATGGCAATTTCGGGATTTTCCCGTGGCTCCCAGTGCAGGGGAGGTTATGGCGAAATTTTTCGAAAATTTAGGGTGTTAGCCAAATTTTTGAAAATTCTCAGAAACTGAAAAGTTGGAGAATGGAAGCCAAATCAAACGTAGAGTTGATTAATCAAACCACTTTCGACTTTGTTCCTTTTCGGGGACGAAAAGTTTTAAGTGGGGGAGATTGTAACAACCCGAAAATCTGGGCCAGTTTAAAATTTTTATTTTGGCAATTTTAGTGAATTTTGAATATTTAAAATGAATTATTTTAAATAATATCGACGAGAAATTTATTTTGAATATATTTAGAACGTATATATTATATACGTCATCGTTAGAATATAAATAATTATATATAATTATAAAAGGAATTGAAAATGGCGCGGTAGTTCGATAATTCGATTTCAAACTTCAATTGAATGTACCGGGTGCAAAACAAACCGGATTTTGGCGAAACCAAAAATAATAGGATCTATTTGGGAATACCGTTCCAACGAATCAGAAAAATCAAGATTTCATAGCGAGAATCAAAAGATATGTCCAGTTGAAAATTCTGAATAGTCGCTATGGAATTCAGGCCCTTAAAAATGGGAATTATGCAAACGACCTCGGATTTCGACAAAACCACTTTTGTTGGGTCCGTGATGTCAAATTATTGCTAGATTCCAAATTTCATAATTTTTAGAATCAATATGTGAGCGCGGCAAAGGAAAACGCGTTTGACCAGTTTCAGTTGATTTTAATCGACTGGAAAATGGCCATTTTTCTAACGGTCTCAGAATTCGACGAAATTAGGTTTGTTAGGACCGTATCGTCAATACGAAGCTAGAAAATATTTTTTTGGAATTTTTAGAGCTCGTATGTGACCCCGGTAATATGAAATGTACGCTTAAAATCCAATATAGTGATTTAAATGTAAATTTTATGAAAACTGATCGTAACGATCGAATTGGCCTACAAAACATATCCCATTGTGTTCGGAATAGGGGTAATACGCTAGGGACGACAGTCGGCAGACTCGATTTTGAGTTCGAGTGAAAACCCTACTTTTCGTAGAAGAAAAATATTAAAATAATATATAAATTTTCATAAACACCCCTCCCCCCCTTCTTCTCTTTCCCCGACTTCAGTTCTAAAAAAAAAACCCAACGAAAAGAAACCGCCCGTCGCTCGTTCCCTACGCCACCGCCACCTTTGGCCGGACCCCGACCACGGCGCCTCCGTCCAAGCTTTGCTTCCCCCTCCCTTGCGCCGCCTCTGGCGAGTTCCTCCAGCCCCTCTTCTTCCCTAATCCAAGCCCTAAACCCCGATTTGCAACCCCAACCCAAACCGCCGCAGGTCCGCCACCTCAGGCCCTTCCACCTCCTCCCCGCCGCCCGTGCCTGGCCACCAGCGATCGTCGATGGGCCTCCATCCTCCACAAACCCAAAAACAGTAAGCTTTTATCCTCTTTCTTTTTCAGATTTTTAATGTATATAATTTTCTGATTTTCATGTATGAAAGGTTGGATTTTGATTATGGGAAAAATAAGATTTTCACTGAAAGAAATATAAAAATTTCTTTGATTTCAAATTATAAAATTTCTTGATTTCAAAATATGATTTATAAAAATGGATTTCTATAGAAGTAAAGAATAGATTTTTGTTAGTATAAAGATTTGATTTTGTTCATTCAAAAGATTTGATTTTTCATAGAAGAAAAATTAGATTTTTCATTGTAGGAAAATTAGATTTTTACATTATAGAAGTATCGATAAAAATATAATCCTTTTATATAGAATAGCATTGTAAAAATATAACCTTTTTAATGAAAACATCGTGTTAAAGATGCAATTTATCTATTTAATAGCGGTATAAAAATAGAATTTTTATCTATATAGTAGCGATGTAAAAATAGAATTTTTATCTATATAGTAGCGGTGTAAAAATTCGATTTTTATATATTGAATAGCGGTATAAAAATTCGATTTTTATATATTGAATAACGAAGTAAAAATTCGATTTTTATATATTGAATTGCGAAGTGAAAATGTGATTTTTATATATATAGTGGCTACGGGCAACGAAAGCGACAAAAGGCGAGAATGACGAAGACTTCTACATTTGAAGTGGCGTGGAGTTGGAATAGCTATTGGTGAGAACTTCTCACTCTTCAATTTCTTTTTCTAGTTATATATATATATACTAGGAAGCAGACGGTGTTTAGTAGCACCCGACACCATCGTCCACAGACCATGGACTTGTTTGTTTGGTTGTGTAGTTGGTTAGATTATTTGGTTTGAATGGAATTGTTGTAATAGCAATGAAATGTTCTTCCGTGTGCGTTCAATTGTGTGTTGTTCTCAAAGTATCCGCTCTTTCCTTCACGGGAAAGTAACGGGTTCTTACAGAGGATTTTAATTTCAGTTCCAAACTAGTTTATTTCGATAAAAAACTATTTTTATCTTTTCTAATATGGAGTTTTTCATCCCATGAAGCAAAACTGGTAATACTCCATATCTAACACCACAGTGTTATCGGTAAAATTAATTACCATTTCACGTTCAAATCTAATTAAAGATTTAACTATCGCTTTGGAGCAAAACTGGTAATACTCCATTCCCGCTCATTTTCTATATTTGATAATTTAAATTATCAATTCACATTTCAATCTAATTGCAGATTCATTAAAACTCCTTTTACTGGGTTAAAGAACTAATGTCATTTAAAACACAGTTCACGACAAACCCAAATCACATTCTATTTATTATCGGGTTAAAGAACTAGTGTTATTTAAAACACTGTTCACGATAAACCCACAGATCAATTCTATTTAAAACCCATTTCAAATCCAATTTATTTTTTGATACCACTGTAAGGACCCGTAACTTCCCCGTGAAGGAAAGAGCAGATACTTTGAGAACAACACACAATTGAACGCACACGGAAGAACATTTCATTGCTATTACAACAATTCCATCAGATACAAGAATATACAGAGTATAATTGAATAAATTACATTCGATAAATATCAGAGATTACATTAAATTACATAGCAGCGGAAAAACAATATAAAACACAACTGAAAGTAATACATGGATACAGAGCTTTCCGAGCATCGTTCCAGCTATAAATCAGGATCCTGTGAATATAAATCTGCAAAACCAAAATTACTAGCTGCCCGTGTCGAAAATAAGGGCACCCAGTGTTTAGGTTAAAACAATAAACTCCAGGTCAGTCATGTGACTGGTGTGAGAACTAAAACAGTTATTTAAAACTTTACTTTAAAAGAGGGTAAATCAAGGGACCACGCCGTATAACACGGAACGGGTTTCCTCCCAAGAATACCAGTGCATAGAATAAACAGCGCAATGCTTTTTCGAAAAATGAAGCTATTATAGGACCCAGGTCCCATCACACAATGCAACGCAAGCCGGAGGATAGGGTTTTCCCTTATAATAGCCAAACATGCTTGGTACGTTTAAAACAAATCATTTGATACTATAATAAGTGTATAGTGTCAAAACATTTTCAATCATAAATATCAATCCTCTGCGGCATGGGTACCATCTATCATGTCGCCATACTAGGCTCTACAAATAAAACCGAAGTATCTCGTATTGGAAATTGGATTTCCGTCATGAGTCGAGGCAAGGGGCAAGCTCCTCTCCGCTTCGAGACACTCTAGCAAATGCCTCGGGACTACACACTCTGGGTAAGCCCTGGATGCTTCAGGGCCGGTCCTCTCTTACGTTTGAGGATTAGTTATTCCTGAACACACGTTTCCCGGTCCTTACAGACCTAAAATCGAGGCGCCTCATCCAACAACCACATAGGTGAAAAGTATATAAATGTCAGGGCTGGTAAGTCACTGACACCACCAAAGCTAGAAAGAAACGTCGTGCTCTCCCTGCAGTCCTTATCCCGTTTTTAACTCATACCGAGGTGTGAGGCTCGCGAATTCACGTTATACACAAAGCTACGCCACAAAGGCCGTGCTTTGATCATCAACCACAAGGCTTTGCTTTTCAACAGAAACCTTGATCCATGCAACTCAGCATGCCACACAGGCAATTCATGCCATGCGATTGATATCTATAGATATATAACCTCTAAGCTCGTACGTCTCAGAGAAGGGCGTTAAGCAAGAGAATAAATTCTCCGCCGCCAAACAGATATATATTTAACAGAAATCAATCAACACAGAATAAAATCCAATGTCAGACACACAATCCATTTACAAGTTCATTCTAGGTCTGAACGAAACCGGAGGCACTTTCCTCGCATATCCATCGATCTCCAAGTACGTCTGGACGACCACCAACTATTTCCATCCTCTTGGGTGTACAGCCCAATCAGGATCGTCAGTAATTATCCAAACGATGTGAAGACTTCCGGTCTTCGACCACCGTCTTCATCTTCGACATATCGTCGAATCGGTTATTCAGAATGGGTATAAACCCGGCCTTCCCGTACAACCCGCGTATATTAAAAACAAATGTTACACAAACACAACATACGCCTCATTCCAATTCAGTAGCCACTAACCGCAAATTAGCAAGAGAACATTTTCCCAAATATTAACCCCGAAGGCCGAAACCAACATCAGATCAATACCCAGGAAACCATTCTTCTTAACTAACCTACAGCTAGTTTCTAAATCTCAATTCTTAGGGAAAGGTTCCCATTAATTTTATCCAAGATAAATTCTTTAAAATTTATCCTTTAATCTTCCTTTGGATGTCGTTTCAAACCAAATTATGGTTTTCTAAACTAGTCGAGATTAGCGAACCGCACCGAAGTAGTTATTTATTTTATTTCTCAATCCCAACCTATTCATCCCATGAAGCAAAACTGGTAATACTCCATATCTAATACCACGGTGTTATCGGTAAAATTAATTACCATTTCACGTTCAAATCTAATTAAAGATTTAACTACCGCTCTGGAGCAAATCTGGTGATACTCCATTCTCGCTCATTTTCTAAAGTTGATAATATAAATTATCAATTTACATCTCAATCTAATTGAAGATTCATTAAAACTCCTTTTACTGGGTTAAAGAACTAGTGTTATTTAAAACACAGTTCGCGATAAACCCAAATCACATTCTATTTATTATCGGGTTAAAGAACTAGTGTTATTTAAAACACTGTTCACGATAAACTCACAAATCAATTCTATTTAAAACCCGTTTCAAATCCAATTTATTTATTTAAAAATAAATGGGTTTTAATTTCAGTTCAAAACTAGTTCATTTCGATAAAAATTCATTTTTATCTTTTCAAATATGGAGTTTTTCATCCCAATTTTTCCCAAATCATTTCTTATGATTTTACACAAATTACTACTATTTTTAATAATTTTATCAAGGCCCGTACAGTCGATTTCCATCAACGGCCATCGAACTGCACTTACAGCGACCTTTTCCAAATTTGATTTGGACGTATCTCCAAATTCAACCGTTAGATTTCAAATTTCTAATACTCGTTAGAAAGTTCTTTTCGATACGAACCCAACGGTTCCGGTTTTAGGAGAATCCGACGGTCGGATCTCCCGTAATGTCCGTTCGAAATAAATGGTCGAAATTCGCGAACTGCCGCGGCGCGGCGCGTTCTATTCAGGCCATTATATTATATATATAATATATATTTCGTCGATTTCTATTTAAAACGAATTTTATAAATCGTTTAAATTCGTTTCAAAAAACATTTTCGACCTTTATTTCAAATTCAAATCAAATTTCAATTCATTCTATATTCAATTCAATTCGAATTTGGTTTATATTCAATTCAATTCGAATTTGGTTTATATTCAATTCAATTCGAATTTGGTTTATATTCGATTCAATTCGAATTCGTTTTCAATTCAATTCGAATTTGTTTTATATTCAATTCATTTCAAATTGGTTTTATATTCAATTCGATTCAAATTGGTTTTCTATTTGATTCAATTCAAATTGGTTTTCTATTCGATTCAATTCAAATTGGTTTTCTATTCAAATCAAAACAAATTCGTTTTCTATTCAATTCAAATCAAATTCGTCTTCTATTCAATTCAAATTCAATTCATTTTCTATTCAATTCAAATTCAATTCATTTTCTATTCAATTCAAATTATAAAAACGAATATAATCGATATAAATATCGTTCGCGTCAAAATAGCGCATCTCTAATCAACACGGCTTTATACATTTCAATAATTCCGTTATTCTATTCAACAAATGAATATTTATCCTATTCAATACGTGAATCTATATTTTTGTCAACACACGACTAATCTCAACGAATGAGTACTGTCCACATGTGACTCTTTTTGTTATTTAATATATTTTATAAAAATTATGGTATCTATCGTTTGATATCAAATCAGACTCCAACCGCAAATTAGTAAGAGAACGATTCCCTAAATATTAACCCCGAAGGCCGAAACCAACATCAGATCAATATCCAGGAGACCACTCATCTCATCTATTTTCCAGTTAATTTCTAATTTCATATATGATAAAGATGTAAATTTTATTACTAAAATATTTCGTTCAACACATGACTAATCTCAACGGATGAGTACAGTCAACACATGAACCTTTATTTTATAATATACTTTATTTTCCCGATTGGAATGAGGCCCAATCAATTACCATATAAAGTTAATTATATGGATTCCATACAACACATGTATATAATAGCAACGATAAATAATCAATTATCATCCAAAGTGCACTACACTATATAAGCATCAAATATAGATATTTAACGCTTATCACAGCCTGTCAATCAATCGATCGACATACTAATTATTGGGATTAGTGTATGCCGTATTTTATCCCAATACCCGTGTGGGGTTTCAAATCAACAAACACAGATTTTTATTTGTGCAGTTGGGCGATGTGTAAAATTTATCGTCCCAATCAATGTCAGTCAAATTAGTGTATATAAACAAATCGGCCGATTTGTTTATAAATATTCATTTGTTCACATTCACGTTAAAAATTATATTTTTAACGATAATTAATTTATTTCAACACATTAATCTATATTATTGATTTCACATCCACATCACAAACAAATTTTCACAACATATCAATCAAACAAACAAGCCATCCATGGTCTGTGAATGACGGGTGTCAGGTGCTACTAAACACCGTCTACATCCTAGCATATATATATATATATATAACTAGAAAAGGAAATTTGAGTGAGAAGTTCTCACCGATAGCTATCCCAACTCCACGACACTTCATTTAGAGAAATCTTCATCGTTCTCGCCTTTTTTTGTCACCTTCGTTGCCCGTATTCACTACATATATAAAAATCACATTTTTATATTGTTATTCAATATATAAAAATCGAATTTTACTTCGCTATTCAATATATAAAAATCGAATTTTTACTTAACAAAAACTATATTTTTAAATTGCTTTCAAACAAATATAAAAATCATCACTTTTATATAAGTGAAAATCGTATTTTTTTCTCATATGAACAAAATCATATTTTTATATATGAAATAAAACCATGTTCCTCTCTAATTGAAAATTATATTTGCCTAACTAAAAATTATATTTTTGGGTAATAAAAATCAGGTTTTTACCTAGTCAAAATATAAACTTTTATAAATAACACTATAAAATTTTCCATGAATAAAAATTAAACATGAAACTCACTATTTTTCGGTTGCAGGAGGTTGCTGAGGGGCGCCCAGGTGGCCAAGGCAGCGCTGTGGCCGGCGGCGGGGCCCGCATTGGTGGAGCAGCGGCTAAAATGGAGGGTTTAGGGCTTCAATTGGAGAGGAGAGAGAAGCAAGGGAGGGCGCTGGAGTTGATGGTGGTCGGAGGGCAGCGCGATCAGGCGGTGGTCGGAGGTGGCCCCCCCTTCGTTGTCGGTTTCATTTGAGGGTCTGGGGGTTTCGGGCGTCGCTCGAGAGGAGGGGGAAGCTGCGATGGGGGGGCTGCGCCATCGCGACGGCGACGAGGGGAGGAGCGGCGGTAGTCGGCGCCGCCTAGGGGCGCGCTCGATCGTTTTTTTTTCCTCTGGTATGAGTCGAATATGACGGGGGGGGCATAGAAGCTAAAAGGAAGAGAGAGATTTTTAATTTTTATATTATTTAATTACAAGAAAAGTTGACTTTTTATTTCGACCCCTAAACGAGGTCCACCGCCTGTCGTCTATAGCGTTTTACCCCCATTCCGAACACAATGGGATATGTATCGTAAGCTGATTCGATCGTTTCGATCAGTTTTCGTCAAAATCAATATTTAACTCTATATATTGAATTTGAACCGCGCATTTCAATTTACCGGGGTCACATACTAACTAGAAAAATTCCAGAAAAAATATTTTCTAGCTTCGTATTGACGATACGGTCCTAACAAAACTAGTTTCGTCGAATTCTGAGAACGTTGGAAAAATGGCCATTTTCCAGTCGATTAAATCAACTAAAAGTGGTCAAACACGTTTTTCTTTGCCACGCTCACATATTGATTCGAAAAATTATGAAATTTGGAATCTAGCAATAATTTGACATCACGGACCCATCAAAAGTGGTTTCGTCGAAATCCGAGGTCGTTTGCAAAATTCCCATTTTTAAGGGCCTGAATTCCATAGCGACTATTCAGAATTTTCAACTGGACATATTTTTGATTCCCGCTATGAAATCTTGATTTTTTGATTCGTTGGAACGGTATTCCCAAATAGATCCTATTATTTTTGGTTTCGCCAAAATCCGGTTTGTTTTGCACCCGGTACATTCAATTGAAGTTTGAAATCGAATTATCGAACTACCGCGCCATTTTCAATTCCTTTTATAATTATATATAATTATTTATATTCTAACGACGACGTATATAATATATACATTCTAAATATATTCAAAATAAATTTCTCGTCGATATTATTTAAAATAATTCATTTTAAATATTCAAAATTCGCTAAAATTGCCAAAATAAAAATTTTAAACTGACCCAGATTTTCGGGTTGTTACAATCTCCCCCACTTAAAACTTTTCGTCCCCGAAAAGGAACAAAGTCGAAAGTGGTTTGATTAATCAACTCTACGTTCGATTTGGCTTCCATTCTCCAACTTTTCAGTTTCTGAGAATTTTCAAAAATTTCAAAAATTTGGCTAATACCCTAAATTTTCGAAAAATTTCGCCATAACCTCCCCTGCACCGGGAGCCACGGGAAAATCCCGAAATTGCCATACAGGCCTTCTGATCTCAAAAAGAAAAAGCCAAGCGGCTAGCCAATAGGCTCATAAAATCATCATCACCCAAACAAAACAATAAATTATAGTAAACATGTACCTATTTGTCGGGCAAACAAATTTTATTCTCTGCTCTAGCCTCCTTGCTATGACCTGTTCAATGTAAGTACATGTATATGCAAGCAAATGCAACCAATTTTCAATACAATTCAATATTTGATTATATTAGGCTAAATAGTTCAAAATTAGCAAACAAATAGACAAACAACACAAACATCAATCAATTAGTGAATTAGAGTTTCAGATTCATAATTTTGATATATATACTGAAAATCATGTTTTTGATGCCAAATCACAACAATAAATATATCTATATAAGTTTTGGTTCTCACACCAGTCTAATGGAAATATATAGAAATCACACCTTCGAAACACGAACATAAATATTGATGATGCCATGGTCATTATCAACATCATCTCCGGGCGACTAGAGTGTAATTCTATATCTATCCAGTATATTAAAACTTCGAATATACGTTCATGACGTGTATATGCAAAACCTTTATATACTGGATTGTCCAAATAGGTACATGTTTACTATAATTTACTGTTTTGTTTGGGTGATGATGATTTTATGAGCCTATTGGCTAGCCGCTTGGCTTTTTCTTTTTCTTTTTGAGATCAGAAGGCCTGTATGGCAATTTCGGGATTTTCCCGTGGCTCCCGGTGCAGGGGAGGTTATGGCGAAATTTTTCGAAAATTTAGGGTGTTAGCCAATTTTTTGAAAAATTTGAAAATTCTCAGAAACTGAAAAGTTGGAGAATGGAAGCCAGATCGAACGCAGAGTTGATTAATCAAACCACTTTCGACTTTGTTCCTTTTCGGGGACGAAAAGTTTTAAGTGGGGGAGATTGTAACAACCCGGAAAATCTGAGCCAGTTTAAAACTTTTATTTTGGCAATTTTAGCGAATTTAGAACATTTATAATGAACTATTTTAAATAATATCGACAAAATTTATTTTTAAATATAATTCGAATGAATATATTTATACGCGTCGTCGTTAGAATGTAAATAATTATGTATAATTATAAATAGAATTGAAAATGGCGCGGTAGTTCGATAATTCGATTTCAAACTTCAATTGAATGTACCGGGTGCAAAACAAACCGGATTTTGGCGAAACAAAAAATAATAGGATCTATTTGGGAATACTGTTCCAACGAATCCGAAAAATCAAGATTTAATAGCGGGAATCAAAAGATATGTCCAGTTGAAAATTCTGAATAGTCGCTATGGAATTCAGGCCCTTAAAAATGGGAATTTTGCAAACGACCTCGGATTTCGACGAAACCACTTTTGTTGGGTCCGTGATGTCAAATTATTGCTAGATTCCAAATTTCATAATTTTTCGAATCAATATGTGAGTGTGGCAAAGGAAAACGTGTTTGACCACTTTAAGTTGATTTTAATCGACTGGAAAATGGCCATTTTTCCAACGGTCTCAGAATTCGACGAAACTAGTTTTGTTAGGATCGTATCGTCAATACGAAGCTAGAAAATATTTTTTTGGAATTTTTCTAGTTAGTATGTGACCCCGGTAAATTGAAATGCGCGTTCAAATTCGATATATAGAGTTATATGTTGATTTTGACGAAAACTGATCGAAACGATCGAATCAGCTTACGATACATATACCATTGTGTTCGGAATGGGGGTAAAACGCTATAGACAACAGGCGGTGGACCTCGTTTAGGGGTCGAAATAAAAAGTCAACTTTTCTTGTAATTAAATAATATAAAAATTAAAAAACCTCTCTCTTCCCCTTTATCTCCTCTGCCCCCCCCCCCCCCCGATTAAATCAGAAATAAAGACCATTATAAAATAAAGGTTCATGTGTTGACCGTACTCATCCGTTGAGATTAGTCATGTGTTGAACGAAATATTTTAACAATAAAATTTACATCTTTATCATTATAAAATAAAGGTTCATGCGTTGAGATTAGTCATGTGTTGAACGAAATATTTTAACAATAAAATTTACATCTTTATCATTATAAAATAAAGGTTCATGTGTTGACCGTACTCATCCGTTGAGATTAGTCATGTGTTGAACGAAATATTTTAACAATAAAATTTACATCTTTATCATTATAAAATAAAGGTTCATGCGTTGAGATTAGTCATGTGTTGAACGAAATATTTAGATTCTTGTATTGAATAGGATAAATATTCATTTGTTGAATAGAATAACGGAATTATTGAAATATATAAAGCCGTGTTGATTTGAGATGCGCTATTTTGACGCGAACGATATTTATATCGATTATATTCGTTTTTACAATTTGAATTGAATTGAATAGAAAATGAATTTGATTTGATTTGAATAGAAAACGAATTTGTTTTGATTTGAATAGAAAACCAATTTGAATTGAATCGAATAGAAAACCAATTTGAATTGAATCGAATAGAAAACCAATTTGATTTGAATTGAATAGAAAACGAATTTGTTTTGATTTGAATAGAAAACCAATTTGAATTGAATCGAATAGAAAACCAATTTGAATTGAATCGAATAGAAAACCAATTTGAATTGAATCGAATAGAAAACCAATTTGAATTGAATCGAATAGAAAACCAATTTGAAATGAATCGAATAGAAAACCAATTTGAATTGAATCGAATAGAAAACCAATTTGAATTGAATCGAATAGAAAACCAATTTGAATTGAATCGAATAGAAAACCAATTTGAATTGAATCGAATAGAAAACCAATTTGAATTGAATCGAATAGAAAACCAATTCGAAATGAATTGAATATAAAATGACTTCGAATTGAATTGAAAACGAATTCGAATTGAATTGAAAACGAATTGAAATGAATTCAAATTGAATTGAAATTTGAATTGAATTGAAATGAATTTTAAAACGAATTTATAAGGAAAAATTCAATTTTGATTCGAATTGGAAATGGAAGTTGAAATGTTTTTAAAACGAATTCAAAACTATTTATAAAATTCGTTTTAAATAGAAATCGACGAAATATTTATTATATATATTATATATATAATATAATGGCCTGAATAGAACGCGCCGCGCCGCGGCAGTTCGTGAATTTCGACCATTTATTTCAAACGGACATTACGGGAGATCCGACCGTCGGATTCTCCTAAAACCGGAACCGTTGGGTTCGTATCGAAAAGAGCTTTCTAATGAATATTAGAAATTTGAAATCTAACGGTTGGATTTGGAGATACGTCCAAATCAAATTTGAAAAAGGTCGTTGTAAGTGCAGTTCGATGGCCGTTGATGGAAATCGACTGTACGGGCCTTGATAAAATTACTAAAAATAGTAATAATTTGTGTAAAATCATAAGAAATGATTTGGGAAAAATTGGGATGAAAAACTTCATATTTGAAAAGATAAAAATAGATTCTTATCGAAATGAACTAGTTTTGAACTGAGATTAAAACCCATTTATTTTTAAATAAATAAATTGGATTTGAAACGGATTTTAAATAGAATTGATTTGTGGGTTTATCGTGAACGGTGTTTTTAAATAACACTTGTTCTTTAACCCGATAATAAATAAAATGTGATTTGGGTTTGTCGTGAACTGTGTTTTAAATGACACTAGTTCTTTAACCCAGTAAAAGGAGTTTTAATGAATCTGCAATTAAATTGAAATGTGAATTGATAATTTAAATTATCAAATTTAGAAAGTGAGCGAGGATGGAGTATCACCAGTTTTGCTCCAAAGCGATAGTTAAATCTTTAATCAGATTTGAACGTGAAATGGTAATTAATTTTACCGATAACACTGTGGTATTAGATATGGAGTATTACCAGTTTTTCTTTATGGGATGAATAGGTTGGGATTGGGAAATAAAATAAATAATTACTTCGGAGTGGTTCGCTAATCTCGACTAGTTTGGAAAACCATAATCTGGTTTGAAATGATATCCAAAGGAAGATTAAAGGATAAATTTTAAAGAATTTATCTTGGATAAAATTAATGGGAACCTTTCCCTAAGAATATGAAATTTAGAAACTAGCTGTAGGTTAGCTAAGAAGAATGGTTTCCTGGGTATTGATCTGATGTTGGTTTCGGCCTTCGGGGTTAATATTTGGGAAATTGTTCTCTTGTTGATTTATGGTTAGTGACTAATGAATTGGAATGAGGCGTATGTTGTGTTTGTGTGACATTTGTTTTTAATATACGCGGGTTGTTCGGAAAGGCCGGGTTTATACCCATTCTGAATAACCGATTCGACGATATGTCGAAGATGAAGACGGTGGTCGAAGACCGGAAGTCTTCACATCGTTTGGGTGATTACTGATGATATTGATTGGGCTGTACACCCAAGATGAGGGAATCAGTTGGTGGTCGTCCAGACGTACTTGGAGATCGATGGATATGCGAGGAAAGTGCCTCCGGTTTCGTTCAGACCTAGAACGAACTTGTAAATGGATTGTGTGTCTAACATTGGGTTTTATTCTGTGTTGATTGATTTCTGTTAAATATATATCTGTTTGGCGGCGGAGAATTTATTCTCTTGCTTAACGCCCTTCTCTGAGACGTACGAGCTTAGAGGTTATATATCGATAGATATCAATCGCATGGCATGAATTGCCTGTGTGGCATGCTGAGTTGCATGGATCAAGGCTTCTGTTGAAAAGCAAAGTCTTGTGGTTGATGATCAAAGCACGGCCTTTGTGGCGTAGCTTTGTGTATAGCGTGAATTCGCGAGCCTCACACCTCGGTATGAGTCAAAAACGGGATAAGGACTGCAGGGAGAGCACGACGTTTCTTTCTAGTTTTGGTGGTGTCAGTGACTTACCAGCCCTGACATTTATATACTTTTCACCTATGTGGTTGTTGGATGACGCGCCTCGATTTTAGGTCTGTAAGGACCGGGAAACGTGTGTTCAAGAATAACTAATCCTCAAACGTAAGAGAGGACCGGCCCTGAAGCATCCAGGGGTTACCCAGAGTGTGTGGTCCCGAGACATTTGCTAGAGTGTCTCGAAGCGGAGAGGAGCTTGCCCCTTGCCTCGGCTCATGACGGAATCCAATTTCCAATACGTGATATTGCGGTTTTAAATTGTAGAACTAGTATGGCGACATAGTAGATGGTAGTTATGCCGCCTATGATTGATATTTATGATTGAAATTGTTTTGACACTATACACCTATAATAGTATCAAATAATGTGTTTTAAACGTATCAAGCATGCTTTGGCTGTTATAAGGGAAAACCCTATCCTTCGGCTTGCGTTGCATTGTGTGATGGGACCTGGGTCTTATAACAACTTCATTTTTCTTTATTTAGCATTGCGCTGTATGTTCTATGCACTGGTATCCTTGGGAGGAAACCCGTTCCATGTTATACGGCGTGGTCCCTCGATTTACCAAACTTTAAAACCAATATTAATAACTGTTTTAGTTCTCACACCAGTCACATGACTGACCTGGAGTTTATTGTTTTAACCTAAACTCTGGGTGCCCCTACTTTCCGTATGGGCAGTTAGTAGTTTTGGTTTTGCAGATTTATATTCACAGGATCCTGGTTTACATCTGGAATGATATCCGGAAAGCTCTGTATCCGTGTATCACCTTCAGTTGTGCTTTGTATTATTTTCCGCTGCTATGTAATTTACTGTAATCTCTGATATTTTCTGCGTAATTTATTCATTTATACTCTGTATATTCTTGTATCTGATGGAATTGTTGTAATAACAATGAAATGTTCTTCCGTCTACGTTCCAATTTGTCCTGTTCTCAAAACGATCAGGGGTTTCGAACGGTCTAGATCGGTTTAACGACTGATTCGGATCGAGCAAAATTCCAGGCCGTCACATTTGGTATCAAAACTGACACGACCCGAACTTCCCCGTGAAGGAAAGCACGGATGGCGTTGAGGACAAGTCAAAATAGAACATAGACGGAAGAACATTTCATTGCTATTACAACAATTCCATCAGATACAAGAATATACAGAGTATAATTGAATAAATTACATTTGATAAATATCAGAGATTACAATAAATTACATAACAGCGGAAAATAATACAAAGCACAACTGAAGGTGATATACGGATGCAGAGCTTTCCGGATATCATTCCAGCTATAAACCAGGATCCTGTGAATATAAATCTGCAAAACCAAAACTACTAGCTGCCCGTGTAGAAAATAGGGGCACCCAGAGTTTAGGTTAAAACAATAAACTCCAGGTCAGTCATGTGACTGGTGTGAGAACTAAAACAGTTATTTAAAACTTTACTTTAAAAGAGAGTAATTCAAGGGACCACGCCGTATAACACGGAACGGGTTTCCTCCCAAGAATACCAGTGCATAGAAAAGACAACGCAATGCTTTTTCGAAAAATGAAGCTATTATAAGACCCAGGTCCCATCACACAATGCAACGCAAGCCGGAGGATAGGGTTTTCCCTTATAATAGCCAAACATGCTTGGTACGTTTAAAACAAATCATTTGATACTATAATAAGTGTATAGTGTCAAAACAATTTCAATCATAAATATCAATCCTAGGCGGCATGGGTACCATCTATCATGTCGCCATACTAGGCTCTACAAATAAAACCGAAATACACGTATTGGAAATTGGATTTCCGTCATGAGTCGAGGCAAGGGGCAAGCTCCTCTCCGCTTCAAGACACTCTAGCAAATGCCTCGGGACTACACACTCTGGGTAACCCCTGGATGCTTCAGGGCCGGTCCTCTCTTACGTTTGAGGATTAGTTATTCCTGAACACACGTTTCCCGGTCCTTACAGACCTAAAATCGAGGCGCCTCATCCAACAACCACATTGGTGAAAAGTATATAAATGTCAGGGCTGGTAAGTCACTGACACCACCAAAGCTAGAAAGAAACGTCGTGCTCTCCCTGCAGTCCTTATCCCGTTTTTGACTCATACCGAGGTGTGAGGCTGGCGAATTCACGTTATACACAAAGCTGCCACGTAGGCCGTGCTTTGATCATCAACCACAAGACTTTGCTTTTCAACAGAAGCCTTGATCTATGCAGCTCAGCGTGCCACACAGGCAATTCATGCCATGCGATTGATATTTATCGATATATAACCTCTAAGCTCGTACGTCTTAGAGAAGGGCGTTAAGCAAGAGAATAAATTCTCCGCCGCCAAACAGATATATATTTAACAGAAATCAATCAACACAGAATAAAATCCAATGTCAGACACACAATCCATTTACAAGTTCGTTCTGGGTCTGAACGAAACCGGAGGCACTTTCCTCGCATATCCATCCATCTCCAAGTACGTCTGGACGACCACCAACTATTTCCATCCTTTTGGGTGTACAGCCCAATCAGGATCATCAGTAATTATCCAAACGATGTGAAGACTTCCGGTCTTCCACCACCGTCTTCATCTTCGACATGTCGTCGAATCGGTTATTCGGAATGGGTGTAAACCCGGCCTTTCCGAACCATCCGCGTATATTAAAACGAATGTTACACAAACACAACATACGCCTCATTCCAATTCATATTCTCAGGGAAAGGTTCCCATTAATTTTATCCAAGATAAATTCTTTAAATTTGTTCTTTGATCTTCCTTTGGATGTCATTTCAAACCAAATTATGATTTTACAAACTAGTCGAGATTAGCGAACCACACCGAAGTAATTATTTATTTTATTTCCCAATCCCAACCTATTCATCCCATGAAGCAAAACTGGTAATACTCCATATCTAACACCACGGTGTTATCGGTAAAATTAATTACCATTTCACGTTCAAATCTAATTAAAGATTTAACTATCGCTTTGGAGCAAAACTGGTAATACTCCATTCTCGCTCACAATCTATATTTGATAATTTAAATTATCAATTCACATTTCAATCTAATTGCAAATTCGTTAAAACTCCTTTTACTGGGTTAAAGAACTAATGTCTTTTAAAACACAGTTCACGACAAACCCAAATCACATTTTATTTATTATCGGGTTAAAGAACAAGTGTTATTTAAAAACACCGTTCACGATAAACCCACAAATCAATTCTATTTAAAACCCATTTCAAACCCAATTTATTTATTTAAAAATAAATGGATTTTAATTTTAGTTCAAAACTAGTTCGTTTCGATAAAAATCTATTTTTATCTTTTCAAATATGGATTTTTTCGTCCCAAATCACTTCTTATGATTTTACACAAATTATTACTATTTTTAATAATTTTATCAAGGCCCGTACAGTCGATTTCCATCGACGGCCATCGAACTGCACTTACAGCGACCTTTTCCAAATTTGATTTGGACGTATCTCCAAATCCAACCGTTAGATTATGAATTTCTAATATTCTTTAGAAAGCTGTTTTCGATACGAACCCAACGGTTCCGGTTTTAGGAGAATCCGACGGTCGGATCTCCCGTAATGTCCGTTCGAAGTTAATGGTCGAAATACGCGAACTACCGCGGCGCGGCGCGTTCTATTCAGGCCATTATATTATATATATAATATATATAATATATATTTTGTCGATTACTATTTAAAACGGATTTTATAAATAGTTTTGAATTCGTTTCAAAAACAATTTCAACCCTTATTTCAAATTCAAATCGAAATTGAATTTTCTATTATAAATTCTTTTTACTTTCATTTCTATTTGATTTCAATTCAAATCGATTTTAATTCGATTCGAATTCATTTTCTTTTCAATTCAATTCAATTCGAATTCGTTTTCTTTTCAATTCAATTCAAATTGGTTTTCTATTCGATTCAAATTGGTTTTCTATTCGATTCAATTCAAATTGGTTTTCTATTCGATTCAATTCAAATTGGTTTTCTATTCGATTCAATTCAAATTGGTTTTCTATTCGATTCAATTCAAATTGGTTTTCTATTCGATTCAATTCAAATTGGTTTTCTATTCGATTCAATTCAAATATAAAAATGAATATAATCGATATAAATATCGTTCGCGTCAAAATAGCGCATCTCTAATCAATACGGCTTTATATATTTCAATAATTCCATAATTCTATTCAATACGTGAATCTATATTTTTGTCAACACCTGACTAATCTCAACGAGTGAGTACTGTCCACGTGTGACTATTTTTGTTATTTAATATATTTTATAAAAATTATGGTATCTATCGTTTGATTTCAAATCAGACTCCAACCGTAAACTAGTAAGAGAGCGATTCCCTAAATATTAACCCCGAAGGCCGAAACCAACATCAGATCAATATCCAGGAGACCACTCATCTTATCTATTTTCCAGTTAATTTCTAATTTTATATGATAAAGATGTAAATTTTATTGTTAAAATATTTCGTTCAACACATGACTAATCTCAACGGATGAGTACGGTCAACACATGAACCTTTATTTTATAATATCCTTTATTTTCTAAATTGGAATGAGGCCCAATCAATTACCATATAAAGTTAATTATATGGATTCCATACAACACATGTATTTAATAGCAACGATAAATAATCAACGATCATCCAAAGTGCACTACACTGTATAAGCATCAAATATAGATATCTAACGCTTATAACAGCCTGTCAATCAATCGATCGACATACAACTAATTATTGGGATTAGTGTATGTCATATATTATCCCAATACCCGTGTGGGGTTTCAAACAATCAAACATATATTTTATTTGTGCAGTTGGGCGATGTGTAAAATTTATCGTCCCAATCAATATCAGTCAAATCAGTGTATATAAACAAATTGGCCGATTTGTTTATAAATATTTATTTATTCACTTTCACGTTAAAAATTATATTTTAACGATAATTAATTTATTTCAACCACCTACATTTATTATCGATTTCACATCAACAACACAAACAAATTTCACAACCCAACAATTAAACAAACAAGCCATCCATGGTCTGTGGATGACGGGTGTCGGGTGCTACTAAACACCGTCTGCATCCTAGTATACATATATATCTAGAAAAGAAATTGAAGAGTGAGAAATTCTCACCAAAGCTATTCCAATCATCTCGACACTTCATTTAGAGAAATCATCGCCATTCTCGCCTTTTGTCGCTTTCGTTGCCCGTAGCCACTATATATATATTTATATAAATCACATTTTCACTTCGCTATTCAATATATAAAAATCGAATTTTTACTTTGCTATTCAATATATAAAAATCGAATTTTTACTTCGTTATTCAATATATAAAAATCGAATTTTTACTTTGCTATTCAATATATAAAAATCGAATTTTTACTTTGCTATTCAATATATAAAAATCGAATTTTTACTTCGTTATTATATAGAGAAAAATTCTATTTTTACAACGTTACTATATAGATAAAAATTCTATTTTTACAACGCTACTATATTAATAAAAAATCTATTTTTACAACGCTACTATATAGATAAAAATTCTATTTTTACATCGTTATTCTCTACATAAAGATTTCGCCTTTTCAAATATAAAGATTTCGCCTTTTTATATATAAAGATTTCGCCTTTTCAAATATAAAGATTTTGCCTTTTTATATATAAAGATTTCGCCTTTTTATATATAAAGATTTCGCCTTTTTATATATAAAGATTACGCCTTTTCAATTTCAAAAATCTAATCTTTTCTACTTTAAAAATCTAATCTTTTTCTACTTTAAAAATCTAATCTTTTCTACTTTAAAAAAATCTAATCTTTTCTACTTTAAAAAATCGTATTTTTCATCTCATATAAATCATATTTTCATCTACATACAAATCAGATCTTTATATTTAAAAATTAATTAAACCTAGATAAACAAATTAAAAACTCACGTTTTTGTTGATTTCCGGCTAGAGTGGGCTGCGGTAGGCTAAGGAGGTGGCGCTCGGGGTCGGAAAGAGGTGCTAGGGGATGTGGCGGAGCTGTTTTGGCCTGAGGCGCGGGGTATTATGGTTTAAAAGTGGTGTGGTTCGATTTAGAGGAGGAGAGGGTGGTCGGAGGGCGTCACAGTTGGCGGCGCAGGCTGGGCTCGGGCGGAGGCGAGCTGACCTGGGCGGTCTCGGGTAGGGTTTGTTTCGATTGGGGGAGGGGCGCGTCGTGTACTGGAGAAGAAGAGAGAGGAGGAAGGGTTCGAGGCTGGAGGCTCGTCGCTGGGGGGGCGATGCGGCATCGATCGCCGTCGAGGGGGGGGGCGCGACTGCGCCTTCTTTTTTTTTTTTTTGATTTCTGAACGAATTGAAAAACGAGAAAGGGGGGCAGGTCAATGTAAGGAGAGGAGAGAGGAATATTTTAATTAATTAATTTAATTTAATTTTCAAAAGGGGCACATTTTATTTCGACCTCTAAACGAGGCCCACCGCCTGTCGTCCATAGCGTATTACCACCATTCCAAACACAATGGGATATGTATCGTAAGCTGATTCGGCTGTTGCAATCAGTTTTCGTCAAAATCAACATATAACCCTATATATTGAATTTGAACGCGCATTTCAATTTACCGGGGCCACATACTAACTCTAAAAATTCTCGAAAAATATTTTCTAGCTTCCTATTGACGATACGGTCCTAACAAAACTAGTTTCATCGAATTCTGAGACCGTTGGAAAAATGGTCAATTTCCAGTCGATTAAAATCAACTGAAACTGGTCAAACGCGTTTTCCTATACGCTCACATATTGATTCGAAAAATTATGAAATTTGGAATCTAACAATAATTTGACATCACGAATCCAACAAAAGTGGTTTTGTCGAAATCCGAGGTCGTTTTGCAAAATTCCCATTTTTAAGGGCCTGAATTCCATAGCGACTATTCAGAATTTTCAACTGGACATATCTTTTGATTCCCGCTATGAAATTTCGATTTTCCGGATTCGTTGGAAAGATATTCTCAAATAGATCCTATTATTTTTGGTTTCACTAAAATCCGGTTTGTTTTGCACCCGGTACATTCAATTGAAGTTTGAAATCGAATTATCGAACTACCGCGCCATTTTCAATTCCTTTTATAATTATATATAATTATTTATATTCTAACGACGACGCGTATAAATATATACATTCTAAATATATTAAAAATAAATTTTCGTCGATATTATTTAAAATAATTCATTTTAAATCTTCAAACTTCGCTAAAATTGCCGAAATAAAAATTTTAAACCGGCTCAGATTTTCCGGGTTATTACAATTACAGTAATAGAAATCACTGCAATAGGATCCGGTATGGTAAGATCGTCGTGAGCATGAGATGAATCAAGAGACGACGAGCAAACGACCACAAGAGCATTAGAAGATTCAAGGCATTGAGAATCCGAAACAGAGTTTGAGTCAACTGCAGGCAAGAGGGTTGCACAGGGAGTAAAACCATACATAGCTTGAGTAGACAAAGGGGAAGCAAAACCCAGCAAAACAGAGCTCAGAGCAAGTATGGGACCCACGACATCAACATTCTCAGAGGAGGCACCCAAAACAACCTACTGAGCGACTGACAGTGATACCAAAGTGTTCCCAGAAAACTGATCCTGGGAATCAACATAAACATCTGCGCAGGGCTGTCAATGGATACTTTCGGAAACGGATAGTGCTATATCCGTATCCGAAATCATTTTCGATTATCGGATATCCGTATCCGCGGATACGGACGAATATCGAATAATTATCCTATCCGCCAATAATCGATAAATCAAGAAATATAAATGAAAATTTCTAGTTCTACATAAATGTTTTTCAATTCTAGTGATCACTAAAGTGTTAAAAATAGACATATATGATGAATTTAAATAAATATGAGCAGCTAATATGCATTTAGTGCATATAATATAAACCTTCGACTTAGTAAAGCAATAAATAAATTTGATTCATTGGGCTAAAATACATATAATTTTGAGTATAATATCGGAAAAAATTGGACGGATAATTTTCGGATGTGGATAGCTATGTATCCGTATCCGCATCCATTTTTTCGGATATCGGATATTTATCTGCTTTTCGGATACGGGTGTGGACAGATATCGGTTTTTTCGAGTATCCATTGCAAGCCCTGCTGATCTGCGGCCGAAACCTCCTTAGAGTGAGTAACATCAGGGACAAGTCGAACGGGGCCGAGATAAGGACCAACAACCCGCTGAGGAAGAGAAGCAGAGGTAATGGAGTGGACTAGCACATCACAACTAGTCGACCCATCACAACTGACCGGAACATAAGCATGAGAATAAGGATGTTGCAGTCCCGAGGATTTAGCAGCCCAAACACAATTCGCCGATGGACATTGATTTTCAAGATGTCCAAACACCTTGCAAACACCACAACAAGGTGGACGGAATTCATAATCCACCAAAACGCCCATTGATTTACCATTAAAGAAATCAAAATTAATAGCCGAATGATATTTAAATGGGGCTTAAATATTGATATGCATCTTCACGAATCCAATCTTAGATAACGACTCCGTATATTTATCCACACCCATAGGAGTGCCAAGCACACTGGCAATGGAAAACAAGATATCAAGGTCCCATAACTCTTCCGGCAGGTCGAACTTCACCCACACAGGAAGGGAGGTGAAGCTGTTCTTAGTATAACAAAATCCAGGATACCATTTTGAGAGCAGAATTAACCATGAGTCAAAAAAATAAGGACCATTCCGAATAATACGATCTAAATCCTCCACTTTCTCAAAGTTGACAAGAAAGTGGACGTTTTTTGACCGAAAAGCTCAAATCTTCCCCACAGGCTTCCACGAGCGTTGAATGAAGGCTGAAAGGTAGATAAAGTAAGGCTTGGAACCCATCACCAACGACACCCTCCAACGCTTAATAAATTGCTGCAACGTAGGTTCAGAAATGAATGCTCGATGTTCGTGATTAATAACTCGAGGAGCAAAGAATTTCGAACACACACGATTGGAATCAAGCAGGGGAGCAACCCCATAAAGCACTGATTTCCAGCTCATGGCCTTAGGAGGACAACTGGATGGAGCCGACATCGCAGCAGCATATCCACACACGGCCTGTGTAGCAGAAGCGGAAGGAGGAACATCTGTCGGCACAACTGGAGAAACACTGACATTCAATGAGGAGTCGTAAGACGCTGCCTTAGAAACAGTGCCAGCGTCGGAGTCCCTAAAAGCATAGATGTCTCGAACAGGGAGAAACTTTCGCATAGCCATAGAATCTCAGGCGACCTAGCTATGACGAGGGGAGAAAACTGAGGTTGCGATGTTAGAAGGAGGTCACAATGAATAGGGGGAAACCCTAATCGAAGCCGCCATTTTCTATTCCTTTAGTTTCTCCAATAAGTGATAGGCAAATTCTATTTAGACTCATGGAATTGCTGAGTTGCCCCCCTTTCTTCAAAACTTCTGATGACGAAAGTACCCTTTTCGTGTGTTTTTTTTAAAGCGGCAGGTTACCTCGCAGTGCGATTGCGTGGTTATCTCATGTACCACGCAGGGGCACTGCGTGGTACATGTAGTAACCTCGTAGTGGCACTGCGAGGTTCCTAAGTGTACCACGCAGTGCCCCTGCGTGGTACATGAGATAACCTCGCAGTCGCACTGCGAAGGAGGGCATTTTTGTCTTTTTTTTTTAAAACGGGGGGCTACTCAGAAAAACAGGGGGATTTTACGTTTTTTCGGATTTTGGGGGGCAACTCAGCAATTTGGTGAGTTTAAATAGAATTTGCCTAAGTGATATATCCTCTAACAATATATCTTATATATGAAGAGTGCGATCTGGAATGACTTGAGAAGTATTGCAAGAAGTCACATAAACCTTTATCTTTCCATTTGAATTTAATACATTCAACAATTTGTTTGGTTTTCAAGAGTTGTGAGCAAAGTGTGGTTTATTAATATATGTGACGCAAATCGTAAAAGACTAGTATGGAGCCTTTGCGAATTTTATTCTCTTGTAGTTCATGTTATTTTATGTTTCAAGGATTTAAAGGTTTGTTGAAGTTAAGGGCAGAAAGGTGAGCTCAAAATGGACATGTAAAGGGGTCCTTTTGAACAAGAAAGTTTGACAAGAGGGATTATGTATGTTTTTGTTTTCGACTAGAAAAGGGACAGTGAATGAAATAATGTAAGTGTTATACGATTAATTTTTGTTTCAAATAATAGGGTTTCAATATAAATTAAGCATAATAGTGTGATCTTGGTTATGATTGCTTATGTGAAAATTTATGCTGCCCTGTTTCACTTTCATCCTTGTTCAGTTAAATATTGAAATCAATTGTATTCATTCTACATACTTGCGAAAAAAAGGCCATTCCTGCATTTTGTTTTGACCTAGAACCGCATGCTTAGCATGAACACATATACGAAGCACCTGCCCTTGCATGAAAATTCTACCTACATATGAAGTTTGTAACCTATAATGTTTTTGTCGAATTGATAATGGTGTTGTTAGTTACATAAAGCAAATCTATTTATGTAATTAGTTAATTGTATGACTAAAGCCATGAATTTTATAAGTTCCCTTTTTGTGTAAATTGCTTCAGCAACCATCATGTGTATTGGTTCCTTACTCATTTGGGACTGAATTGACTCACTTAGATGAACAAACTTGTTATTTTTATTACCATGGCACTAAGTATTGCATGCCACCTTAAAGTTTTGTGTTGCATTTCCATTACATGCCCACATGTATCCCTTTCATATGTGCTGCCAGGTTTTGTTTTGGTACCTTATGCTTAACCACTTGTGCTTGGTCATTTCTATATCGTGAGTTCCTTCCTATATGTGTATGCTATCTTGAAATTATCTTGCCCAAGTCATTTGATTTCTATCAAATTATCATTTCAGCAGTTTTCTTGGATTTTATATGTTCAAAGTCGAATAGTAATTTTTGAATAACTATTATATTTTAGTCATTTGTTGAAATCGTTTTACTTGAACAAAGATTAATCCTGACTCGAGTGTTTTATGTTTTGCATGGAACGCTCAGGTCAAATCCGAATGTTGCAGATCTAAAGATTTCAGCTAGCGAAGTTTGAGACACGTGAAGACGCACGCTCATAGATTTGACAAATTTACTGTAAAATTTAATTTATGTAAAAGCTCTGCATTTTCCACTGTGTAAAAATATTGTAAAACTCTGATATTTTTGTAAAAATTAATCTGTTGCATGTTATTATGTTTTGTGATTCTGTGTACTGATTCTGTTAAACCTCATAAGCAATTACAACCTGTCATTTCAAGTGGTTTAAGTTGGTTTAACTACCAACTTGAAGCGATCGATAAGGCAGGTCGTTACGTGAATGTGGAAAATTATGGAAGTAATCGGGAGAAGAACCAATTAAGCTTGCTATGTCAAACGCATCAAGCTTAAATGGACTGATTTCCTTGCATTTCAACAACATATCAAATGAAGCTTTACCCTTTTCAAAAGAGTCGTAGCAACCTTGCTTTCTACATTGTTTAAATAAACTTAACTAAAATTGTTATAATTTGATAATTTGTATTTTGAAAATATTTTTCTTAAGGGTTTATCCTTGTAAATTGAATTGAATTAGTAACTTTTTCAAATAATATATTCAATTAGATAAGGTGTTTTAATAAATATGAAATATTGTAAAGTGTATATAGATTTAAATTAAATTGAAATTTATCTATAAGTAAAAAAGAAGCTTTTAAATAAATAGAACTGAAAAATAAACTAGCTAAGCGAAATAATTAAAAATGAAAGGAATTTAAAGAAGACCCAAATCTAATTCTCATACCTTAATTCGTTTTCTTCTTCCATTTTCTAGACCTTTCTTTTCTACTTGAGATGGAGCACAAAACCCAAACTACTAATCATATTTTACCCTATCATAAATATGAAATCACAACACATGTGGGGAAAAAGTGCGATTGATCATTGATGCCATGGAAGAACCATGACTGCATGTGGAGTGAGACCAAACTATTGCAGGCAAATGGAAATGGAGTCGTGTTTATGCATGCAATATGGAATATCTAAGGTCGATGTCGAATTAGATAGAGTGACAATGTGATGTGATTAGTGTTGGCATCTAAGGGAAGTCGCATGATCATCCTGGGAAGTCATGAATCGAGTAGCGACATTTGGAGGACACAGTTCTTGCAATAGGCGATTTCAACTTGGAGGTGTCTAGATGGTCAGTAATGTGGTGGGTTAGTAGTGATGAATGCAATGGAGCTGGTAATGACGAAGTGTGCAACAACATGATTATGTTGGGGTTAAGTGTAATTATTTCCTAGAGATATCAAGCATCGCTTGAAGTGAGCATTTCTATACACATCTATATCCATAATCCGTTCAGTGTTACGAATTTATCCCGTGGATTACTTAAAATTGCTTGATTGAATCGCTTGATTGAAATATCCATTTGTGATATTAGTTTGATTGATTGTGAATACTGAATTCTTTTCTTGGATGAATAACTTGATTACGATATTCGATTGATTATTAGGATATTCGATGTTATTTGGTGCTTGATATTGGAGTTCTGTGCCTGTTAAATAACCAAAATTCAAATGAGATGTTGTTCGTTTGCATTTTAATTTGTATAATCTATTTATATTGTGTGAATAATGTATGGATAATCGAAATTCGATGGAATTTGGCTTGGCCACATGATAAATTTAAATGGATAATTTGTAGTTGATTTTGGAGAATTTTGCTCCTTATGTTTATTTTAGACGATTTTATGAATTTTTTTGTTTAAAAGTATTTTTGATATTTTAAAATTGAACCAAAGGATATCTATAAATAATTAAAACTAGTTGGAAGTCAAATGATTTCTCGAAATTGTCTTAGGAAATAAATTTTGTTTTGAATGGAAACAAGAATTATCAATAGTAGCAGAACATATGAAATATTTACTGGCTCGAATAAAATGTTAAACGATAATCCTGAAAGAAAATTTTCTTGTAAAATGTACCTATTTAATCAATATAGGTTTAATATTAGTTTTGAATAGGGACTTAAAATTTATATCCAGTAACGAGTTTATTTTTCTGGAAATTGGATAAACTTAATGTTTTAGAAAATAGTATTTTATGTTGACAATAAATGTGACAGAGGTTAATTATTATATTGATAAAATTTTAAATGAAGGTTCATTATTAAATTTATTGTAAATGTACCATTTATAAGCAATATACTTCGTAATTATTATTTATATAAAGGGAAATTTATTTAAAATTTTATGGAAATGATTAAAAAGATTTTTGAATTAAATTATTTTATGATGGGAACTTTAGAATTCATTTGCTAGAGTGAATATTATTTATAGATGTATATTGATATTTTAGTGCAAACGGTTGAAATGTATATATGAAAGTAGATTATATTCTAGTAAATTATTATTCCAAAATAATTAAAGGAAAAAGTAGATAAGGCCGATATCGCTTATGAAGTTTAATTTATGAATTGGAATCTTAACATGCCATATTCGTTTGATTCCATGGAAAGAAAATTCAAATTTAGTATATTGGCTTTCAAAGGTGTATAATTGAATTTGAAAAAAAATATTGATGTTTAAATATTGATTCCGAATTATATATTCGAAATTAGGAATTGATAACGAAAATACTTATGATTCGATGTGTGAAAGTCTTTGATTGATTTACATACATTCTAATGACATCTAGGATAAAACGGCAATAAAACACCGATTCCTCTATATCTATACCATCCAAGGTATTACAAAGTAATTATGTCAAGTAATACAAAGAATGAAGCAGTATAAGCTACAAAAAGGATATTCTATCGGACTAATATTAGTATGCATTAAAATACCAAACCATAATTCAGCTGTATGTACACAATATCAGTACAAAACATTTTACATGTGTGCTTAAATGGCAAAACAATACATAATTCACAGTAACAACAAAGAACTGCATAATGCATCATATCCGTTTGTCTTTGTAAATTTTCTCTACTCAACTGCATATATACAATACCTTCGGTTCTCGTATGACATCCCTTTTTTACAATAATAATATCATAAAATGAATAAATGTATACCTATTTTTGGTTATGTATGTTATTCGTAATTGTAGAGAAAGATTACGAAACTGATATAGATATATAGTAACCTTATAAATGCGTTACTAAACTGTTGCAGTTTTGTTATTAATTACAATAACACCAATCCATCACATGTACATTCACAAAATTGATATGAATAGTATTGTGCATGTAACATCCTCGATTTTCGATCGTTCAAATCAACAATGATCCTTAATATCGACATAAACAGATCAAAAATACGGATAGTTATTGGGATTAAAATAAGAAAAAGAAGAAAGAAGGAAACAAATACAAAATCTCGCAGCGGAAGGACAAAATATAATAATTAAATAACAGTTCATGAAGCTGGTAAAACATACATTTGATTATATTTACACAATTTATCAGAGTAAATTAACATACAACATACCAATATATGCAGCGGAATAATAGTCTTAATATGTCTATTGAGCTCCGTCTTCATCTTCATAATGGAATCTTCAAAGCAAGGGAATCTTTGCTAACTGTAACTCGGTCTGACCCGAGCATATTGCAAAAAGGGAAACACAACAAACACTCGGATCAGAACTAAATCATTCTCATATTAGTTAAATCAAAGTTCATGTAATAATATGAGTGCAATAACTTAAGAGATGTTACGGGAATTTCCATCTCTTAAGGATCCGTCAAACTAATATCATATAATACGCTATTATAGTAATGTCTATGGTTACATATAACATATTAAAATAGCGTAAGCGGGATTACATTTTTACCCTTACACCGTTTATAAACATCGTCGTAAGCATTCCATATAAAACACCAGTAACGGTCGGTGGATAGGGATGCGCCGCTATACGACAATGTCAAATCAAAATCGTAGGGGGCTCGATCAGGATAATATGACAAGGCACACGAGGAATGCCCAGAGTATGAATATACTAGTTGCACGCCCGGACTGGTGGTAACGCATAGCCGCAACTACCGCCCACCTAGGATGTAACACCCCACCTCCGCCAATGCCACTCTTGCAAGCGCACTAGCTTTGGAGGGGCGTTAAACGAGGTAAACATGCATGCAGATATCGCAAGACAGAACATATAAGTAAAACAGAGTAAGTAAAGCAGCGGATAAAACTAGTATTTCAAAACCATAGTCAAGTTACATCAAAGTACTGAGTCATTATTTTCCACAAAACAAAGTCTAGAAAAAAACATAAACTGAAAACTGGAAATAATCATAAAGTAAACTATCCCCAAAGTAGAATAAGGCCATAGCATGCTCAAGTCCAAACCGTACATGAGCTATCCAGAAAAGCAGCTAAAGATCCAAGCTAGGTACCAGTGTTCCCACCCTGTAAACCTGGGGGGGAGGGGGAACGGAAGAAAAGAGGCGAAAGAAAACGGGTCAGTCAAAAAGACTGGTAAGCCCTACCTACTATTAGTATAAAAACTAATAAAGTTAACTGGACATGTAAAACAGAGATGAGACATAGGGTGATAACTGGCACGGTGAAAAGTTAACAAGATAGATCAAGTGTGGCATCGCATATACAAGGTTAAGTTGCACCAGGTGTGTACTAGTATTCCAATCCATGTCAAGTATAAACAAGAAATGATCCCTTGGCCCAAAGCTGGCCCAATATCATGAGGTGACCTAAATCAAGGTCCAACTACTCGGTCTAGTCGATCGGCTCCCTATAAGCCTAACTCGTTGTGTATCGGTGTCATACGGCTTAATCGTGGAATGTAGTTAACTGTGCAAGGTCCACCCCAGGGTGTATCCGGCCCTAAGGTGTAAACCACAGACATAATTCAAGCACGCACAGTCTAAACCTACTGGTGCCCATGTTCAACTCCGGACTTAATGTGCACGACCATGGTCCGCCTGAACAACCGGTGCACCCTTCAGCCGTCTCTTTTGGTCTCTTACAATCAGTCCAGTAATCGTGCCCCACCCTAGCCTAGTCCAGGGTACCCATGATACTTCCAAGTTGGTTACTGCTGAAAAGGACCACGTAACTAGGATTTCAAGCGGGTTAAGTGTGGTTAACCCTATCCTAACCATGTATTGAGTTGGTCAAGTGTATTCAAGCAGTTCATGACTTAACCCTATCAATACATCGGGTTTAATTGGTTAAGTATTCAAGTAGTCCATGTCTTAACCCTACCAATCCATCGTGTTTAATTGGTTAAGTATATTCAAGTAGTCCATGACTTAACCCTACCAATCCATCGTGTTTAATTGGTTAAGTATTCAAGTAATCCATGACTTAACCTTACCAATCCATCGTGTTTAATTGGTTAAGTATTCAAGTAGTCCATGACTTAACCCTACCATGTGGCATTAATTAACTTAATGCACCCCAACCTCTCACATTAGACTTTGTTGTGGTTACTAGTTAAGCCGGGCGGGTCCGGGTAGCTTTACACCACAACCTAGTCTAACCTCGGGTTTTAAGTGCGATATGACCAACTACTCACATTGGGTCCTATTGTTTGTAGCCACTAGTTAAGCCGGTCGGTTCCGGGTAGATTTATGCTACAAACTCAACCCAACCTCGAGTTGGCCACTTTCATGTTTTCTACATGTCATGTCCACGTTCGTGTTTTCAAGCATAAACACATGTCAAACTTTCATGTCATGTTTTCAAGTCATGTTTTCATGTTATTTAAGTTTGCCCAACTACCCGTAACGTATTCCCATCCCACGTAAATTCGCATCAACGCAAATAGATCAAAGAGGGAACATAACAATATGACAAGGTGGGCATAAGGTGGCAAAGTCTATCACAAGTCAAACATGGTGATATTTGAGGCCAAAAGGGGTTCAACATACTAGCATATGGCCTCAACATGTATGATAGCATAAAAGGTGACTTGGCCTCAAACATATCAAATAGCATAAGGGTGATTTGGCCACTAGCATGCATAATAGCATAAGGATGATTTGGCCACAAGCATGCATAATAGCATAAGGGTGATTTGGCCACAAGCATGCATAATATCATTAGGGTGATTTGGCCACAAGCATACTAAGGAACATGAAGAGTTAAGGTTTGACCACAAGTTAAACATGGTGGCATATGAGGCAAATGTGTTCATAAACTTGCATATTACATTATAAGCCTCAAAACATGCATGATATCAACTTTAGCATAATAGGTGAAACATGGCCATAAATGACATAGGATGATAGCTAGTGATTCGCGTATAACATCATATGCAAGATAACATAAGGGTCATGAGAGTTTCTATGTTGCTTTATGCGACATTTCAAATCAAAGTTCATAGCTTTCCATGCACAAAGCCAAGGTGATAGCTTTACAAACATGCATAGAATAAATCTATGCATAACATGATAGAATCAAAGCTCATAGCTTTCTATGCATAAAGTCAAGGTAATAGCTTTACAAGCATGCATAGAATAAATCTATGCATAACATGATAGAATCAAAGCACAAATCATACTTAGACCCAAACTCAAACTTGCAACATGTCATATTTAACTTCATAGTTAGAATCTAAGAGTAGAATAGGGCTTACAATGCTATGAAGACCTATGAAATATAATAAGATTGAGACGAAGCCACTAGCAACTCTAAAAAACCCCAATCGCATATAAGCTCCAAGTTGTTTTGAGAAACAATAAGCTCCTTTGATTTGTATGAAGAAAGATCCTTGTTTTGATGAAGAAAGGTGGCTCTTTTACTAGCTTAGGACACTCAAATTTTCATGAAGAGGATGGAGGCCATGTTATGAAGATGGAGGCCATGATCAAGAAACATTTTGGCATAGTTTAGTTTTAGGAATGATTAATGAGGGTTTAGGCTAGGTCTTAGGGTCTTTTTATAGAAGATTAGGTTAGTTTAGGCCATAGGATTAACCCTAGTTTAGATCTGAGCCATCAATTCACGTCACTAGCCAACAAAACATGACCCAGGAGCCAAAACAGGTGCACCAGGCTAGACTGGCCGACCACCCAAGTCGACAGGGGTGTCGACTGGGCAGTCGACACAGCCTGGGGTGTGTCGACTCCTAAGTCGACTCCCCAGTCGACTTGGGGTGGCGGGAATTTTTCCCGCCTGCCCTGCCCAGCTGAATTTGAATTTCTGAATTCAAATTTGACTTGAAATTTTCTGAAAACTTTGACGGGCCATAACTTGGTCATACGGACTCCGATTTTCGAAAACTCGGACTCTATTTCGCGTATTTTTCCGAGACGAACGCAATGGCACAACCCGTTTCCCTTGATTCGGATTTTATCATTTAATTCTGCCTTGGTTTATGTTATAACATGTTATTCAAAATACGGGTTGTTACATCCTCCCCACCTTAAAGGATTTCGTCCCCGAAATCTCTAAGTTAGGAAGAACGTATCCTACCATCCATCATCCATCTACTCAAAACATCATCCACGAGCAGTCATTGTCCTTAAAAGATTCTAAATGCTGTATGATCATATGCAAAGGTGTGTGTATATGTACTTATCTAATGCGAAAATCAGGTGGTTACTGATTCAGTAAACCTCCTTAATGCAAAGTATGTTAGTGAAATGAGTCCATGTGTATGCAAATTCCTAGCATAATTCATAATCTCTATATGAGTGCACATATCATTCATCCATATGCAACATCCACGTGATAGCATAACAAGTTTCAACCATGAATAAGCATAAACACTCATGCATATGCAATATGAAAGTGTGTGAGCCGATCTTAGTGCCTAATGTGTATCATGCATCCACGAGTATCCACTTGCAAACACTTGCAACCACTTGCAAACATCAAGCATAACATGTTTCAAATACATGTTTCATCCAAAGGGTTTCTACCTAAGGTTCTCATGACAAGGTTAACGAGATAACAAGATAAACATGGATAGTGAAAGAAAGATATGCTGGCTAGGAAAAGAGATCGAGAATATACCCTCAAAAAGAAATGGGTGAAGCGCGCGCATCTTCTCCTCGGTTTCCCAAGTTGCGTCCTTTTCGGCTTCACTTTACTAACTTGACTTCTCGATTCCTCAGCTTATTGATCTCCGTTCCCAAGATATGGATCAGAGCTCGCCTCAAGGTCGCCTCTTTCTATACCTCCGTGTCTTCAAGAATACTTGGTTCAACTACCTCGGCTGACTCATGTAGGCACTTTCGGAGATGCGCGACATGAAAAACATTGTGAACTCCGGCCAGCTTCTCGGGCAACTCCACCTTATAAGTCATCTTCCCAACTCTTTCTATAATAGGGAAGGGTCCTACGAACCTTGGTGTCAGCTTCCTAACTGCTCCAAAATGAACCACATTTCACAAAGGAGAAATCTTCACAAAGACCATATCTCCAACTTTAAATTCTAAGTCTGTCCTTCGCTTGTCTACATAGGATTTCTGTCTGTCTTGGGCCGTTTTCATCCATCTTCGAATCAACTCTACCTTCTCGGATGTGCCCCATATCATGTCGAGCCCGAGTATAAGCTCATCCGTCGTCTTCCACCAACATGTTGGTGACTTGCTCGGCCTCCCATACGAAGCTTCGAATGGTGTCATTCCTATGCTTGCTTGGTAGCTGTTATTATAAGCAAACCCTACAAGAGGAAGGTGGTCTTCCCAAGTACCACCAAAGTCAAAAATGCATAGCCTCAACAGACCTTCTAGTACTCTATTCACCCTCTCGGTTGGGCCATCCGTCTGGGGGTGATAGGCTGTACTTAGATTCAATCGCGTACCCTTAGCTTCTTGCAAACTATTCTAGAACTGGATGGTGAAGATTGGGTCACGACTGCTAACTATGCTGGAAGGAACTCCATGCAATCGCACTATCTCTCGAAGATAAACAGATGCTAAACCTGATACAGTCCTCTTGTTCTTTACTGGAATGAAATGGGTGCTCTTCGTAAGTCTATCAACTATGACCCATATCCCATAAAGCCCAAATAGTTTGGTCATCTTAATGGACATCCTCACCCCAACTATAAATCACAAACAGGCGAGTCATACTCCTTATGGGGTTTGCAACAGAACTAAGATTGAGAATAGGACCGAGAGGATATACTTAAAAGATAGCATGCGAGTAAGCTCTACAGAATAGTAGGGGTCAAGGACATACTCTTAAAAAGAGATATAATGCGCGTATCTAGTCTTCAATCTTCTAGGCCGCATTTTCTTGTGCTTAATCCCATCGTGCCTTGACCGTCTTTCAATTTCGTAGCTCTTAATTCTTATTTCCAAAATATGAGTTAGAACTCATTTCACCGTTGCCTCTCGTTCCACTTCCACTTATTCTTTTCCTAAAATACTTGGCTTAAACATAACTGCGTGCTCATGGTTTCATGCAAGCTTTCCAAAATTCGTTAGTGAATCCTGGATCTCATTTACATACTATACGATATTCCACGCGGAAGAACTATCTTTTGAAAACAAATGTCAATCCATGTTGCCAAATGTACTTACTAGGGTGATTTCTATACCTCATGCTTAAGCGAAATGGACTATCCGCCTTAGTAGCGAATACCACCGGAGCACCCCATTCTGAAATGCTTCGCCTACTGAATTTTTTCTCAAGCAACTCCTTGATTTGCTTACCAAGCTCTCTTCTTTCTCGCGGGGTCATGTGCCTAACGGGCAATGTAACTGGCTTGGCATTATCAACAAGATAAATGCGGAAATCTATCTCCCGCTTAGGGGGTAACCCCTTAACCTTATCAAAGACATCGGGATATTCTCGGACCACTCTCACAGATAGCAGATCATCGATGGATGAGTCAAGAGATTCAAGATAACATAGCATTACGGGATCCATAGGGTTACTAGAAATTTCTAGGGTATTACCGAGGCGAGTCATGAGCCTCACTACCCTATGCTCCTAATCAAGAATGGCTCCATAACTGGACAACCAATCCATGCCCGAAATCAACCCGTATCCCATAAACCAAAGAACATAAGCATTACACATGAACTCTACGCTCAAGATAGAGGTTTTCAAATCCATACAAATCACAGGTAGATGGGCGGAACCCCCAATTGGATTTGAAACACTAACGGGACCTCAACTAGACTAGTACTTAGGTGCAAACTTTCAACAAGATCAGAAATAAAACTATGTGATGCGCCAGAATCAAATAAGGTATGAACGGGGAAATCAGAAATGTAAACATGACTTTCTATAGAAACACTACCTTGATCAAAAACTGGAAGAGCGAGGGGAGCCTGCAACTGCCCTCCAGAGGGTCCTGCTTGCTGAATTTGCCTTTTCCCTTGTCCACGCTTTTCCGGGCAATCCTTACTATAGTGTCCAGACTCTCCACAATGAAAGCATTCTCCCAACTTCCTTTTCTTCTTCCTATAGTCTTTGGCTATGTGCCCAGTAATCCCACAGAAGTTGCACTTCCTCCTTTCTCTTGACTTGTTGTCCTTGCTATTGTTGTTTCTGCCTCCTTTCTCGGAATCTACCTTCTCGCCTTGAGACTCATTTGCCTTGACCTCCTTCTTGCCACTCTTATCTTCCTCTTGAAGCAGGGCCATATTCACCAAACTCTCGAAGGTCGCCCCCATGGGTATATGAGACATGGCCAAACCGCGCAATGGCTCATTCAATCCTAGAGCAAAGCGTAGGGCCTTCTTCTGAGCTGTGTTAACCAAGTCTAGACCGAACCGAGCAAGTTGATTAAACGTATCCACGTATTCCCTAACTGTCATGTCCCCTTGCCTTAGAGATAGGAACCTCTCCATCCGAAGGTTCTCTTCTGTCGATGATAGAAACCTCAATCTGAACCTTCTCCTAAAGTCATCCCAAGTCTGAATTGGTCTAGTAGTGGTGGTGACTACCCACCAATATGCAGCTTCCCCTTTCAACAGCCATACCGCTAACAGAACTTTCCTACGGTCTTCTATATCAAAGATAGCAAAGAGGTCTTCAGTTTCCTTCAACCAGTTTCTTGCCTCAACAAAAGTCTCCGTCCCAATAAAATTCTTGCCACCTATCGCCTTAAAGTCCTTGCAAATCTTCGCGAAATCCGCTTGTGGATGCGGAGGAGGAGGAGGAACCTCAGCTACGGGAGGGGGAGGAATGTTAGCCACGGGGGAAGGAGGAGGAATGTCCGCGGGGCCGGCTTCATTCGCCCTTGCCTCCATGTACCTTCTAAACCAAATAGGTACTGGTACGCCCTCCAGAATGGAAAAATCATCGGCCATACTGAAACGAAGAAAAAAAAGATAGATTGAGAGCGAGGAAACAAAGGATAGTGCTAATGGCTTTTGGGGAATAGCCTTTTTAAAATAAACTAGACTTTTCTTGGAAAATACTTAATTGGTTTTGAAAATAGTTTCTCAAAAGGTAAGTTTTAAAAACCTTTTGCTCAGATCTTGTAAACCTTATGCTCTGATACCAAATGTAACACCCCACCACCGCCAATGCCACTCTTGCAAGCGCACTAGCTTTGGAGGGGCGTTAAACGAGGTAAACATGCATGCAGATATCGCAAGACAGAACATATAAGTAAAACAGAGTAAGTAAAGCAGCGGATAAAACTAGTATTTCAAAACCATAGTCAAGTTACATTAAAGTACTGAGTCGTTATTTTCCACAAAACAAAGTCTAGAAAAAAACATAAACTGAAAACTGGAAATAATCATAAAGTAAACTATCCCCAAAGTAGAATAAGGCCATAGCATGCTCAAGTCCAAACCGTACATGAGCTATCCAGAAAAGCAGCTAAAGATCCAAGCTAGGTACCAGTGTTCCCACCCTGTAAACCTGGGGGGGAGGGGGGGAAACGGAAGAAAAGAGGCGAAAGAAAACGGGTCAGTCAAAAAAACTGGTAAGCCCTACCTACTATTAGTATAAAAACTAATAAAGTTAACTGGACATGTAAAACAGAGATGAGACATAGGGTGATAACTGGCACGGTGAAAAGTTAACAAGATAGATCAAGTGTGGCATCGCATATACAAGGTTAAGTTGCACCAGGTGTGTACTAGTATTCCAATCCATGTCAAGTATAAACAAGAAATGATCCCTTGGCCCAAAGCTGGCCCAATATCATGAGGTGACCTAAATCAAGGTCCAACTACTCGGTCTAGTCGATCGGCTCCCTATAAGCCTAACTCGTTGTGTATCGGTGTCATACGGCTTAATCGTGGAATGTAGTTAACTGTGCAAGGTCCACCCCAGGGTGTATCCGGTCCTAAGGTGTAAACCACAGACACAATTCAAGCACGCACAGTCTAAACCTACTGGTGCCCATGTTCAACTCCGGACTTAATGTGCACGACCATGGTCCGCCTGAACAACCGGTGCACCCTTCAGCCGTCTCTTTTGGTCTCTTACAATCAGTCCAGTAATCGTGCCCCACCCTAGCCTAGTCCAGGGTACCCATGATACTTCCAAGTTGGTTACTGCTGAAAAGGACCACGTAACTAGGATTTCAAGCGGGTTAAGTGTGGTTAACCCTATCCTAACCATGTATTGAGTTGGTCAAGTGTATTCAAGCAGTTCATGACTTAACCCTATCAATACATCGGGTTTAATTGGTTAAGTATTCAAGTAGTCCATGTCTTAACCCTACCAATCCATCGTGTTTAATTGGTTAAGTATATTCAAGTAGTCCATGACTTAACCCTACCAATCCATCGTGTTTAATTGGTTAAGTATTCAAGTAATCCATGACTTAACCTTACCAATCCATCGTGTTTAATTGGTTAAGTATTCAAGTAGTCCATGACTTAACCCTACCATGTGGCATTAATTAACTTAATGCACCCCAACCTCTCACATTAGACTTTGTTGTGGTTACTAGTTAAGCCGGGCGGGTCCGGGTAGCTTTACACCACAACCTAGTCTAACCTCGGGTTTTAAGTGCGATATGACCAACTACTCACATTGGGTCCTATTGTTTGTAGCCACTAGTTAAGCCGGTCGGTTCCGGGTAGATTTATGCTACAAACTCAACCCAACCTCGAGTTGGCCACTTTCATGTTTTCTACATGTCATGTCCACGTTCGTGTTTTCAAGCATAAACACATGTCAAACTTTCATGTCATGTTTTCAAGTCATGTTTTCATGTTATTTAAGTTTGCCCAACTACCCGTAACGTATTCCCATCCCACGTAAATTCGCATCAACGCAAATAGATCAAAGAGGGAACATAACAATATGACAAGGTGGGCATAAGGTGGCAAAGTCTATCACAAGTCAAACATGGTGATATTTGAGGCCAAAAGGGGTTCAACATACTAGCATATGGCCTCAACATGTATGATAGCATAAAAGGTGACTTGGCCTCAAACATATCAAATAGCATAAGGGTGATTTGGCCACTAGCATGCATAATAGCATAAGGGTGATTTGGCCACAAGCATGCATAATAGCATAAGGGTGATTTGGCCACAAGCATGCATAATATCATTAGGGTGATTTGGCCACAAGCATACTAAGGAACATGAAGAGTTAAGGTTTGACCACAAGTTAAACATGGTGGCATATGAGGCAAATGTGTTCATAAACTTGCATATTACATTATAAGCCTCAAAACATGCATGATATCAACTTTAGCATAATAGGTGAAACATGGCCATAAATGACATAGGATGATAGCTAGTGATTCGCATATAACATCATATGCAAGATAACATAAGGGTCATGAGAGTTTCTATGTTGCTTTATGCGACATTTCAAATCAAAGTTCATAGCTTTCCATGCACAAAGCCAAGGTGATAGCTTTACAAACATGCATAGAATAAATCTATGCATAACATGATAGAATCAAAGCTCATAGCTTTCTATGCACAAAGTCAAGGTAATAGCTTTACAAGCATGCATAGAATAAATCTATGCATAACATGATAGAATCAAAACACAAATCATACTTAGACCCAAACTCAAACTTGCAACATGTCATATTTAACTTCATAGTTAGAATCTAAGAGTAGAATAGGGCTTACAATGCTATGAAGACCTATGAAATATAATAAGATTGAGACGAAGCCACTAGCAACTCTAAAAACCCCCAATCGCATATAAGCTCCAAGTTGTTTTGAGAAACAATAAGCTCCTTTGATTTGTATGAAGAAAGATCCTTGTTTTGATGAAGAAAGGTGGCTCTTTTACTAGCTTAGGACACTCAAATTTTCATGAAGAGGATGGAGGCCATGTTATGAAGATGGAGGCCATGATCAAGAAACATTTTGGCATAGTTTAGTTGTAGGAATGATTAATGAGGGTTTAGGCTAGGTCTTAGGGTCTTTTTATAGAAGATTAGGTTAGTTTAGGCCATAGGATTAACCCTAGTTTAGATCTGAGCCATCAATCCACGTCACTAGCCAACAAAACATGACCCAGGAGCCAAAACAGGTGCACCAGGCTAGACTGGCCGACCACCCAAGTCGACAGGGGTGTCGACTGGGCAGTCGACACAGCCTGGGGTGTGTCGACTCCCCAGTCGACTTGGGGTGGCGGGAATTTTTCCCGCCTGCCCTGCCCAGCTGAATTTGAATTTCTGAATTCAAATTTGAACTTGAAATTTTCTGAAAACTTTGACGGGCCATAACTTGGTCATACGGACTCCGATTTTCGAAAACTCGGACTCTATTTCGCGTATTTTTCCGAGACGAACGCAATGGAACAGCCCGTTTCCCTTGATTCGGATTTTATCATTTAATTCTGCCTTGGTTTATGTTATAACATGTTATTCAAAATACGGGTTGTTACATCGGACAACACTCCCAAATCACGGATGCGCATCAAATCAAATCAAACCGAGGGACTATAGTAATAAAGGAAGAAGTGTTTCCGATGGGGGTAGCTAACCTCACTTGGTCACGGTATAGCCCTGTTTTAGTCATTTTAATTATGACCCGAAGGTCAAGGATATCCATTATCGTTCTCTTTCTTCAAATCCAGTAATCGCCTCCAAATCCATCCAACACCATTTCTGGAACTCCACCGCGTACACAGTTGTTAAAGTGGTTTCGGTATTGGCAGAGAGTATGACAATATCCGATCCCGGTCTCTTTAACAACCAATCGTTTACATTTTTCACACCGGTCAGTTCTTTTACATTTCAAAGAGGTTCGTACTTCATATCAAAATATCATGTTTCAAAAGTCATTTTTATATTCAAGATAGAATATTATTCATAATAAAATTTCCATTTAAACCAATTAAAATCTTGAAACGATTCCAACTTTAATAATTTGAATAATAAATAGTTTATAGTATATTTAAAATAGTTTAGATATATATAATTGAAATAGTGGAAAAATAAATAGTTTGTAATCAAAATAGAATTATCGAATTTAGTAAATCAATAGTAAAATATTAGAATAATGTATAAATAAATAGTTAATTACAAAATGATTTATTTAAAATAATTTATAAAATAAAATAGTAATAAAGTAAAATAGTTTATAAAGAAAATATAATTATCATTAAAATAGTTTATAAAATGGTTTTGAAATACTATAGTTGGAATTAGAATCGTTTCCTTTCAATTAAACCTCAAGTCATATTTCAACTTTAATTCAACCAACTCAATTTTTGATAATACCATCGATTAAACTTCCAATTTACATTCATTTCAATTCGATCAAATTAATTCAAATAGTTACATTCCAAATCAGATTCTCATTTTCAATGATTTCAATTTATAACAACAAATCAATGTTGATTCATAATAAATTTCAAAGGTGGGTGAAACAATTCAATTTCAACCAATTCGATTTACATCCAATTTCAATTTTATTTAGCTTCAGTTACAACACTAATTTATTTTCCCCCTTTATTTATACTTCAAAAATTCAAAGTTCGAGTTCAAAGAAAAATAAATTGTAAAACATCGCTTATATTGTCTTTAAAACAATATTTAAAAGTTCATGGCTAAAACAAATTTTATTTAACCAACCGGTGTCCGTATATAATTTTCTATCCTATGGCCAAGTGATAATTAAAATTAAATTTTAGTATTTTGAGAAAGGATATATATCATTTCAATCCAAATCAGGGTCATAGGTATTTATCATTTCAACCTACATTCTTAATTCATTTTAAAGATTAACCCCGGGTTTATTTGATGCCCGTAACATCTAGGGTAAATGATTGGGATTAATCAGCACAAACCATGGTCATATACAAACAAATGTGAATAATAGGTAAATTCACACAATTAACATCAATTTGTCAACATATTAGATTCAAGCCATTCATCACACCAATATATACAACAGTTCAATATCGTAATTTTACTAGTTATCAGATGATGATATTTAAACTGGCAATTAAATGTCAAATTTTAACTTAACTGTAAAACAGTCAAATTTATCTACACTATCGATGCAAATAAATTTAAAATATGCAATTTAATAGTCAAACATCAATCCATACAATCATGACATGATATTAATTTAACTAATATTAGAATACTTTAGTTAAACGTGAGTGGGTTTAATCACTCACATTGATTTCGAACGAGGTTGAAATCCAATTTTTAGCCCAAATTCAACGTTCTTAGAATCAGCTCAAACCAGCGGCATCACGAAGAGCTCGTCGATACGATTCCAATGCAACAAACCGCGTGTCATTCTGAATTCGTATGAAGAAGTTATGCAAGTTTTAGTGGTAGGAAAAATTAAATAAAACAAAAACGAAATTTGAACCAAAAAAGGGAAGCTTGCCACGTCATCACCCTTGTTTCCACCCTCTTCTTCATTTACAGTAAACCCGTTGATGTCAAAACCCAACCCGCGTCTCCTAGTTGAACCAAGGACCTCCATCCCAACCACCTACATCCGATCCAACAGTACCATGTCGACGGCCGATCGAAGCTCCACCTTCACCTATAGTTTGGCTGAACTCGCTCATCCCCGGTGGCCTCAAATTGGTGACAACTGGCGCACCTTTCAAGCCTGATTCGAGACATTTTGTACGTCTTCCAACTCGATCAACCGTATAGATTTGAATAGGAGATAGAGGACTACATTTTTGGCTTTGGAATTATAGGATTTCATTGAATGGATTGATAGAGATTAACGATTAGAGGTTTCAGAATTCATGGCCATCAAAATAATAGTGGCAGCTGTCCATTTTTTTAGGGTTTAACATAATAAAATAATATTGTTTTCAGTTAAAACGTGTTTATACAGTTTTCAGACCAAACAGGCTCCAAATGGGCTGAACAAAAGGTCAATTTAGGGGTTTTGACGCATTTCAGACGCAATGAAATAGGTTAGGAGACCTAATTCTAAAGTCTACAGCATGTTCATTCAATAACGTAATATTTTAAAATAAACAACGTACAAATTTCAACGTGTTTTAAATTATCGCGGACAAATTGTAACTTCAAACGCTACGAGATTTTAAACCGTACCATAATTTATTATTCTGAATCAAATATATATATATATATATATTTCATTTTTCGCTAATTAACCATTTAAATTAAATTCAAGGTTTATATAAAAAATATTCAAATCATAATAAAATTCATGTACACTTATAAATCAACAATTGATTATTGCGACTTCAATTATCATTAATTCAAACAATTCGATTATGATTTCCAAAATAGAATTTCACAAATTAAATCAATAAATATTATTTACAACCATAAAATATCAAAATCATATTAAATTAAATAATAAAATTTATCGTAAAATCTTGGGATGTTACAGTGCAATTTACAAAAAAAAAAAGGTTTACCGCTTTAATTGTTCAAGTCCAGTGAATACTATTTCCTTGAAACGATATCGTTCCCTCTGCGGCGCTATAGGATGTTGAGCACTCAATCGCCAAGATGAAATAGATTTTCTCTATGATGTTACGCAATAGTCACAAAGCAAAGACAAACTGAAGAAAAGTTTTCATTAGAACATAATTTATGTAGAAAGAATAAAGAGTACAAAAAAACAAAATGAATAATTTTGTTTTTCTTCTTGTCTATATATAGGCGTAGGGAGGTGTCTCTTCGGCCAAACTTGTGACTATTCGAACGGTTGAAACTGTTGGAAAGGTTGTGACCCTTTCCTTATTGTCGAGATTGTTTCTACCAGACGTGTGTCGGTCAAAAACAAAGTGTCTAGTATGAACAACCATACCAACCTAAGCCAACTCCCAATTGCAAAGTGCTTGCCTCTAATACGCCTCAAACGCTCATTCTCCCATGCCGCGGATGCGGGATCAGGCTCGGACACAGACGCACGTGTGTGGGTGGTGCATTGCACCACCCTTTATGATGACCAAGCTTAGTTGTCTTTTTTCATTTCATAATTATCATACCATTGTCCATATAGTAGTATATAAAAACACATTGCTTATTATATTCTACTATATGAGACTATTTATCCCCAAGGCAGTTAATGCCTCACCTTTTCCAATGCAATTCTCTCTTCACATTAACTACTTCATTCATTTTCCAATAGTCCCCCACATGAATGAGTAGTTACTTATTTTGTTCTTAAATTTTTGCGAAATATTTATCGTATTGGTTAAAGTAGCACACTGGCTTTGAACTTTACCTAGTGTTTAGCCTTTTGACTTACTAGCGAATTAGCAGGCCTAATTTATCTTTAAACTGTAAGCCTTCTGTGTAAATCTAAAACAAATGACACACAGTAAATGTTTATAATCTTTCTTGGTTCTCTGATTGTGTTCGTTTTTGCTATTAACACCAACTTGGTCTCATGAGCGCTTGAAGAATTTGACCTTATAATTCCTTTTGAAGCGACGCCTTCGCACTCACATAGGCGATTCTGTAAAGAGTATCCCACAGTACCCCACTTAGTTCTTTGTAACACCATAATATATACATCATTAAAATCTAATCTTATCATATTCTTCGATGGGTTGTGCACCGACTTATCTTAAAAATGATTGTAACATTTCTTTCAGTGCTACCAAGTTCTAAGCTTAATTTGGTTGTCCCTTTGAACCTAGATCTTGGGATCTCTAATCAGCTAGGTTGGGTTTCCATTGAGAAAACTTTTTAGTTTATAGGTCTTAAACCCATTCCCATTGATATAGTTTTAACTTTCTCTCCAGGCAAGCCTTTAGTTAGTGAATCCGCAATGTTGTCATTTGACTTTACATAATATATAATGATAACTCCATTAGAGAAAGTTGTCTTATGGTTTTATATCTACGATGAATATATCTAGATTTACCATTGTATAGTCTACTATTAGCTCTTTCAATAGCAGATTGACTATCACAATGTATACATATTAGAGGTACTGTTTTTTTCCAATTTGGAATGTCTTTCAAAAAGCTTTAGAGCCAATCTGCTTATTCCACAGCTTTATCTAGAGTAATGAACTTTGATCCCATTATTGACCTTGCTATACAAGATTATGTGGATGATTACCACGAAATTTCTCCATTTCCTAATGTAAACACATATTCAGTTGTGAATCTTGTGTCATTTGAACCAGTTATCCAATTTGCATCACTGGTCCTTATACTACTGAAGGATACTTTTCATATTGCATGATATAGCTTTTTGTATACTTTAGATATCATAGAACTCGATTTATTCCTTTCCATTGATTTTTACCAGTGCTGCTGGTATATCTACTCAGCTTGCTTATAGCGTATGCAATGTCAGGCCTAGTGCAGTACATGACGTGCATAATACTTCGTAGCATTGAGAGTATTCAAGATGATATGTACCATCACCAATGTTTTTTTACCCAATTTTGATTCATATCAACTGGTGATTTTGCACTAGTTATATGCTTGAACCTTTTAAGTATTTTGCTGTGTAATGTGACTGAGATAGTGCATATCCTTGTGATGTCTTTATAATCTTTACACCCAAGATTACATCAGCCACTCCTAGGTCTTTCATGTCAAATTTAGAAGATAACATTCCTTTGTAGATTATATTATGGCCTTATTATTCTTTAGGGTCAACAAATCATCAACATAAAGACAAATTTAACAATGACATATCCAATATCGGTATATTTTATATAGACACATTTATCTGATTCATTTATTTTGAATCCATTTGATAAACATAGTTTCATCAAATTTCTCGTACAATTGTTTCAGTGATTGTTTAAGGCCATAAATCGATTTTACTAACTTGCACGCCCTATTTTCATTTCCTAGGATTATAAACCCTTCAGGTTGCTGCATATATATTTCTTCTTCTAGTTCACCATTTAAAATTATAGTTTTCACGTCCGTTTGGTGTATTTCAAAATTTAATATGGATGTGATTGCAACAAGCACCCTAATTGATGTTATTTTAGTTATCGATGAGTATATATCAAAGTAATTTAGATCTTGTTTTTGTCTAAATCCTTTTATTATAAGTCTTTCTTTATATTTGTCTATTGAGCTGTCATTTATATCCTAGTGGTTTTGATCCTTTAGGTAGATTCACTAGCTCCCACGTATGGTTTTGCAGAATGGATTTCATTACACTATTGACGGCTTCCTTCCAATAAGGAGTATCGGGAGATGACAATATTTGATGGTAAGTTAGAGGTTCATTTTCTATCATATATGAATAGAAATCATGTCCAAAGATTTTAGAGATCCTTTGTCATTTGCTCTTTCTTGGTTCCTCTATCTTTATTTCAACATTTCTTTCTTGCGTGTTTTGATCAGCATTATATTGATGAGTATTCGTGTCTGTTGTTCTCTTTTGAGCAATAGTTTTAATAGAGACTTTTAGAGGATAAATATGTTCAAAAAATCTAGCATTTCGAGACTCAATAATGGTGTTTTCATGAATGCCAGCAATTTCAGATTTGTACATCAAAAATTGATATGCACTACTATTATGAACATACCCAACAAATATGCAGTATATAGTATTTGGTCCAATTTTGACCTTTTTCGATTTTGATATTTCTATGTTGGCAAGATACCTCCACACTTCTAAATATTTGTAAGATGAAGGCCTGTTTTTACAAAGTTCATGGGGAGACTTAAAACATTTTCTTTCGTGGTATTTTATTTAAAATGTGGTTTGCCGAAAGAATAACTTTTTCCTAAAAGTTATCTGATAAGCCAAAACTAATTAATAAGACATTCATCTTTTCATTAAGAGTTCTATTTTTTTGTTCAGCTATACCATTGGATTGAGGTGAATAAATGGCCATAGTTTGGTGTATAATGCCAAGTTCAATGCAAAATTCCTCAAATGGAAACTCATATTATCCCCCTCTATTGCTTTTTAAATCTTATATTTTCTTGTTGAGTTGATTCTCAACTTCTGCTTTATACAGTTTAAATATGTCGAATGCTTCGTACTTACTTCTAAGGGATACATGTAACAATATCTTGTATAATCATCGATGAAAGTGATGAAGTATCTTTTTCCTCTTTTAGTTCGAAACACATTTTCAAGTCATATACATCATGCATTAAGTCTAGAGGTTCGGTTTTTCTTTCAACTTAATGAAACGAGGTTATTGTCAATTTGGCTACAACACAAATTTGACATATATATTTAGAATAAATTCTACACTTAGGTATGAATTCCAAATTAATCAGTTTTGCAATGTGTCAAAATTCACATGATCTAGTCTAGAATACCATAAATTAGAAGAGTCCAGCATATAAACAGAAGATTCAGTTTTATTCATATCATTGTTCGGTACAACAGTGTTTACGTTTACTTTAAATAAGACATCACACACATAATCCCTTCCTATATACACTTCATTCTTTGACATTACAAATTTATCAGCCATAAAAGTTAATTTGAAGCCATGCTTGCTAAATAATGATCCTGAAATAAGTTCTTACAGATTTCTAGAACATAGAGAACACAACTGAATGTAAATTTCCTTTCTAAAAGTTAATTTTAGTATAGCTTTTCTCTTGCCCTCAACCCTTGATGCAGATGAATCCCCCATGAACAGTTGCTTATTATAAGTATCAATTTGGTAGGTTGTAAACATTCACTTATTTGCACATATATGATGAGTGGTTTCTGTATCTATAAACCATTCTTTTGAGTTACCAACAAGATTGTATTCTAACCGCATTGCACACAAATCCATATCAGAAATCTTGTCTAAAAGTTCAGCCACATTTGCTTCTGGTTTCTACTTTTTAGGTGCGCAACATTCATCGATTTCTTTCCTTTCTTTCCATAGTTATGACATGAGTCTTGAAAATTTCTTTTTTTAGGACCATTCTCCTTTTTTCTGTTGTTGGTTTTTTCCATCTCGACTACATTTGCCTTAGCAACCATAGTATGCGAAGTCTTCTTTTCAGAATTTTTGTTATCTTCCTCAATTCTCAATCGAACTACAGGTTTCTCCATTGTCATTTTTTGCATTTGTGCTTTTGGTAGTTATTGAGATGGAGGGAGTTTTTCAATTGCAGTGGCAACCTGAAAGGATTCACTGAGTGTCATCCCTTCATCATGTAATTTGTGGATAATGACTTATAGTTCTTGGATCTGACTGATTATTGTCTTAGCATCAATCATCCTGAAGTCCACGAATTTTTCTACTATGAACTTCTTCATATCAACATCTTTAATTTTGTACTTCTTACCCAGTGCCATACAGAGTTCCTTAAATGTTTGTGCAGTGCAATAAACATTGTACAGACTGTTGTCGAGTCCATTGATAATGTAGTTCTTGCACATGAAATCAGAACTCTTCCATATATTGCGGCTTCAACTTTAGTTGCATCAGTTCTTGTTCATTGACCATGGAGTGTCTTCTATAAGAAACTTTGCAAGGCCCAAAGTCGTCAAATAAAATAACATGTTTTGTTGCAAAACTTTTAAAGTCCATCTAGTGAACTTTCATGGTCCTTCATCATGAGATAGTGCCATTGGTGAAACCACAGGTGCTGTGTGTGTTGCAGTCATGGTCTATGTTGGTATAGTATTATTGTTGTTGTTCTAAGACATTGTCGTCTGCAAAGACATGCAACAATCAGCATCGTTTCAAGATTGTAATTCGTAACTGCAGAGAAACGTTACGAAACTAATATAAATACAGTACCTCTGAAGAATATTACTAAATTGTTGCAGTTCTGTTGTTAATTACAGTAACACCAAACCGTCCCAGATACGTCGCAAAATTGGTATAAATAGTATTGTGCAGCTTACAAAAATAAAACAGAAGAGGTTTATCGATTTGATTGTTACGTAGTAGACTTTAACATCGTGTTTAATATTTCTGCTTTCATCCAGCGATTCACAAACGATATGTGGATTGCGTTTTAGTCTCCAGTAGGGTTGTCAATGAGTCAGGTTCCGGTCGGATCAAATATTCGGGTTGAGTTCGGTTCGTGTCAGCTCAACCCGTTTATTAAATGGGTCGGTTTCGGGTTGACCCATTTATAACCGTGCGGGTTTCAGATTTGATTCGTGTAACCCATTAAGAAAAATATTTGTATAAAAAGATGAAAACATGAAAGAAGAGTGTTGCTGTCATTTACTTGTTGTAAGCTAAGATGAAAATATAAATGTAAAAAGTTGTTTATGTGGGAATAAACATGAAAACGTGAAGGAGTGAATCAGTGAAGAGGTAGAACCGCAGAAATTAGAATGACTGAATGAGTGGCGGCTTGGTAATTGGTAAATTAAGGTAAAGCGGAAAATGGGTAGTGGACTGAGCTGGGCCTATGTTTTGTAGATTGTAAAGTAATAAAAATATGTTTTATATTAAACGGGTCATGACGAGTTCACGTGTCGGGTCGGGTCAACCCGTTTATTAAACGGGTCAGAGCGGGTCGACTCGAAATTGATCCGTTTATAAATGGGTCGGATCGGATCGGTTTTTTTCGTGCGGGTTACGAGTCGTGTTAGAAGTTGACGCCTTGCTCCATTACCCACATTGAGGTACCCGGGAGACGAGTATGGAATTCAACCGTTCAGTTCATCTTGATATAAATCCAACGGTGGGATGCTGTTTAAATATTCATTTATCTTCTCTCTTTAACTGGCGGCAGACGTAAATCCGAAAGGGGAATAAAGAAACAGCTTTTGTGCGTGAACTGCCAAATTAAGTTATCCTAAGGACAAAGAATTGCTTTTTGTTTCGATTGAAATAGCAAATGAAGGAAGAATCCGAATTAATGCAGAAACGAAAAGCCTCAGATTCAGGTGAACTTTCTTTTTTGCTTTGTCGTTTAATTAATTTTAGATTATTTGGTCGATTTGATTTTGAATGAAGGATAGAAAGCGAGATCTGTTTGTCATAGCTTGCTGTTACCGAGTGAACTTGATATTTTTGTTTTTTGTTTTTGGGAATATCGTAATTGAAGTGCTTTACCCCTAACTTAATGTATAGAATCATCTTTATCATCGTCTTGGTTATGTTCCAATTAAGCAGTTCATATAGTAAACTGTGACCAAGACTGCAATTTTTGATCGGTATGGATGAGCTAACTATTGTTAGTTAAGAAGGCTTGTAAAAGATTCAATTCGTTGAGCATGTTATTTGAAAAAATAAGCAATTAGAACTTTGGGTTTACCAGTGGATGTAAACGTTTCGCAACTGTGATATCCTTGGATCCAACATAGATTATTAGGGCTAAAATTAAATCAGTAGACTCCTCCATTCGTATTGTTCCAGTTCTTACAATGCTTCTACTAGAGTTTATGTCAAGCTATGTAGTATCAACCTTTAATTGTAAAGTTTTAGATTATTCATTTTTTAGTTTAGTTTAAAATGTTTCAGTCTCTTCTGTATACCATGAAATCTATAAAATAAAAAGGAAAAATAAGTGTTTTTACTTGTTCAAAAAAGCAGACAACGATGTGGCCAGTTGGCTGGTTGCTCAGCCGCAACGCCCTCTTAGATCATCTCCAACAGCAGCACGGCCATGTAAAACGCGAGTAATCATCCCATCTCCCCTTCTCTGATGCTACAGCAGCGTAAATTTGAACGCAGTGAAATGGGAGAAGCGAGGATTCTCCTTCTTTTTTCGGAGCGTTGATTCATAGATGATTTTCTGAAAACCATTTACGTTATAAATGGATTTCTGAAGCCCGATTATCACTTACACGGTTTTCAAAAAGTCTACTATACTACATACATGGATTTTTGAAAATCGTTTACAACTATAAATGGGTTTCAGAAAACCTTTTATAGATGTATTTGTTTTTAATCGGCCAATTCCTCCCACCTGACTGTTGTAGCAATGAGAGAAATAATGCTTTTAATTTTTTTTTCCCACCCTAAAATTAAGCCTCCAGCTGGAAATGCTTTTATGACATGGGAGATTCAAGCATTCTCCCCAAACAAATATGTCCAAACTCAAACTTCATAGTGTAGTCTCATGTACAGAAAGGTATATTTCTTAGCAATGTTTTTTTTGGTGGGGGTTGGGTAGGGAGGGGAGATTAACTTTCTTACAAAATTTTCTTTTACTGTTTTTCCCACCAACATGTACATTAGACTTTTATTATACATAAAGTATTTTTCATTTTTCTACTTCAGCAAAGAATATTTAATTGTAATATTTATTTTAATAATTATACCATTGAATTCTGTAGTTATAATATCAAACTTAACTATTAATTAAGTATGATATTTATTATTGAATTATATATTTGAAATAATGATCAAGATATGGGTACATCAAATACTTATTATTAGCTAACATTATCTAGTATCATAGGTATAAGAAAATATTATAACATTAAAATAATACTATTCGTAAATAGTTGACACTGATTTTCGATCCCATATCAATTCTGTTTTCATTCTCCATCCCTTGTTTTTAAACACTCTTATTCTTTTATTTTTACGATTGCAATCTGATAACGTAAACAATGTGCATTTGTTATCTGTTTTACCTTTCAAAATGATGAAATGGCAACTCATGCTCCCATGTCACCATCCAAATTTCAACTAAATATAAAACTAGGAAAACAAATTCGAAACATCAAAAATAATATTTGATGGTAAAATCAAAAGGTTTAACAAAGAGTTACTTTTGTCATTTCATCACTTCTACTTGTGAAATTCAGTTTTTAATAAGTAGAGCTACTTGTGCACACATGGAATGCAAATAAGAGCTTTGGTCTTATTTATTCAAATTGGTGGAATCGTCTTATCATGAGAAAAAATAGGGTTGAATTTGATATGAACAAAGGTTAATTACGTAGCCTTTAGCTGGCTTTGGTGGTTGCTGCCATAAATTTGGAGATTTGATTTATATATCCTTGGTCTTGATTAAATTCACCTTTTTTTTTAATGTTTATAGTTATTTTCTGAAAGTAATTCCTTCATTGAGGATTTGTTTATTGCATTGTTTTCTTCTACTACACTGGTACATGCAGAATTTTTTGTTCAATATATGTGTGTCCAAATAAGTGGGTCTTGAACATGCTCGACTTTCCTGTACCATTCACATTCAACATCATTTTCTATATCCAAATTGTTGAAGGTAGCACATATGATTCACAGACATAATTAGTTTAAACTGCTATGTGAAGGGGAAAATCCAGAACTACAGTGGAATGTTTCTTCTGTTTATAGAATCACCATTTGGGTTATCATTAGATCCTGTAGTTCGAACTTAGAAAATCTATTTTCTATTATGTGCAGTATCTTTTCTATCCTTTGCTATAATCCTAAATCTAGGCCCTACATGCATCATTATCATGATTTGAGCATGTTTTCCAAAAGAAAGTACCATTATTCTGTAATATATGATAGCTATATTGCTGACTTAGGACAATTTTCTTTTCCTTTAGGCACTACGTAATTATACCAACAGTATTTGCTACAAATTTCAGGACTCTTACCTTCATTGTCTAATGACACAGATTACGTACGAGAACAAAAGAGGCAAATAGTTGAAAAAGGGCAGTTTGCGGGAGCTGTTGTTGGTGTTACAAACCCTGATGCGTATGAGATAGTCACACACTCTGATATTACGAACTCTTCTATAGTTGTTCAAGGCTGTATTTCAAGTAACACTTCATGCTCAAAATTTTACAGAGAAGATACTGTGCATATTACTAATGATGTGGCAGTCAAAGAGAATTCAAATGCAAAAGAGGAAAATGGTGAAACAAAGTGCAAAAAGGTGACCTTATGCATAAGTGATAGTCAAATGGTTCGACAAGCTTTCAGTGACTGTGCAGAAAGAAACTTGAAAGTAATGGAAGAGACTTCCAAAGAAAAAGAAGATAACGGTGTGACAAAATGCAAAGACGTTGCCTTAAGCCGTAGTGATGGTCAAATGGTTCTTGAAGCTTCTTACGATTCTGTGGATGGAAACTTTAAAGCACTTACTTCAAAATGCGAAGAGCATCCTTCACCGATTAGAGTTATCCATGATTCCCCTTCATTGGATGAAAGCCATGACAAAAGCTTGATCAAGGCATCAGAGAAAGTAGGATGCTTTGCATTTCAAGCAACAGATAAAACTAAAACTGTTGAGGGGTGTAATAATCAGACTGTGACTCTTGTATCTAAGATCCATTCAAATGATGTGATTTCCAATGATGAAATTGGAGATCTTACCGGCGTTGAGAGTATAGTGGAGTCTCAGTCAACAAATACTTCAGAGAAACATGGTTCAGATTTGGCAAGCCAAGATAAGTTATCAGATGCTAATATCATCAAGCCTGAAAGGAAGTTAGTTATTCCAAAAAGAAGAAAGCTACTCGTGCTTGATGTTAATGGATTGCTTGTTGATATTATCTCTGATTTCGATAACACACACAGGGGAAGAATGAGAATTAATGGCAAAGCAGGTAAGTGCACTAGTTAATAATACTGTAATTCCATTATTTTATTGAATGCAGATGAATGACTACTTGTTTTTTTATCAGTGTTCAAAAGGCCATTTTGCGATGATTTTATAAAGTTCTGTTTTGAGAAGTTTGACATTGGGATCTGGTCTTCACGGAAAAAGTATGCCTTATCATTTATCATGATTATTTCGTCTTTTTTTTTATTTTCTTGTATTACCATAGTAATGGCATTGCTATGTTTTTCATAGATATAATGTTGATAATGTTGTCGAATACTTGATGCCAGAAATTAGCCATGAACTCCTGTTTTGTTGGGTAAGCAATTTTCGCAGAAACTTATTTTGTAAGGATCTTTGAACATATTTGTGTGTATTCTTTCAGTGTGATCATATTGGTAATCATTGTTGTTACTAATGCTGTAATATTTTACAATCCATACTTACAGGGGCAAGAACACTGTACATATACTGGTTTAAACACTCTTGAGAATGCAGATAAGCCTTTGGTTCTAAAAGAATTGAAGAAATTATGGAATAAAGAAGAAAAGGGACTTCCCTGGAAGAAGGGTTATTTTTCTCCATCAAATACTTTACTTGTTGATGACTCTCCATACAAAGCACTTTGCAATCCTGTAAGTATTCAATTCATTCACCATTTTATTGAGACTTTATTCAAGTATGCAATTTGACAAATTTTTTTGGTCTATTATTATACAGCCACATACTGGAATTTTTCCTCGTCCATACTGTTTTGACAATGAAAACGACAATTCTTTAGGTGAGATTTAGATTTGAAATGCAAAATTTATTTGATTGTATTCTTTTAAGTATAAAAATTATTTGTAGTATATTAAACTTTATCACTGCAACTTTTTATTCAAACAGGTCCAGGTGGAGATCTTCGTGTATATTTAGAAGGATTATACGAAGCTGATGATGTCCAACTCTATGTCCAACAACATCCGTTTGGTCAGAAAGCTATTACAAGTGAAGATTCATCTTGGGGTTTTTACTCTCCTGTAATTGAAAAGATTCGAAGTTCCAGTCAAACTCAGTTAGCTTCTAACTAGGTAGAATAAATCAAGATTGTCGTCCCAATCTCTTTTTAATTAGATTGCTACACCACTTATCTTATTCGTTTCTCACTAGATCTGTAACATTTTTTGCTTCGAGAAGGTAGTAGTCTTGTATCCTGGTTGTATTATCAAAGGTAATTTTAGGCGGTTTAACACTAGTAGAAAGACTTTGCTATTGATTCCGTAATGTTTTAGTTTATGTTTTCGTAGCATTCAGATTTTGTCGCAAATTAATGGAGATTAGTCTTATATTAATGCCGTGCTGATTCTCTTTTGTCATAAAATGTATGAAAATTCTAATTACAGAGATGCTATACTAGCTATAATGATAATCATATCATTCAATGAGTGAAGATAAATTACACAAAACGTGATGTGGTCTTAAGCTTGAATTGGAATGTAGCATTTTCCACTGAATTGCATGGTGGGAACAATGATGGTAAAAAAAACCATCCGTTATATTGTATGAAAGCCAGTAATTTAGTTGATTAAAATTTTTTCATTACTTTTCTCACTGATACTGTTTCTTGAAATAAATACCAATAACTCATCGCTGTCTTCTAACTTATCTTTCCATTATACTTTTTTTTTTCCAATTAGAGAATCAAATTTCATTTATTCACTTTTTACGGTGGTAGTTCCATCTCCATTTCTTTCCTATTCCCTTTCCATTCTATATGAGTAAAAAGGCAACCCCCACTTTTTTTTCCATTGTTCTAATGCACATATTATGATGGGATACGTTATGAGGTTGGACATCAAGCTATGAAAATTGACAAGCCTATTATTGGTATGCATTTGGTATTTTGTTCTACTAATATGTTAATACGTGGTTTTGAAGATGCCTTTTAAATTTCCTATCGAAGTATGGATAGATAAACGGAACTGCGATATTATAAGGCGATTTCTCGTTTTTTTTTTTTTTTTTTTTTTTTGTATATTTTCTGTCCTTTCTGTTCCGTCAGCATCATGTTAGAAAGAAAATGTTTTGGAATTTGGAAACCAAATTAGCATCCAAAACATTCTTACTGAATTGACACATTTTTGTTAGTATGTGTTGGTAAATTTATGCTTGGTATGATTTTGTAGAACACTAAGATTAATATTCATATACTACACAATAGTTTTTCATTAATATCATAAACCCGATTTTGATTATATGATTTTGTGGTGCAAATTCTGCCTATAAATTGATTATTGTTTTCAAATCAATGTTATACTTAGTTAATGCCTATAAAATTGCTAACTATTGTTGATGTAGGCATATATGTAATGCACTTAATTAGAAGTGACCTGAAAATTTTAAATTGATGGAAACTCCTGCATTATGTGCAATTTTTTCAAGTCTTTCAAGTGTTCTCATTATCCTTTGCATTTAATTTGAAGAATGATTGATTTGTTGGTATTAGGTACTAATAGTTCAAAGAGAAAGGAAGATTTGTGGACTATGAATGTGATGTTGAGGTGCATTATCTTATACAAATGTATAATTCTTACCAGATGATCGCATGATCTAAACTTTGAGCATTTAGCTTTCAAAGTATACTTGCTAAATTAACTTATTTATTACTATGTGTTGGTATTTCTATGATTGATATGATTTGTACAACAATGAGATTATTCTTTGACATTGGTTCCGCTGACGATACAAAATATTTATCAAAATTGGTGTGGCGCTGCTTCCAATGAATTAATGTTGCATTTATGTTAATTCAGTTTCAATACCTGAAAAAATTAATTATGTTAATAGTGGAGAGGTCACTATAGATTGTTTGATTGTAGCTACGGATACAGTTTTGCTTTCCTTTTTTAAGACATTCATTATCACTTAATCTTTCACTAGATGATAGTCTACGTAATCAAGTTATAACTTGATGTTTTTTACTTTTCATGATACAGACATGCAATGATGGTAGGGTGAAAAAGTTTTGAAACATGACGATGATTTTGATAAAGATCTGATGAGAAAGATAGAAACAATGACGATGATTTTAATAGCGATCTAACGTGAAAGATAGAAACAATCACCTTCTTAAAAAGGTATCTCTTCTGTATTTCATCTTTATGTCATACTATTTAGTCATAATGCCTTCTGTATTGTCTTTATTAGCAGCACGCTGTGGTCATTGTGAATCATTTGCTACCATAACCTTACACATTTTGAGAATATACTAATAGAACACTCTGGTTCATTATTCAAATGATAATTTACTGCATTTGAAAATAATAATACTTGGAATAAAAAGCGGAAAACAAATTTCCCGAATTAATGGTAGGCCGGGGAATTCCTGAGCTTTATTATTATTATTATTATTATTATTATTATTATTATTTATCGGATAATTCATTTAGATAAATGAAATATGATTCTATCATCTATGTATGCAATTATTTTTGTATAAATTATATTTTTTTAATTCGAATCAAAAACTAATTTCCCCCATTATTTTCAATTTAAGTGTGATATTCATATTGAAGTTAATTTTTAGGATTTTCTAAACGAAACAAGGAATATTGGATAGTTAATTATATCTGAACATTTTATATTTAAAATATTTAATTTAAAGGAATGAACATAATGTGAAATACTTTGGAACAACGGTGTAGAACTTGTTAGCAATGTGAATTAGAAATAACAAGCATTTGAGTGCAAAATGGTTGGTACGAACTAAAAAAAGTGTGATTAATTTCAAATCACAAGCTGTATAAATATATTTTAAATATTTGACATAATGAGAAAACTGAAGAGAGAAGAAAAAATTGTTTGAGTTAAAGAGCCTTTAAGATTCTCGCTCTTTAGTATTACTTGATAAGTATACTATAACGAAAAGAGTGTATAATATAACAAAAAGAGAGTTGTGACTCTTTGTTTCCAATTTCCTCATCCCTCCTTTCTTTCATAACATTAATGTCACTCACCGTGTACATTCTTTTAATGTACTCTCGTTGTTTTTCTTTGTTTAGAATAAAAAATCTTTTCCTTTCACGTATGGATCTATATTTTTTTGACCTTCTAAATAAAAAGTAATTCACTCAAATTAAATTCAAATTTCTTCATTAACAAAATATTCTTTTTTATTAAGAGGTCCATTTTCTTTTTCAGACAAATTAACAAGTGATTGTCGTTTGAATTTATTTGAATATTAAATTTAGTTATTTAATTAAGTATTCAGACTTAAATGCATGTGTTTTTACTGCAAATCCGTGGAATGCGCCAATTGAGCATTCTGAATCATTCTTAAAACGAAAATAGCATTTTTAAAAAAAGTTAGGAATAATAACAAAAGAAAAGAAATTTATAGATAACGAGAGAGCTTGAAAGTTCCTCTTTCTTATTATTGTTTATTTATCATCTAATTTATTATGATGAATGAAATATAATTTTATGTATATAAATTTTATTGTGCTATATTTTTTTGATTCGAATCAATTTTCCTTCTTCATTTTTTGTAATTAATTTTATTTAAGTAGTTAAATATAAGATAATTAATTAATTTAAATGTACAGACATAGTGTGAAATAATTAGGAATAACTTTTAGCTGCAGAAACTAAATAAGTCTTCGAATGTAAAATAATAGGAAAGAATCAACCGAAAAATTTAACCAAATGTAAAAATCATAAACTATTTGAAGATATTTTAAATAAATATCGTGGTGGAATGCAAGAGAGAGGAGAAAAATGCTAGAATTAATTAAAGCCTTTAACATTATTTCCATTTAAAATCATTTAATGGATGTACTTAATAACAACAGATATAATGAAAAGTGAGTTGCTACTCTTTGTTTCAAGTTTCCTTAGTTCCTCGTTTTCTCTCATAAACTTATATGTCCTTTTGTATATTATAAAAACTTCATTTTGTCATGTGCCTTGCCTACCTCTGATTATTTAGTCCTTCAAATATGAAGGTAAATTCACTTAAATTAAATTCTATCCATCAGTGAAATAATATGTTCTATTGCAAAGAATGTCTAATCTCTAGAGCATTTGTCTAATTTCATTCTTCCACAAAGAATACATGTGACTTTAAATTCAATTTAAGCTTTAAAAAACTTAATTAAAATAAGTCTTTCCTTCATGCTTTTATTTCTTACTAAAATCATTCAACTTTCTTTCTAAATTTATTTTTAATTCAAACTTGTGTTTTTCACTTTAAGTAATTTAAACATGTTTATTTTTTTATTCTAAATGGATATTTGTGGAACATAACTTATTTCTTTGTGTTTATTGCTTTTATTTAGGGTTGGCTTTTTTTATTTTTATCTAAGTTGTTGCAGGTTTTAAATTGGAATAATGGAACCAACGAGTTAAAGAATTCAAAGATTAAATTTCAGATGAATTTTCAATTTAAGTTATCTCCATTTCTCCAATTCAGGATTTTCTTGTTAGCTAAAAAAAAAAAAAAAATTGCTTGGCACTATACTTTGCTGATTACTTTTCGTTTGTTTGGTTCTAAATCTGATTTTAATTTGGGGAATTTTATTTGGATAGAAACACAAAATGTAAGACAAGTTCTTTGACCATTAGATCCTCTTTTGATTTCCACCTACCATGTGAAGACGAAACAATCCAACGATCTATATTTGTTATGTTTCATTTTGTGCCTAAATAGTTCATTAAAAATAATTTCAATTGAGTTTTGGCAACCACTTTCCCTCATAGTTCAGGATTTGTGGTAGTGTTTGTAGATGATGTTCTTATTTTTTCCAAGGACCATAAGGAACATGAGGAGCACTTGAGAAGAGTCCTAGGAATTATAAGGGAGAAACAACTTAGAGCCAAATTCGTGAAATGCCACTTTTGGAAGAAAGTAGTCAGGTTCTAGGGACTATTGTTTCGAGGAAAGGATTAGTGGTAGGCCCCGCTAAGTTAGGAGCTGTCCAAAAATGGAAGATACCCCACAATGCGACGAAGGTTAGGAGTTTCCTTGGGTTAGCGGGTTACTATCAGAAATTTATCAAAGACTTCGCGAAGATTGCAACCCCTCTAACCCAATTGACGAAAAATGATCATAAGTTTGTGTGGACTGAGAAATGTGGAGTTGCCTTTGAGAGGTTGAAGGAATCTCTCACAAGTGCATCTATCCTTATTATTGCGAATGGAACCAAGTTGTTTAATGTTTGTACGGATGCATGTGGACCGGTTTGGGAGTGGTACTCATGCAGGAGGGTAGAGTAGTTGCCTACGGAAGCAGATAACTCAAGGATCACGAGAAAAGGTACCCCGTCCATTATTTAAAGTTAGCAGCAATGGTCTTCGCCCTTAAAATGTGGAGACACTATCTTCTTGGATAGAAGTTTGAGTTATTCACCAATCATAAGTCTCTTAGATATTTGTTTTCCCAGCGGGATATGAACCTTCGACAGCATAGATGGATAGAATATCTTGCATCTTTTGATTTTTCCATTCAATATACCCCTGTAAGGGCAACATCGTGGCCGACACTTTGAGTCGGAAGCACGCTGTCCTTGGGGCTATCACCGAATGGAGACAGTTAGAGTTTCTCTTTAGTTTCAGTTGGAACCACTGTGTGTGGCAGCTCAAGGATTTCTTGGAGCTATAGAGATAAGACCACTTTCCCTGTTAGTTTATTAAAAATAATTTCAATCGAGTTTTCTTGCCCCCTCTTCCCAAAAAAACAAAAAGAAAACAGTAAACCCTCCTAGGTCGGACATATAACCATCTGCAGAGATTGTTGTCCCTTGCACATGAATTGGGTTGTCAAAGTTAAGTTCCGATGGTGGATGCTGCTTCTGGATCATGGAGGAGGGCTGATGGAAGGTTGCTGTAGCTGATCCACTTGGGATACTGATGCGATCTTTGATTTTGCCTTTTACTTTGAATCTGACATTTGCTTTTCATCTTACACCTCCTTTTGATTTGTAGGTTGCAATTTGGAGCTCTAGTATTGATTATTATTTTTGTCTATTTTATGCAACATAAAATGAACGAGTAATCAAGACTGAAGAGCGGAAGTAAATGTGGAGGTAATTAAGGGGAAGGTTTTCCCAATGTTCTTATCAGTTAGCCAGCTTTGTATTAAATACTATCGTTGGTGGACTTGCGGTTTTTATCGAACGTTATATCATAGATAATCTAGGAAGCATTGGTGTAGGTGCGCGGTACGGGGGTACGGAAGTTCGACAAATTCAAAAATATGAGGATTCAAATGCGGAGGGATACGACAAATATCAAAATATTAAAAATATACTATATATATATATATATATATAATCCATGGTTATCACGACGCCAAGTCGAGCCAAGTCGAGCCAAGTCGAGCCACTACCGTCTAGAAGACTAGTCGACAAGTCGTCTGACTAGTCGTGACTAGTCGATAAGTCTTTTATATACATATATTTACTAGACTTAAGTATATAATATAATTAGATATAATTATAAATTTATAATAAGTTCAAATTCAACAAAGATAACATAATAATAGGTTCAAATTCATTGTTACTTTCCATTTCAACTGCATCTAATTAAAAACAAATCAGTAAAAAACAGTAATTTACTAAAGTAAACAACATTAATTTACTAAAGTAATTTACTAAAGTAAAAAACAGTAATTTACTAAAGTAAACAACAGTAATTTACTGAAGTAATTTACTAAAGTTAAAAACAGTCGATTTACTGAAGTTAAAAACAGTAATTTACTGAAGTAAAAAACAGTAATTTACAGTAAAAACAAACCAGAACATTTACTGTTGTTTACTAAAGTGACAAAGTCTGTCACCCACTTATAAAATATCGTTAGATTCGTTACCTGATAGGAAAGTTGAGGTCGATGTCGAGGTCTAGGTCGAGGAGGAGCAGCGAAGTCGAGGTCGATGTCGAGGAGGATCAGCGTCGCGAGCAGGAGTCGATCCAATAAATTAGGGTTTCTCTCCAGGTCAAATATCGAAGTTGAGGTAAGCATCGATCTGTAAAACATCGATCCAATTTTACTGCAGTCGAATTTAGGGTTTCTAGGCCACTCCAGCCATTACCGTCGAAAGCAACTAGTCGTTCATCGTCGAACTCCAGGGAGCGACATGTCAACTAGTCGACGACTAGTCGACGACTAGTCGTCGACGTGATAACCATGATATAATCCAAGAGATGCATTTTAATTAAACAAAGTAGTCAAATAAGTATGTTCAACATCCTAAATAGCCAAATACATAATTATTCATCCTTAATAATTAAAACACACAACATTAAACATAATAATTAAAGTACTTCAATCATCTTGAATGATAACAGCTTCCATCTTCGGCTCATCAAGAGAAAAACTAGTTATCTCAAGCTCTTTGGCACCATCAAGTGCATCAAAGCGATCACTTCCAATATCCCACAATTTTGACTCACCTTTCATGTACAAGTCACTTTTTCTAGAAAGGAGTCGAAGATTGGTGTGGACATAAACCAAGTCTTCCGCCCGAGTGGGTAGAAGCTTATTCTTTTTAACCGAGTGAATAAAAGAATAACTATTTTAATTTCTTTCACAAAAAGAAGAAGAGCATGACTGTCCTAATAGGTTCAAAGCAATTTTGTGAAGATTTGGAGCCGAAGCTCCATGTATAAGCCACCAAACATTAGGATCCTCAGTGCCTCTATCATCTATCAAGTCAGCACTACCAAAGATATCCAACATGCCTGAAAGTCGAGCAAATTCACCACTAGCAGCTTTTCTTGTCTCTCCATCAAAATATCTTTTGATGCAGACCTGGAGCTCCACTAAGTCATGCCTCACTATAATACCTACAACATAGTAAATGAAAGAATCAAGTTCGAGTAATAAATTAGTAAAATCAAAACTTCAATGAAGTGTTGCATAATTTTGAAAATTTGTGAGTTTACCTTGAGTTGAGTGAACGAGAGCTAAGCAATGAAGTGATGAAGAATTCTTAGTCCATCTATCAATGAGAATGTCATAAACTACATCATAAAATGTAGACTCCTTCATGAAATCTTTTCTTTCATGCCTATATTGATAGACTTCACTTTCTCAATCATGTCATCTCACATATCATATACCAAGTGAAGTGAAGGGTTATCTGTAGCTGCAAAATGGAGCATACTATATATAGAAGTAGTAAACTCGAGAATGTAATCAACTTGATCCCACCGTATTTCTTCAAGAATTGAAGTCCTTATGTGGGAGGCTTTCGCTTGATCACACTCATGGTGAGTGCTCCACTCCTCATTAAGCACCAACCTTCATAGAGCACTTTTCAGAAGTTTAATTTTTTTGAGCATGATGATCACTAATGCTAATCTTGTTTCAGCAACTCCAAGAAGCTTCAAGGAAGCAATATTGTTGAACATTGTCAACACCATGTTATGATTAATAATGAAATTCTTAATCATTAATGTTCTGTCAGCCACTTCTGTAATCGAATGACACTCAATGAAGGCATTCGTATTAGACTCAATATGACTGAGATCACAAATATTCTTCAGTGCCAAATTAAGAGTGCGCACTACGCATGGAGTCCAGAAGACGTGAGGATATTGAGTCTTAGTGATCATACATAATAATAAATAATCAAATACAAAGCTAGATAGATGAATATGCAAACATTAAATAAATTTGAAAAGTTTGAACACATGTTATAATACCTGGCGCCTTACAAACTGGAGCATTATCAGTAATAACTTGAACCACATTCTGAGGTCTCACTTCAATGATCACCTCCTTGATTAAGTTTGTCATATAAAACTTATTTTTGACATTGTCTTTACAATTAACTGCCTTTATGAACATAGGACCAAGCTCAGTGACTGCCATAAAATTTATCAAAGTCCTTCTTTGGTTATCACTCCACCCACCTGAAACTATGCTCACACCTTTCTTCTTCCATGTTGTCTTGATAGGATCCAATAATCTTTCAACGTTCGCCCTCTTCTTTTGCAACAATGTTGTGCACAAAGCATAATAAGTGGGTGGAATATAGCTAGAAAGATTGAAATCCAAAGCCATAACATATGACTTGATGTAACGAGGATTTATAGCAAAATGAAAAGGCACCCCCCGGAATAAAACGTCCCTTGCAATCTCACCATCCAATTGATTTCTCATCTTCATTCTATATGCTTTGTTGATTGGATTGTTTGGATCAGCCGTCCTTTTTTTGATTGAGATTGACTTGCATTCCTCTCAGTGCCGCCCCAAGCACTACTACAAGATTGAGTTTGACTTGCATTCGAAGGAGGTAGTGGAATATCAATTGGTTCCTCCTCTTTTCGGCCTCCGCCAACTCCTTTTGAAATCTCCTTAAAAGTTCGAGAGTGACTTTTGTACAAACCGCAACTCCAACCCCTTTAATCTTCAACAAATGTGCTTTTACCCTTGAATATGAACCCGTGAATTCATTGTTATAAAAATTGCATCTAAATTTAGTATTTCCGCCTCTTTCTTTTATTTTTGCAACTTTTGTAACATGCTTCCATAAACCATGTTCAACATCACTTTGTACACTTAGAGAAGCTTCCACAGTTGTAGTTGAATTTGTAGATGAAGTAGTTTCCATAACTAAAAGAGTTAAAGAATTGAAGGAAAAAAAATTGATTAGTGCCTCAAACAACTGAGACTGGCGCTGGCCTCAAGTTAAAAAAAAGTTGGTCAAAGATAACGTTGGTCTCAAATTTAAAAAAAAACTTGGTTAGGTGCCTCAAATAAATAAAAAATGAGCGACGAGCCTCAAATAAAAAAAATCGATTACCAATTTACCATCCAGCGATGCCTCAAATAAATAAAAAACATCAGTGCCTCAAATCAAAATCACATTCAAAATTAATTAGAGATTACCAGCGACAACGATGATCAAAGACGAGACGAGCGACGAAGAGGAGCGACAGCGATGAACGGATTCAAGACGAGCGATGATGGAGTTAGAGCTTCCTCAATCGATTACGTGTTTTGTGTTTTAATTGAGCATCGATCTGGTAAGTATTGAAAATGGATTTAAAAAAATAACATCTTTGTCCATCCCGCACCCTCTTTTTCGCACTCAACCGCACTCCTTCCATGAAATACAGGGACACGTCTCGTAGCGCACCCCGTACGAATCCTACCGCACCCCCGCACCCCGTACGAATTCTGTGCGCGGTTCTTCTGCTCGGTGCCGCACCCCTGCTTTGTAGTAGATAATGAATATGCAACTGAATAGCTCACACACAACACAAACATTGGTTTTTTGTTAACTTTGATTTAGATACCATTTCATTCCCTAAATATAAAAATAGCACAAGTTAAATTTCAACATGCATCTGTAATTGTTAGGATGGACTGGGATTTAAAAAGCCTGGGCTTCATGTGTAAGTCTATTAAAAGTGGTGTTTCTAAAAGTCGTCAGTCCATGGGGAATCAGAAACAATGTTCCATGATGGTAAGCTACCCTTTTCTGATACAATATCAAAATCAGTTTTATTTTTCATGAGTCAAATACCTTTAGATTCCTTCTTCGGTTCATTTAGTTTGATCTTTGATATTGGAAGACAATATCTGGTTAATATGTTATTAGTTTCTATATATCCTGTCATTCAAAGTTTTGGTTGTCAAAATATTGTTAACTTGGTTTTGATTGTTATCATGAATCAGTCAGAAAACTAGCACTCATCTAAAGGAAACATAACAAAATCAGGGGATTTGATACTTTATAGGTTTGTTGTTTCTCCATCTGACATTGATCTTTTCAAATTACACCTCTGCTAAAGCAATTTGCTGGATCTTAAACTACATACACGTTCAGAATCGATCTGTGGCATTTCTGTTTATCAAATGCCTTATACAACAACTTTGGAAATTAAGCTAGAATTAACTTAGCATCTTATTGCAAAATTTCTAGTAATAGTAAAAACTATTTATACATTCCCAAAAGTGTGGGATCAGATGAAAATACAGAAACAATCTCAAATGTCCTTTTCGGTTTCATGCTTCTTCAAAAAGAAGTCCGCTTGAGGTTGTAGATGGTACTGAAATGGAAGATGCTGACAATAGTGAAAAGGTTAACAGTTTCTACAGCTTGATCATTCAATTCATCATGCATGACAAACTCTCTTTTGGTTTAGCATTTAAATGTTTTACGTATTCTGTCATAAATTTTAGTTGATAATTACCAGCTAATAAACCAGCCACTTATATTGTTACCCGCTGTTTGGGTAGGCTGGTATGTATACTGATAGCAGGTAAATGAAATAATAGTTGTATTGTAAAGTTTCTATGCTCACGCTCACGTGTGATCCTTTGTTTATAAACGCGTGCATGTTTGAGCATCAAAATCTTTTCTGTATATTGCAACAGCTATAACATTGCAAAATAAGTATGAGAAAAATATAATGATGATAATTTTGGAATCCAACTAGAAAACAAAGGAAACGAGTCATATTCTGGAAAAACAAGTTTTGTTTTCTTATTGATATCCCAAATGTTAACTATTGTTGTAAGTAGTACATGAACAAGTCTAATGTAATTCAGTATAATCTATCAGCTTATGAAAGAACCTTGCATGTTTTCAGTTTGTTATTTTAAAGTATGTTAAGCAGCTAAGCAAACCTTTGACATGGTTTTATTGTGGAAATTAAGTTCTCAGTTTATCATTTTACACTCATTCCTAGCTTTATGATTCAAGGAGGTGATTTCACCCTAGGGGATGGAAGAGGCGGTAATGTCTATTTATGAAGAGAAACTCAATGATGAAAACTTCAAGCTCAAAGCATCTAACATACTTGAACCAGGACTCCTGTCAATGGAAAACGCTGGCAGAAATACAATTGGCTCCCAGTCTTTCAGCAATGCTATTACAACTAGTTGGTTTGGACAGCATTTAGTCTTTGGTAGAGTGCTCAGTGGAACGGATGTTATACAAAATGGGGGGTGGAGTGCAGCAAAATGGACAACCTAAAAGCAATGCGGCCATCACACGCTTTAGTAGAAAACTGCATTTTTAATCTTATGAAGCAAAATTGTTTTATATCTGAAATTTAAATTTAAGACCAATTTTTAACATTTATAGTTGAGCTGAGCATTCAGAGTCTGATGCTATAATACCATAACATATATAGCATTCAGAGTCAGACTATTATTCATTTTGCTGCAACAAAACTTCAAAATATAAATAGATGGTGATGACCTTATGATTGCATAATCTTCCTAATAGCTCAAAGTGAGATAATCCTTCGAGGAAAATCATAACTCTTCTTATTTTGTCAATTGCATAATCTTCATACATAAGAGTTTTACATAAATTTCACTGGTGGTTGCAATTCTGCTTATATGAGATTATGTGATCGCAAGGCCTACTGAGTTATGATTTGTCAATATGCTGTTATGTAATATTTGTTTTAACCTTTTTTTTTAGTTAACTAATGTGATTTTTTTCCCCCAAGGATCGACTTGAGAAATTAACTATGTTCAGTTTTGATTTGGAGATCCAAGTGCGGATACATACACCAGGTTGTAACTCATGTTTAGACTAAAATTTATTTTCATCAAATGAACGCTTTTATTTTATTTTGCCTTTATTACATTTTACATGTACTGTAACTTTTTTTTTTTTTTCTTTGATTCAACTTCCACACGATGAATGTTTCAATAATACTGGCATTACATGCTTTACTTTCAATTGTGTAGTTCTATGTTAGGAGTCTGATTAATTTAAATTACCTATGTCATAGTAATGCCTTAAGGTGTTGGTGTGCCGCTGAGTACCAATGTAACTCAGCTTTGAGATTGACCTTCAAACTTGGTTTTGGGAGTGAGCTGGACATATTTCTTAAATGGGTTGAGATCTCATAAAAATATGCCATATAACTGAAGAGTGTGATCATGGAATGGCTTGAAGTATTGAAAAGAAGTAGCATAAGCTTCAACCTTACCATTTAAAATAAGTACCTTCTACAGATTTTTTTTGGTTTTCAAGAGTTTGTATATGCTGAAAACAATTTATTAATATATGTGATGCAAATTATACAAGGCTAGCATATGGCGGCCTGTGCCCATTTTATTCTCCTACATTTCATGTTATTATACGTTGCACGGATGTTAAGGTTGGTTGGTGTCAAGGGTGGAAAGGTGCACGCGAAATATATTTTTATTATTATTGGAGAAATTTATGGAACAATGTAAGTATTAGGGAATAGTGAAAATTAAAGAAGTAAATGGAAAAGGAACCGTTTATGCCATGTCAGAAGCATCAAGCTTAAATAGATCGATTTCCTTACACTTTTAACAACCGAAAGCTTTGCCTCTTTCAAAAATTGCTTGATTGCAATGCTCGTTTGGGATATTAGTTTGGCTGATTGTGAACATTAAATTGATTGTTTGGATAAATATTTTGATCAGGATATTGGATTGGTTGTTGTGATATTGTTTACTTGATGCAGAAGTTTTGTGTTTGTTGGATGTTTGAAAATGCAAATGAGATTTTATTGGTTTATATTTTAATTTGCGTAATTTATTTATTGGACAATTTTGAAATAAGTTTTTGGAAAAAACTTTAAAGTTTGTTTTTGAGCCTGTTACGAAACTAGCTTGTTTTGGTATTTAAGTAAATAATCATGCGAATTTTGTAAAAGCGCATTAACAGAAAGTGTTCATGCACGATTATGAAATGTGCATGTTAAGAAGTATCCTTTTTTAAATTGCTTTCAGTAAATGTACATGAACAGTTTTGTTCGCTTGCATTTATTAAATGCGCTAATAGGTTTTTGGCTTATATTTGGGCAGCCCCTTCTTTTCATTTTCATTTCACTGTTTACTTCATTTTATCTTTAAATCCTAATTCAAAATCCAAACCTCATTTTCAGATTTCATTCCAAATATAAAACTGTCTAATTTTATTTCGAAACTCGTAGAAAATGGAAGAAGCTTCAACATCTTGTCAAATAAGAGGTAAAAATCCTTGGTTTTGCAATTAATAATTTTATGGTTTTTAGAGTCTTTGGAAATGTATTCTAATTATTTAACTTGTTGATGTTCTAAGTATGATTTAAATACCTATATTGGGTTTAGTTTTGTTATAATAACTAGGTTAGTTCCCGTCCAAATGCACGGTTGTAAAAAAAAAAAAAAATTATATTAATAAGTAAGTCAACTTTCAATTTTTTTATTTATTCAAAATGTGAGACAACTTTTATTCATTCATTTGTTTAATAGGGGTTTTTACCCTCAAGGACAAAAGGAACAAAAAATTATTCCATAAAGATAAGAGGGCAAAATTTTATCCTCAAGGACAAAATTTAGTGTAAAGGGAGAAATTCAGGGGCCCACTACAATTCATCCCTTTACACTAACACTTGTCCTTATGGATAAAATTTTGCCCCCTTGTCCTTATGGAACAATTCTTTGTTCATTTTATTCTTCACGGTATTTTCCTGTTTTGTTTTATTATTATTAGATTATGTTAGAGAGTGAGAAGAGATATTTATTATTAGTAGGTATATTAAATTAGGTTAGAGAGAAAGAGAAAAAAATATGTTAATTATTTGTAGATATATTAAATTAGGTTAGAGAGAGAAGAGCGAGAAAACAAATAACATGAGAGTAATACGTGTATAGGTTAAATGTGAGAGCGACACGTGTATTAGCTGTACTTTGTTTTAGTATAATGTTAGATACAGACGGTTTGAAATGCCTTTTTGTGGTATAACATTGTATGAATTTTTTTTACAAGTACAGTTAAAGCTTGGACTGTTTGATTCAAGTGTTCCACTCATCAAGTGGAGCATCGTAGCAACAGTCCAGTGCTTATGAACGTATGTTTTTGCACTTGTTTTATGTCATTATTGTATTGATAATGTCAATCAGATTTAAGTTATTTGGTATCATATGTTGAATTTTGATTGAATATGGAGCTTCAAAAGTTAAAGCTTTAGTTTTGATAATTCTAGTAAGTTAAAATGCATACAATGTAAAAGCCCTCGACTTGAAGATTATCTTAGAACGGCTAGTATTGGGAAAGTATTGCAAACACATTATCTTAGGTTGGATCACAGACTTATCACTACATTGTGTGATAAGTGGAGGCTAGAACAAGTACGTTTTATTTAATAGATGTCAAGATTCAACAATGAGCCTGTGCTGTAACTTTTTTGTCTTAAACTCTTAAATGTTTGTGATTCATTCTAAAGGTGGATGTAATTCAAAAAGTTTTCCTTTTTAAGAGATTTTCAATAATTTTGTTACATGCTTGGGGTCTTGCGGTGTCTCTAATTTATACATCGAACTGTCGGCTACTACATTGCGGAAGTTCAATTCTAGTTGGCTGCATGCGTTCATTGTGGATATATCATTATCAATATATTTTTTGCAATTTCAATCACTATTGCTTATTATTCATTGTTTAATTCCATTTAATTTTAGTTGATCGTGGACCTGTTTAGCAATTGGCCAACCTAATATAGCAGTCTCTAATAATTTTGATTCTTATCTTTTGTATGGTTGTTGGTGAATGTGTATAATTATCATAACAATCATTCTAACAATTAGTTACATTTAGCATTGTTATTTTTCTTTTATAAAACATTGGATGGAGAATATTAAAAATGTCATATTTTATCGTAATGAATTGGACTTCCATTTGAGAGAGTTATTCGGGATCTGTATAGTTAGCTCTTGGAAAAAACGGATCATCTAGTAGATCAATATAGATATTTGTTGATTAAGACTCATATTCCCGATCGGATAATGAGACAAATTGTCTATATTTTTCAACATATCCCCGATCCGGTTGTTCCAATTACTAAAAACCTTAAAGGTTGGGGAGGGGGGAGAGGAGTTTATTAATGAAACCGTATAGTTGTGGAATAACAAACTCCAGAGCATGATTGTTGAGCAAACGCCTTCTATTATGATGGTCGAGTACGAGTACCATTATTGGTAAATAACTCATCGTTTCATATTGAAAAAATCTTCTGGACGTTTAGTTTCCTACATTCGTCGTGCACCGTTGCAACGTGATGTGGTTTGCTGGATTTACACTACCATCAAGATGATAGAGAATATTGAGCAAAGTCGATTTGAGCTCGACCAGGTGAAAAGGAATGCGTCAGACTCGGAAATTTATTAGATGCAATTTTATGTTAACACAAGTTGCGTCGACCCCACTCGTCTCATCCTCCTTCATCTCCTCCTACACAGCCTCAACCTCTAGAAACTCTTTCTAGTCCATGAGGTGAACCCAATATTAAACAAGTTGAATGCAATATCCAAAAATAATGGGGACAATGGGAAGCTAACATAGATCCTCCTCCCATGTATGGAGAACTTAATTAGCCACTTGGGGAAGTTGTTACACAAACTTTTGGACATGGAGAAGGCTCAGCGAGTGCAGTACAAGAGGAGTTTGTGCAAGGACCATTGCAACCTCCTGAATCATCTCAACCACCACCACCTATAAAGAAAACTTACGTAAGGGGAAAATGCGAAGAGGGACATTCGGTAGCACTTTGAAGAATTAAAGATGAGTAGGGAGTATCTTTTGATTTTGGTGTTGAAATGATGTTTCGATCGTAAGAACATTGAAATAGCTTATGTTATGAACTTGAAAACGCCGACGATCTTTTCTCATGTTTGTTTAAAATGTAAGAATATCTATAATGTGTTAATTTATGTCTGTAATAACAAAAATTATGTTTTTGCTCCATGTAAATACATATATGATTATCTGGGTATGTGTTTATGTTGGTTGTAATTTGTTGATATTGGATGGGAGGAAGAAAACAACTTACTGTTGTTTGGAAGGTGGAAAATGAGTACACTAATTCAGAAAATGCACATGAACACTTTACTTCATGCATTTATGGAATGCACATGAAGTAAAATGTTCATGCACATTTCCTAAATGTGGCATAGTCATTTTCCAGCTTCCTAAAAACAGTAAGTTGTTTTCTCACTTCCATCCAACATCAACATATCCACATGATAAAAACCATTACATAAAATCAGTAGATAATTCATATGCGTAATCCTGACCATTAAGCAAAATCCATTACAAAATTCAAACTCTTACACATCAATTACATCAGCCAAGTTCATTAAATAACCAAACCGATTACATAAGAACATTCACAACCACATGCATAGATCCATTACCATAATTTATTGATTGAAGTATCTTCTCTTATATCCTAAAATGCCACATTTGTTGCACCTATCTTGTTGGTTGGTATTCGGTTGATCCACTATCTCTTTGATTCTAGTGGATCGTGGTCATCTAGAGTTTCTTCGCATCAGTGATTATTATATGTTACGACCTTAAGTTGTCTAGTTATGACTATTTGAGACTGAATGAAATGTCGGAAATTACGAAACAATATAATTTGCAGTTATGTACCATGGTGAAATAAAATCATCATGTGCTCTATTAGCACCTCCAGACCCTTGTGAATATGATGCTTACAATGTTGGTATATTACATGAACACACAGTTTCAGTGTTTCCAACATTTATCGTATAGTCAAGCATATGTGAATCTTTTGCCTATCACTCCATATAGCTATAATGTTCGATGTTCAAATGTCTTTATGCTTCTATGCATGCCATTGTAACTACTTTCCATATTGGCGTCAAACGTGACGTCCACAAGTCCCTTAAAGTACCAGGCTCATAAAAGTAATGGTTTGCACAATGAAAAATTTGTGCAACGAATGATCTCATAGATAAGTTTTTTGTTCCTTTTATCCACCGTTGAAATTTTCGGATATATTGGTCATCATCATGTTAAATCTCATGGCACTATCTCGATAAGGTATCCAACTTTGTTCCTGGTAAAACTTCTTTCGATCCACATATCAGCTGTTGGACATACCTCCTTTATTTTTAAAGAATATCAGATCTAAATCCAATATTTTTGAATTTGGCTTTAATACCTTACACAATATCGCTGATGGTAAGGAGTAGTCCAACCTTCTACTAATTCATCCGAAATTTTGCTCATTATTGGAAACAACGTAATACATCTTCCATGTAGAGAGAGTTGTGCTTCCATACGTAACTAATAAACCACTTCCACGTTTTCCATAACTCGGTTGCAACAGTAACAAATGCCAAAGGATAAAGACCATGGTTGTCATCAACACTAATGACAACAAGTACTAAATATAATTGCAAAAAATTGCAATGTAAATATAAACAATGAATCAAGTGAAGGTTTTTCGGTCCGGTGGCGTTCTGTTAATGACGACAAGTTTTTTCCAATTCCCTTCCACTATTCGCTTTCTTCCATTCAATTTCTCTGTCTCGTCCACTTTCCTCATCGTCAATTCAGATCTCTTCTTCTTTCGCCGTATAACTTACTTTCGTCTGCATAGAACGTTACCAAACCTTGTTTTCTTCATCAGATCTAAAACTCTTCCTCCAAACTACCCCAGTTTCTTTCAGTCCTCTGCTCTTCAACTCCCAATTCCTATACTCGCCTTAGTATTCCCTTTCTTCTCTTGGCATGGTGGCCCTACCTGGAAGTCTCTGTCTCTTCGACTGTTGGGTTAGTGCATTTTTAAGTTGTGGTTTCAGCTTGTTAGGTTTGGTACCTACGCGGTGTGACTTCGGTGTGCAACAACTTTATATACCTCGAATGGTCTCGCGACTCGCCAGCTTATGTTTCCTGGTATGATATTGTTTTTCTTTTGTCTATTGAGTTCGCTTGGCGATGCACTATCTCATGATCGGTGAGCTAGTGCAGAAATGATTTGGCTTTTAGGTCCTATTTGGCTGGCTGTGTTGGAACTTTTTGGGATGTATGATATTCAATGTGTTAGAAATTTTAGACTTGTTGGTATCAATATGTTCCTGTCGTCGTGTATGGGATGTTGGTTTTTCTTGTTGAGTGATTTTTGGATTGTCTCCTTCGTAGCTTGAGGGTGTAGCTACGCATTTGAGCTTGGATATCATATGCTTTGTTTCCGGTTGGTTTGGCAGTGAGTTAAGGTATGCTAGAATAACTCTGCCCACTATCCCCTATCAGCATACCTGGTGAAGCTCTGCTCTCATTCATCTCGTTTAGTTTGTGGCCTTATTTACCTGCCTCTTATTCCCTGTTAAACCTTGATCTAGTGATTGTCTGGGGCTTGCCCTGGCTTCATTCATGTTATGCACTGTTGTGGAGATATTTGCGGGCATGTTATTGTCATATTTGATGGTGACATGCTCGTTCTAGCTTGGTTGTGCTGTTGTGCCGTGATATGATTCAAGAAGTCAGAAGATTTTGTCAAATTAAGAGACATTGTGGGATGATAGCTACTTGGGTCCCCTCCATGTCAATTCTTCTATGCTACCATGTGACATTTTTGCTGCATTGTTCGAACATACATGCTTAACAGTACTGTGATAATCCTGCTTTTTAAACAGTGAATGGTACTATTTTGTTTTTTGTTTAGTGTGCAATGTGTATTATGTTACTTATTTGTAAACCACTTCTTTTGAAGTATGTCATGAGCTATGTGATTTTCTCCCTATGTGGAGATTTTTGATATTTTGTAGTCTAGAAACAGTGTCTAGCTCCAATGCTGTTACCTAGATAGGATAGTGGTGGACAGTCCACGTTAACAACCGATATGGTGGACGATCCAACTTAAAAACTAATTAGTAGGTTGGTAATCTTCCAATCTTATGTATTATTGTAATTATTATTTGTTATAATAATAAGTGTTTGCATTCACTTTAAGAACCGGTCGGCTCTGCCAAAAAAACAAGCACTAAATATTTCTCGTGTAAATGAATGCTATCAATACAAAGTAATGTACGAAAATGTGTGAAGCCTTCAATCGAAGGCCCAAATGGCCAAAAAGCAGCATCGAAAATAGCTCGAGTGTGAATGACTCTAATACTGTTCTAGGGTTGTTGTTTTGAACCGCTTGAAGATACTTTGGTAATTTCAAGTATAAGGTTTCACAATCTTCATATATCATGCCTAAAGCCTTGGTTAATCCTTTCCAAGCCTTTGAGTAGGTAGCATTGATATGAAAAATATTTGACATTGTTTCTTGAACTTCTTTTGCTGTCATAATCGTTTCAGATTTAACTAATTGAAGTATTTTGCTATAAACAAACTTTGTAGTAGCTTGATGATAATTTGAGTTGGTGGTAGAGCTAAGACATGTGTTGTCTCCTTTGTATGATTTAATTTACCAATAATTCTAAGATATCTTTGTAGAAAGATGAGCATGTACCCACCAAAAACAATTTTCGTCAATGTCACATTGCATTATATAGTCATTAGCATGTGATTTGGCTACTTGGTAAGAAACCAAACATTTAATCGCCCATTCACTTAGTTGCTCAGTATGGTATTTTTGGATTCAAATATCAACCCAATTTGAGGACTTTTTCAACACATTCCTTTTAGAAGATCTCCACTGCTAACCGAGCATTTTTCATATATGATTTAGCCATCATTGTTAGGTGCATAAATCATCGGTTAAGATGTTTTCATCAATATTTAGTTCTTCAAACGGTGACTGTATACTTCGTTATTAACTTCCATACTCTCAATCCATGTTCTATCTTCTTCTACTATACATGCCGCCTCCATACTGTCAAGTTTCCCTTCACCCACATTTGCATTGTCCCCACAATCGCCTTCCTCTTTAGTTCGATAATTTGATGCTTTTCCAACTTCTTGTGTTGTATAGCAACAAAAAGGAATTGTTTGAAATATAAACAATGTAATCATCCACAAAAGGATTTGAATAATAACCTAGCTGTTGCTTTGAGTCTGAATTGAAAAACTACTATCCAAACATTGGATCTCTTGAAAATTTACTATAAATATGGCATCAACTATTGGACATTGTTTCTCTTTGTCTTCAACAACTCTATATTTGTGAATGTACAACTCCACCACTTTCATTCCAACTGAAAACAATACACCAGTATCTTCATCGTCGTCTACACCAATAGCAGACAAACCATTATCCCTTACACGTTTGGTTCCTAGTTTTATACCAAACTCACTTGTTATTTTTGCCACATCATATACGTTCTTCTTTAGCGTTTCGAACGTATAATATTGTTGATGCTAGATATTTTTTAATCGAATGCCAACATCGATTCCACGTAGAAGTCACATAATAGTAATATAAATGCAGATACATAATGCTAAACAATAAAACGACACAGAGATTTATAATGGTTCGGCAAGTTGTGCCTATGTCCACTAAGAGGTATTACTTGTTTATACTGCTTGATTCCAATTACAGTCTGTTTTCGTTACAAAAATATAAAGCAAAAGAAAGTGATTTTTTGTTTGTAGCAAAGTCCTTGTGGGTGAGTGCCAAAAGATTAGACAAAAGTCCAAGGGAAATATCCCAAAAAATGTCCAAGTCCTAGAGTATTTATAGCTGATGTAGTGTTTGGAGCGGCCAAGAGAGTAGAAGTAAAAGTCGGACCTCTAAAAGGCCATTTCCAGGGTGCGTGTGACCGGATCAGCCAATCAAAGTTGGCTCGGATCGACATCGATCTGAAAATGACCGATCAGATGATGATTTGTGCCCAGTCGTGGCACCCTTATCCAGTTCCATGATTTGATACTCCGATGAAGTAGGGCCAAATCCAAACATTCAATAATGCTAAAGTCTTTGTCCAAACCAAGGTGAAGTGAGTATTGATCCGATCTGATGCTTCGACCTTTATACTGATGTAGAGGTACCATACCGATCCTGGAGGATGCTAACTACATTAATTTGAAGTGATGAGGTGCTTGGACGATTCGAGGCATTCCAAGAATATCGACCCGAGGTGAGGTGATTGCACCGATCCAGTGCAATGCCATGAAAGCCGGTCCAAGGCAAGATCTATGCCGACCTAGATTCTACCATCCACAACTTCATGTTTTCATGAATTCCATTTCTTCAACCAAGCTATTTCGAGTTTGTTCGAGTCCGTGCTCGAGTTCCGAGCAATTAAATGACCAGAAATCTGAAGTGTGACGGCTTCGTAAACAGACGGGTCGACACTTGCCTCCCAAAACATGTATTTCAATGGAAGACGTGTTTTGTATAGTCTAGAAACCTTTATGTTCAGAAGTAATAATCTAAGAGAAATTCAAATAGAAATCCAATAGCCAGAAATCCAAAAATCCATAATCGTGCTGAATGGTATTAATAAAAAACTAAATTTTGAAATCCAAATATAAAAAAACCAAAGAAATTCGATAATTCTATAGATTTCAAGAAATATATGGCCTCTTTGGGCCTAGCCAACGCAGGTATAATCCATACATTCAAACAATCATGTGAGATGTTTTGCAAAGTCCTGACAAATAACTCAAATCTAATCGAGTATTATCCATACTCGGGTAGACCAAGCGATCTTACCTAAAAAATTCAAGACAACCATACTCTTTCCAAGCACAATCTTACTTGGGACCAGTTATTAAAGTTTAAAATTCTAATTTTCAATTCCATACTTCACAAACATAATCCATACAAGTGAAGTAATTTTATTAATGTTCCAAAATTCTTAGTTATTGCAAAAGCCAAAAGAAAACCAACAGTTTATTATCCGGTACAGAGCACACCCAGGGATTACATCCTAATCCCGTATGTGGATGAGCCAACTTAGCTATTTTATTACAAATTTACTAAATGAACGGTGGATGGTTTGTTGTCAGGTACAAAGCATGCCTAAGGATTAAGCCCTAATCCCGTACGTGAGTAAACTGACGTAGAAATCCAAAACTGTAACAACCCAGATTTTGACGGACCGTTTTTTTTTCAAAAATCCAATCCACCGAAACCCGAGTTGGTTGCTCTGGTATCCTGCAGAAAAAACAGAGAAAAGAGATATGTCAGAGTTCGGAAAACACCTCACAGCGGAAGGAGCAAAATATAATATATTTAAAACATAGCTTTACCTTAATCACAATACTGCTAAATCAGTATCCCTAAAGCTATAAGTCTCTGTCTAACCTGCGAATGTTATGAGGAGGGGGTCAGAACATAAGCTCTGTGTGAATGAATTTAAACTATACTTCTTGAATAATCCTACTTATACCGTTCAGTCACATTTTCTTATTTATTAGGTTATACCTGTCATTAACACTCACAGCTTACACACACGTCGCAACCATCTACCCCCTAGTAGATTAACCTAATATAATGTATTATGTAGCTACCCCCACACGGAGGTTCACCCCATGGTATCCTACTTGCACAGTCTCCACTGTATCATTGCAGTGATGTACGCAGTCCCCCATCCTATGTCATAGTAACATATATTCCTCTTTCTTATAATACAAGACTACACCGGCATGAACATAACGACTGCTATTATCAAATGGTGCCCTCTAGTCTACGATACACCACCAGAGCAGACATGGTTGTATCTAGACTTTCCCACGTATGTATCGTCAAGCGTATTTGATGCCTAACCTGCACACCCATCCTGTGTGCGTACCCGAGTTCCGTGGCAAGGCTATACAAGAAACACAGAACTCGGTCGGGAGTTTTCCTCATATCTGTGCAAGGCCCGCCTTTAAGAGCCTCTAGCATAAATATCCCTTAGGGTCTGTTTTCTATGGTGGCTATGGTCCTACCTCGGCCCCTCCCTTAACTAGTAAAGACCACACGAGCTAAGCGACTACCCCTAACAAGCAACCAATCTAAACATCCATGTGGGGTCTCCCCGCATCTGTCTCTTGATAGCAAAGGTTAACGATCTCTAGGGGTTAGCTCTTGTCTTTTCGCATTCCTTAGGCTGCTGGTGACCGGAGTTCAACTGTCTTGCTATCGTTTGGTCTTGACCCTCCACCTCCGCCTGAGGCAACCGCCGAACCACCCTTAATGCCACCGCGTACAACATTCTGACTGCCTCCTACTTATGCAGTCAAGGCCCACCCACTTGGTAGTTCCGCACAGACCCAACCTTTTGAATCCTAGCCCGAAGCTAAACCACCACAAAGGACTACCAGGAGCACCTTTAACGTCTCAGGAAGCCGCCTGCCTCCCTTTCAAGTCCGTTGGAGCTGCCAGAATAATGAACATGCGCTCCCCTCGTGCCTTATGACACCGTGATGATCTACCTCGTTGGGATATTCATCCTATAACGTACAGACTGCTTCAAGCGCCTTAGATTTATCTGTCATTAGACCCTACGTCTAATCATTAATTACTCGCTTGCGCCACCTCATAAAATTTTCTCATTCAACTTGGTTATTCACATTAGCTTCCTTTTTCGTATCTACCAAGTTACCTATGCTTATTAACTCAATTTATATTTAACCCACTTAAGCCCACTAATAAGCCCACAACATGTTATTTTCCAATTTCATAAATTATTCCCTTTTTGGGGTTACAACAATATGTTATACTTAATTCATAGTTAAGTATGCCTTATCCCACATATGTACTGATTAGGAGAATAACCCCCTAAACACCAGCCCCGAAGACCGAAATCAACATCAGACTGGCACCCAGTGAACTACTCAACCCAACCAACACATATGATTCTAATTTACTTCCTTTCCATTCATATAACTTATATCATTTTTAATTTCACATTTCTCCTTCCCAAACCATTTAATTTATGTATATCCTTACATATAAGTTACCTCACCTTCCTTATCGTTTCCTATAACTTATCTTGTCCCATAAGTTATAATTTCCACCTATTATCCTTTCTTGCCTTATTCAAGTTTATTCATAATAGGTTAGTTATCATTCCCCATTTTTTGTCATTAATCTTAGATTTGACTTAACCTTTTTGCTTTACCCAATTCAATTAATTTATAATATCGTTTCGGGCCCCATTTGGTTAAGCATATCTAAATTTTTGTTTCTCATGTCACCCAACCCCTTACTATAGTTTCCATGTCTTATACATGTTTTACTACAGTTAAGTCTATCTTAATCATGTTTTACATCACATGTCTTACAACGGTTAAGTCCACATTAGCCATGCTTTACATGTCATTTATATCATCCACTTCACCCTTTAACCATACCCATGTCACCCACATGTCTTATTATGGTTAGTGTTTCTTAATTTATTTATTACGTTGTAACGATGTATGACCTCTCACATTAGACGTCCGCTTATGGTTGCTGGATTTGCCAGGCGGTTCCGGGTAGTCTTACACCACAAACGCGTCTAACCTCGTGTCATAAACCGTTACGCCTCTAGTTCTTGCTATTGACCTCTCACATTAGGCGTCCGCTTGTGGTTGCTGGATTTGCTGGACGGTTCCGGGCAGTCTTACACCACAAACGCGCCTAACCTCGTGTCATAGGCGTTCATTTACAATCGTCTTTCACCCAAACCCCAAATTCATGTTATGCGTTCCAAAGTCAACTTAATTACGATTCTTTTTTCTATGCCTATTTCCAATTTATCATTATCTACACCAATTATATAATAGTTAGCCAAATTTCATATTACCCAAATCATCCAATTATAGCCAAATTCATCAATTCCATGTTATTCATACCCAAACATGCCAATTTCCAATATCCAATTATACCCAATTTCATATAATCAGTATTTTCCCAGTATACATACATACATATATATATATATATATATATATATGTATATCCCAACATTTCCACGTTCATACATATAATCTAATTCACCCTCTAGACTTATTTTTCAAGTCATAAATAAGTTTTCCCAATCCATGCTATCCAATTACATGTTGTTAATATTAAGTTTATACTAATTCCATATCCAATTACAATTATGACAATTTCATAAATCCAACATCACAGTATAATTATGCCCATATTTCTATACAAAAACCTTCCATTCACAATATTACACTCAAACCAACCCCTTTTCCCTTTTTTAATTTCTCATTCCTCTTTTAAATGCATAAATCCATGATAGACGTAGGCTCGAGATAGCCTAGTTATAAAAAAATAAAGAGGGAAAGGATAAAAGAGAGAATTCAAACGTAGGCATAAATAAAATAACTGATCTTATTGAATTATCATCATATTCATTATGGGGAATGGTAAACGATAGAGGCAATATTATACAACAAATATAGTTCAAATCCACTCACTTTGACTAGATTGGAGAAATTAACGATTTGTTGTTGATGTAGAATTCTGATCGAATCTTCTTTTCTGATTATTAGTGAAGAGCTTGAATTGTTGATTTAGGTTTTAGAGGCGGCGGCTAAGAGAATTAAAAGTTCAGCAGCACGGAGGCGTCTTGAGGAATTGTTATGAATTAGGGTTAGGTCTTGCTATGTATTTATAGGTGTAGAGAGTGTTTTGGAGCCCTTAGATTGACCTGGAAGCCACCAGATTCGTACAGCACATTAAAAACACGTCACAAGAACAGAACTGCTCAGATCCCGGAGGGGGGGGGGGGGTATGTCGACCCCAAGGTCGACCTCCCTAAGGGTAGGCCGACCCACAGGTCGACCTTAGGGTCGACCTGCCTAGTTACTGGGCGGGAAATTTCCCGCCCAGCTGCCTGGGTCGAATTTCGAACTGTTTTGAATTTGTAGTTGAACCTTCTAAAGGCTATAACTCATCCATACGGAGTCCGATTTATGCAAACTTGGACTCTATTCCAAGCAGAATTCTGAGACGAACGCAATGGTAATGTCCATTTTACCTAATCCCTGAAATTTAAATTAAGTATTCTTATTTTATTATCATCTCTATTACATAGACATTGTACATCACCATTATTTTCCTATTTATGCATATATATACACATTTTTAATTATATTAAAAATGCGGGGTGTTACAAAAACCAAAATCCAAAAAACCCAGAGAATCAAAATCAATTAATGATCAACCCACGCGAGTTAGGTCTTGGCTCGTTCCTATTCCGAATGGTAGGTGGTTGCACCTGTTCTGCTACCACTGTCTGATTCCTGATGTACCATGGAAGCTCTCCGCATTCGACGCGTTTCTCAATCATATCCCTTAAATGCCAACACTCATTTGTATTGTGACCATTCAAATCACGGAACGAACAGTGTATTCCAAATTCCCTTTTCTATTATGCTGGCTCCATCCTAGGAGGCTTTCTAAATGGAAAAGTTTCATGAATATCCAAGTAAATATCTTCCAGAGATGCATTGAGTTCCGTGTATGAAGATAATTTAGGTTCTCTTTATTATTGAATGTTCCGATCATTCAGGGCTTTTGCGTTGCCTTATCCTTTCCTTTTTCCAGATCCAGACAGTCCTCTATCCTTGGCCATGTTAACCTCGAGAGTTTCCTTATCCACTCTTGCATCATCTTAACACAGAAACTTGTTTGCCTAAAAAAAAATTCGCCAAGGTCCCTTGGAGGATCCCTTTGCAGTGAGATATTAAAATTTAAATTATCCAGTATGCCTGAGATGGCAGACATAAGCACCATGAATGGGCCAGGTTGGTCCACCGACACCGCCGTCGCATTAAAATTTTCGAGAAATTTCCGTAAAGTCTCCCCAGTTCTCTGTTTTATTGTAATGATCGTCATAATGTTCTTGGGTTAAGAGATGTTTACCCTGAACTTCTCAATAAGCCGTTCAACCAGAGTATTCCAGTTGCCGATAGATTCCAATTCAGTTGCCTAAACTACATAGTAATGGTATGCATGAGGTAAAGAGGAAGTACTTTGCCAGGACATTGTCCAATGTCGTTAGCACTTCCATATGGTGCATATACCGCATAAGATGGACAGTAGGATCCTTCCTACCATTGTAAGCCTTCAACACTGGTAAATTAAAGTCCAATAGATTATGTGAATTCCTTATAGCCTGCGTGAAAGTGCTGCGGTAGACACAAACCATATTCAATTGAGACATTCCGCCTTGAGAGCATCACCGGATCACATCCGTGATCCGATTTCCATTGTTGAGAAGTTTTCGCCAGTCGCCTAACCCAAAACAAGTGCCCTTAGTGTTCAATCCGGAAGAAGTACATCGACCTATGATGTTGCCATTCGAATTGTCCCCGACTCGAGAAGCAGGATCAGGCATGAACAGAATTCTAGGAGCTATAGTAGCTCTTCCATCATTCAAGTCCACATGCACCCACACTTGAGTTGCATCACTATCATCAAATACACAACTATCCAGCAAGTCATGAGCCATAACTGCAACACTCGGGATTTGGCCCCGATTGGATTTGGGTTGGTACCGATCTAGATCAAGTCAATACGGATTCGATTTGAACTCATGAGGGGTGCCCCCAAGCCTGGTCTTGTCCTCCGTGTGCCTCTGGATCCTAGTCCATTAGTGATACCTTGGCCTCCTGGCCTTCCAAATTCTTCAATCCTTGCAAAAAATGTAACAATCATCTCCTCTTGCCATCTAAGGAGCCCTTCCTGGCGTTTCAAGCAAGATTCCAATTCCTTGACCATTCCATGCATCTCTTTTTGAGTTATGCAGATATAAGGGTTTCTATTGGGGGAAGCCTCCTGGCTCCCTTCCAAACCAGAACCGTCCATATGGCTAGCAACATATGTCGTCTTCCTTTTAACCATGATTATATCTAAGAGCTATCCAAATCCTTAAGCAAATCTAAACCCAAAGGTAGTCTCCCCCTTCTTTGCATGCCAAAATGTTGATTCTACATTTTTTTTTCCTCAATCGAGCGCCAACACCTAATTCCGGATAGAAGTAACAAAATAGCAATATAAATCAGATATAGAATACAAAAAGATAAAATGACATAGGGTTTTGCAGTGGTTCGATAAGTTGTGCCTATGTCCACTATGGGAAGTCACTTGTTTATACTTCTTGATTACAATTACAATCTGTTTTGATTTCAAAAATTTAGAATAAAAGGAAGTGGTCGTATGGTTGTAGCAAAATTCTTGCGTATAAGTGCCGAAATATTAGCCAAAAGTCCGGACACTCTTATTCAATTTCAAGCCTTGATACTCCAATGACGTAAAGCTAAATCCAAGCATTCATAAGTGCTAAAGGCTAAGTACAAACCAAGGTGAACTGAGCATCATTTTGATTTGTTATTTCCACCTTTATATCAATCCAATGTAGGGAGTATCGTACCAATCTAAACTCCTCCGATCTAAAGTGATGAGGTGCTTGGCCGATCCGAGGCATTCCAAGAATACCGACCCAAGTTGAGGTGATTGCACCGATCCGGTGCAATGCCATAAAGGCATACCTGAGGCAATAGCCGCCACCAGGAATTCTACCATCCATAACTCCTTGTTTTCATGAATTACACCACTTTAACAAAAAAAAATCGAGTTTTTCTAGTTTGGTGCTCAAGTCCGAGCGGTCCAATGACCAGAAATAGAAAGCATGACGGTTTTTTCGAAAGGCAGGCCAACCTTTTTAATTTTGGATCCTTCTCTTTTTCCACCAACAATTTAGGTTATCGACTTCTGCAATCAATAGTTGACCATCATAACAATATATAATTGGAACATTAGTCGTTATCTACCGAATCATTGCATTGCAATATATCAAAGGTCAATCATGGATTTGGAAAAAGAAGAGAAAAACAAATATAATAACTTTTTAATTTGCAATCGAGTAGAAAATTAAAGTAGTTGTGAGTTGGATAGAAGATTGAAGATGAAAAATATGTATGGTTGATTAATTGATGGAGTTGGTTAATCATGATTAGGGTTGGAACTTGAGATTTTGGATTTATTTTATGGATAATGGAGAATGGAAGAAGGATGAAGTTGGTTGTGCTGATATAGTCCAAAAACTTTCCATAACATTACAAAAATGCTTCTAAACAAATCCCTTTATGTGCTTTTTTGGAACGCGCCCTAGATTCATTCAAAAGGATAAATTTGATCGAAGTAGGGATTGAATATATTTTTAAAATAGATATTTAAAATTTATATTCGGTAATGAGTTTATTTTTTTGAAAATTGAATTAATGCAATGTTTTATCAAATAATATTTTACATTAATAGTAACAAATACTTTTCACGAAAATGTCGCTCTGTTCCCAAGCAGGAGATTTTCCTTGTCACAAACCCTAACGCGCCAATACCTCTTTTCACCTCCTATTCCATATCGTGCCACTCTTCCTCTTACCTCCTCGTTTCCCTTTGCTATGCCAATTGTCTTATTCTCTCTGATGAAGCCCGGCTTCTTCTAGAGCGTCATTGAACCCTCCAAAACTAGATCTGGTAAGGTCTGTGTGACACCCCACGTCCGTTAATGTCACTCACAAAGGGAATGCATTAAGTTTCATGAATCGTTTAGGTAAACAGACACAGAATATTACAAGACATATATAAATAATTTTGCAGCGGAAATAACAACTTTATTAATCATCAAAATACCATGGTCCAAAGCATCATTTGTCTGAAATATAAAAACCCAATACAACATAAAAACCACTGTCTTGTACTTCAGAAGTATCAGAGTACATAAAAGAAAGAAAATTCCCCAAGAACAAAATATGGACATAGCAACAAGGATAGGAGCTTGATCCATACATATTAGCAGCTCCAGTAAAATAAGCAGAATCACGATCAAGCCTGTGTGTTTCCTCCCTGAGAACCTGGGAGGGGGGAACGAAAGAAAGAAGGGGAAACAAAAAGGGTCAGACATAAAGTATGGCGAGTCTAGTTACTTTTAGCCAATAAATAAATAAAAGTAACATGATAGGCATACAAAGTGGATAAGAGAGATCAATACATAAATGGCAGGCATAACAAGGTAAATAGGACAACAGGATATAATAGATAGCGCTTCTTAATACTTTCCTTGCTCTGAACCAATACTACAGATATGTAATAGGATTACATATTCCCTAATTGCTTAACAAAAACAGGATGATCCCAATAGAAACATAATGGTAGTTTTAGGTGTACTCTAGTAACGGGTTTTAACCCAAACAGAACTGGTACCTAAACAAAAATAACAGGTGTTAGCCCAGACAGAAAAACAAGTACCCCACAGAAACAGACAGGAATAGGTGTACACTACCCCCAATTGATCGGCTCCCTATTCCGTAGATACCCTGTGCTGGCCCCACAGTAGGGTAGATCACTCCCTAAAGTGGCAACCCTTCATTTTCCGGATGTGCACAATCATATCTACTGATGTCACAACATCTTATCTTCCCCAGCAGGCGGAGTCATGCACGCACATGACCCCGTTGGAATGCGCCATCAACACTGCCTCCACATTTGGATCTCTTACAATCGGCTCATTAAGCGTGCCCCACTCCGACCTAGTTCGGAGTACCCGTTTGATACCTATTTAAGGGTTACTGACTGAAATGGGTTCCACACAAGATGATACAAGCTCTCCCCTTTGTCTTGCATCCGCAATACTAGGTTTTCCACTGGTTATGTTTACCTAACGATGTCTTTAATTACATAACCCTGACAGGTTAAGTTTGTGGGCCTATATATACAAATATTACCCACCAACCCAAGATGTACTTAACCCTCCTACTGATTCAAGCATGTTTATTTAACGGATAAGTTTGTGGGCCTATATATTTTAATATTACCCACCTACCCAAGATGTACTTAACCCTCCCACTGATCCAATACTTAACCCTATCTTTAATTCATATTCGTACAATCCCTTATGGATTAGATTAGGTTAAGTAGTCTGATTCACTACCATGTCCATTTGGTTTATAATGGGCTAGACCTCCCACATTAGGCCTACAACATATGGATGCTGGATATGCCGGTCGGGTCCGGGCAGTCTTGTTCCACAGTTGGGCCTAAGCTCATGTCTTAGCCCGATTCATATTCGCGTACTTAGACCTCCCACATTAGGTTCAACATTAGTGGCTGCTGGATATGCCGGTCGGGTCCGGGCAGACTTCCACCACTAATGTAACCTAACCTCGTGTCATAATATTACAATTCCTAATTGTAATTATTAAACATTCCATTTTTAATTAATTAATTAATTAAACCTTTCCCTTTTTGGGTGTCAATACATATTTTGCCCAATAATTTGAATTACATGCCCATGAATGTTCATATTCATATTATGCCATTTTTAATTAATTTACCAATTAATTAATCCTTTCCTTTTATAAGTGTCAATACCTATTTTACCCAATAATTTGAATTACATATCAATTCATTTAAAGATTACATGCCAATTATAAATCCCTTTTCCCCCGTTTCCTTCACTAACATATTCGCAAGTATTTTGGTGGCATCAAGGCTAATAAGTAGTCTAGCCATAACAATGAAAAAGGGAATATGATAGAGGTGATAGTTTCAATATATATTGGTATTAACATACTAGTATGATAACAAAGTGAATGGACATGTAATTAACATCATATCAACGTGAACATACATATTGTCATGAACATGTAATCATCACCATAATGAGATTTAACATAAATATTGCTTTAGATCTACATAAAATGTCCACATGCTCTAGATATAATAGATTAAATTAGATCAAATCATAAATAAAGGTTTAGATCTACCGGTTTATAAATAGATCTATCCAAATCCACATCATAGAGATTACAATTAAGATAAAGGTGCGGACCCAATCCTAATCAATTCAAGGTGGCATATGTTCATGGTTCACATAAATGATTTGATCTATCCAAATGAAACAAAAATAACATACTAGAACAATCACAATTTAATTGGATCTCGAGAGATAGATCTATCATAGCATAAGATATGATCATAAAATAGTAGATAAAACATGATCATAAAGTGGATCTAGCATAAAACATGATCATAAAGTGGATCTAGCATAAAACATGATAATAAAGTGGATCTAGCATAAAGCATGATAATAGCATGTTTAGATCTTAATATGTCCAACTTACAACATATCTAAGTTGATCACAACATGAAAGGTGATTTACATACAAAATTAGATCTAAGCAATGTTGCAACTGTCAAGATTAATAGATTTACATTTACCACGATGTAGTTACAAATCAAGATCCATAAAGGCAACATCATAGTATAGCCACAATTGCATCAGATTTAGAGAACTAGATCTATCATGATCTACATAGTATAAGATTTAATACTGGCATAGATTCATACTTTACAACATATCCAATTCATAGTCTTTCACAATTTACTGGTATTTATTTAAACCTAAAAGTGACTAGAAACTCACTGCGTTAGGTTCAGAAAATTTAGAGAGAGAGAGAGAGAGAGATCTGACTTCTGAATAGCTAAACTGATTGTAGTAGACTTCGATTCTGTTTCAATTTGCAACCGGACAACATATGGCCTCTATGATGTCCAATGGAAAAAATAAGAGAATAGGGGACCATATTTATAGCGTAGAACCAATGAACCAGACCCAAAATCAAGTCCATGTACGTAAAATGAATTCTGCCCAGATTTGTCCGGGGGGGGGGGGGGGGTCGACAACCATGTTGACACCCCTATAAGGGGTGATACCCATGTCGACACCCCCTAGGGGAGTCGACACCCATGAGCGGGAATTTTCCCGCTCAGCCCGCTTTAGCCCGATTTTGATTTTTGAATTGTTTTTGAAGGTTATGGAATTTATTTTATGTATATATATTTATCTTGTGCGGAAAAAAACTTCGAACCCTCGTAACTTTTTCATACGGTGTCCATTTTACACAAACTTGGAATCTATCTCAAGCAGAATTCCGAGACGAACACAATGGTGTGACCCATTTCACTTAATTCTGAATATTAAATTAATTATTCTTTAATTTATCCTCTTTAATTTTGTTAAAAATTCGGGGTGTTACAGTCCGACTTAAACCCCATCTGCTCGATGACGATGCATGTTTTCCCCCTCTATCTCCTTCTCACAAAAGTCCCTCAAAATATCTTAATCCCCCTTTGGTTATGTTTGATGCGTGTGAGTCCTCAACATTTTTACCAAACCCTAATAACGCAGCCTTGCCTTCTGGCTTTGCTGAAGCTCCCTTGTCGTCGAAGATTGCCCAGAGGTCCATCTCAATCGCAACTTCAATTTTGCTATGTTATGACGCCGTTAGGCAATCAAGCTATGCTTTTTTACACAATTCCACATATGTTTCTCCGGTAGTTTGCTTAATTTCTGATCGTGTAGCCTGGAAATTTCTTTTCACCAAGAAACGCCGTGTCATTGGGAGACATGCGTCTAAATGTTTTGTAGTATTAGGAGATCGAGATGGATTGGTTGTCCCTTCACAAGCGATAGTTGATGCGGTTGCTGCCTTCTGGAGTGACATATTAGTTGGGTTTTTTTTGGATGATGGTCTTTGCTATACTAGAGTAAAAAACTTCTTAAAACACAAGTGGAAATCCATGACTTGCCGAGAGTATGATTTGATGAAGACATGTTATTCTTTGAACTCTCGAATCCAAAAGAAAAATGTATGGTCCTTTTTGGGCTAAGTTCACTTACATTTCGTCTATGCTTTAGTCACTTGAGGGATTGGATTGGTTGGCATGTCATATTAGGGATCTTGTTTGTTTTGTTGAGGATACTGAAAGTTGTGATCGCTTGCAGTATGCCAGGCACTTTTTGAGATTTCTCCTTCCAACCAGCTTCCCTCCCACTTGTCAGTTGCGATCTTTGGGGATAGAGTGGGTCGTGTTGATATTCAGTATCAGTGGGCTCCACCTATTTGCACATTTTGTCACTCTTTTGGCCACTTGGATGATAAGTATATCTAACATCCACCATTTGGTGGTGAAGCTAATTTTCCTTTGAAAGATCCAATTCAAAAGCCAAGACCACTTGAGTGGATAGCTAAGTCCACTCCAGTTGTCGCAGCACCATAGCCATATACCTTTGATCTGCCTGCTCAACTAAACCTCTCCAATCTATAGAATTTTATCTCTAAATCATCTTCCATTGTTACTGGTACCTATCCACCACGTATTGTTGAGGTGCTTATCATTGGCCCTAAAGATCGTGGAACTATTGCCCTATCTTCTAATGGTTTTCAGTCTGTTGCCCCTCAGACTTGAATGATGGGAATAACTTCTCCATGGATGATATTTTCCTACCATATTTATTTTGGTCTTTTGTATCTTATGCATAAGTGTCATCTATTATGGTGCTTTAATTGTCGCTAAATTGTTGGATGATTTGTAGATGTTTGGGTTAACTTTCAGCCCCCACCTCATTTCCATTGTTATATAGATGACACGACCCACTATAAAAAACCGGCTTGTCTTGCCACTTATTCACCCTTATGATTTAAACCATAATTCTAATGACCAAGCCCCTATTCATAAAACCATAATTCCCAAATTAATTATAAATCCTCTCAATCAACTTCTAATTGATTAAATAAAGTCCAAATTAAATTATTTAATATGTAGCATCATATGCGCAAAGAGAGTTATGCAAATAAATGGAAGATATCAAGGAATTTTGCATTTTAAAGATGTGTTGTTTTTGGGTAGTGAAGATCGACAAATTCACATAAAACTACGGAAATTGCAAAGCTAAGCGGAGTGTTGAACTCACCATATTTATATGTAATGTTAGTTATGTGTAGCACTTCACCCTTATGATCTTAAACTATGTTAGAATGACATAAATAATAAAATATTTTTTGTTACCTTTATTCTTGAATAGGATTTAGTATGCCATGACTAGTTAGTTTAAAAATTAATTTGTACTAGTTGTAATTAACAAACATTAATTTACTATTAAATTAAAAAGTGTGAAACTTACAACCGTTCCATGATAGACATTATATATACCAAAATTATATTCATTGATGTCATAATCCATAGGTAGTGTTTGTTCATCGATTTGGTGTACAAGTTAATCAGAGAATGCACACGAACTTAGACAATTGTGGAACGTCCATTTGATTAACTTTTGATTAGATTGTGAAACGACCATGATAGTACGATCGACTGGTATAAGGCGTTGATTAAATTGATCGAATTAGTCTGATTATGCCTAGCACGACGATATTCCTTAGGATCTAGTCGTTTATCAACGACAGTGTTTAAGTGAAGGCGGCCAAATGGGTAAAGGTGGGATTGATTGGAGAGGGTGGTACGAGCTGCGATAGCGTCCGATTAGAAGGAATCTTCCTATAGCGATGACGATTTGAAGAGAAAGCGGGGACTTTGATCAGATATTAGGTTAGTGAATTCCTGTAGTGAATGAAAAGGAAGATGCTTATAATAAATTATTTAATAGTAATAATAATAGTATAATAATAAGCATATAATTAATTAAATGATTATAATAATCAACTCAACTTATAACGTTTATATGTTTTGCATACATACTCCATTTTACACAGAGTTTGTTGCATTGCGATCGTGGAGAGAGAAGGAAAATTTTAGCATATTGTTTGCTATGTTTTTAGTTACTTTAGAAAAATATTTTATTTTAATATAGTCATTACTTATGGTTTCTTTTCGAACATTTAGAACAATAATTTTGGTATATATAATGTCTAGTTTGGAATGGTTGTAAGCTTACTTACAACCATTCCAAACTAGACATTATATATACCAAAATTATTGCTCTAAATGTTCGAAAAGAAACAATATGTAATGACTATATTAAATTAAAATATTTTTCTAAAGTAACTGAAAACATAGCAAACAATATGCTAAAATTTTAGACGTTATATACACAAAAATTATAGTTAGACCTGGTAGACATATTAGTGAGAATGATACTGTAGTATTATAACGTGTTTAGGTAACTTTTTGGGTGTAGGTGACCAGGTTAAGGTATGTTTTTAAGCACAAGCATTATCTTACTATCTTATTGATATTATACATTTATAAGATGTGTTTCACTCACCATACATAAGTCTGACCCATCTATCAATTTTCTTTTTTGTAGTTATACATTTATAAGGATCAGCGGTGACTTAGAGGCGAGATGGTGCAATGAAGATATTTATTGTCTATCTACTAATCTATTTCTTTTATTCCTAGTCTTCACACTGATTTCGCTCTTGTAAATTGAAATGTTATGAGTTAAGAATATTTGATGTTATAATAACTGATTAGTCTAGGATTATTGATTATTATATTTTGCTTCCTTACCACTATGAGTTTCTTAAAGTTTAAAGTATTATGGATAACTTTGTGATCTGTCCTATGTGAATTATTCTAGAAAAGATCCTCAGCTATGGGGTCAGTGACGCTTTTAGATGTGGGTTGGGACATCATAGACTGTGGATTGTTACAATAGATTTGATCAATAATCTTGCTAACATCCCAGGCTCAAGCTCACAATGTGGCATGAAATCAAATCTAGCTACATGCTCCACTTGCTTCCTTTTCTAGAATGTGACACCTTATCTAACATGTTTTCTACTAATTGTGTCTACGCATTACCTTTCATAAAATATAGGGAATATCAAAATCATACGAGGATAAGAAGTCCAACCACTACTACTATTACCATAAGTTGAGATCCTTTTAGAGTAAAGGTAGTTTAAGGATTTATGTTTCGCGACAGCTCAAATATTTGTCCCAAAATGTAGTGCCTCCACATTTTCAAAGTAAAAACAATCTCACTGACTCCAAATCATGAGTTGGGCAGTTCCTTTCATGTAGCTTCTGTCGTCGACTAGCATAAGGAGCAACCTTCTCTTTCTATATTAGCACCCTCTTAGATCAGAACCACAAAGATCGTTGTACACTGTCATCTCCTCATTCCCACTAGGAATTACCAAAACAAATGTATTCTTCAACCTCTCCTTCAAAATCACAAAAACAAGCTCGCATTTACCATCACGTATAAAAGCCCAATTCTTCTTCGTCAAGTACATCAATGGTGCTACGATATTAAAGATATTGTCGACAAAGCATCTATAATACCTTGATAAACCAAGGAAACTCCTAATATTCAAAGCGTTTTTAGGTTGAATCCAATTTTGGATTGCTCCTATATTTGGAGGTTCCACTGCTATCCCTTACCCAGTGTAACAACCCGAAAATCTGGGCCAGTTTAAATTTTTTATTTTGGCAATTTTAGCGAATTTTGATTATTTAAAATGAATTATTTTAAATGATATCGACGAGAAAATTTATTTTGAATATAATTCGAACGTATATATTATACGCGTCGTCGTTAGAATATAAATATTTATATATAATTATAAATAGAATTGAAAATGGCGCGGTAGTTCAATAATTCGATTTCAAACTTCAATTGAATGTACCGGGTGCAAAACAATCCGGATTTTAGTGAAACCAAAAATAATGGAATCTAATTGATAATATCTTTCCAACGAATCTGAAAAATCAAAATTTTATAACGGGAATCAAAAGATATGTCCGGTTGAAAATTCTGAATAGTCGCTATGGAATTCAGGCCCTAGTAAATGGAAATGCGCGTTCAAAATCAATATATAGAGTTATATGTTGATTTTGACGAAAACTGATCGAAACGATCAAATCAGCTTGTGATACATATCCCATTGTGTTCGGAATGGGGGTAAAACGCTATGGACGACAGGCGGTGGGCCTCGTTTAGAGGTCGTATGTAAAAGTCAACTTTTTGAAAATAAAATAATAAAAAAGAAAAAATATATAATTCTCTCTCCCCTTTAACCCGAGGCCCCCCCCCTTTTCCCTCGTTATCATTTCAGAATGGAAAAAGAAAAAAAAAAGAAACCTAAATCCCCGTCATCCCTATCGATCCACCGTCGCTTCCCCAGGCGGAGCGCCGCCGCCGACCCCATCTTCTCCCCTCTTCTTCTTCCCCGACGCGCAGCCCCCCCTTTCCTCCAATGAAGACCGCACCCTCCAAAGACCCTCGAGCTAGCAGCCACTCGCGGAGGAGGAAGGCGAGCGTCAGGCGCACCTGTCACCGGCCGTGGATGATCCTCCGGTGGCTTCGATGCCCAACGACGGTGTGCCCTAGGCTGGGTCCAGCTCGATGTCGGCTCTGAATAGAAACAGGGAGGAAAGAGATTTAACAGTGAGTTTTTTTAAATTTATTCTATAAGAGATACTGATTTTTTTTATATATAGATGTATAATAGGAAAAAATGATTTATAGAGTAGGAAAGTTTGAAATTTTATAATAGGAAAAAATCTGATTTTTTTTATATATATTATAGAGAAGGAAAAAAAAAGAAAATTTAAAAATTAGATTTTTATATATACTATAGCGAAGATGAGATTTTTAACATCGAAAAGATGAGATTTTTAACATCGAAAAGATGAGATTTTTAACACCGTAAAGATGAGATTTTTAACACCGTAAAGATTTGATTTTTAACACCGTAAAAATTTGATTTTTAACACCTTAAAGAAGTGATTTTATTTATACAGAAAAAATATAGAAAGATAAGATTTTCGAATAAGTAAAAATGTGATTTTTATATATTGAACATCGAAGTAAAAATGTGATTTTTATATATTGAACATCGAAGTAAAAATGTGATTTTTATATATTGAACATCGAAGTAAAAATGTGATTTTTATATATGTAGTGGCTACGGGCGAGGAAAGTGATAAGAGACGAGAACAGTGAAGATTTCCTGCATTAGAAGTGCCGTAGAGATTAGGATAGCTATCGGTGAGAACTTCTCACTCTTCAATATCTTTTTCTAGTTATATATATATTAGGATGCAGACGGTGCTTAGCAGCACCCGACACCCGTCATCCACAGACCATGGATGGCTTGTTTGTTTGATTGTTTGGTTGTGTAGTTGGTTAGATTATTTGGTTTGAATTGAATTGTTTGGTGAAATGAAATTGATTTGATTGATGTGTGAATGGCGTGGGCCTTCACTAGACCGGGGATAAGGCTAGGCCTTGTCCCGTTTCTAGTATCGTGCCGTTATGCCGCCGAAATTTTCTAAAAATAAGTTAGAAAAATAAAGATAACATTTTATTTAATAAATGAATCGAATAGAAAATTCATAGGTTGAATAAAATAGTTTGATCGTTAAAAATATAATTTTTAACGTGAATGTGAATAAATAAATATTCATTTACAAACCGGACGGTTTGTTTATGTACACCTATTTGAAGGACATTGATTGGGACGATAAATTTTACACATCGCCCAACTGCACAAATAAAAATCTGTGTTTGATTGCTTGAAACCCCACACGGGTATTGGGATGATATTTGACGTACACTAATCCCGATTGTTTAGTTGTATGTCGATCGATTGATTGACAGGCTGTTATAAGCGTTGAATATTTATATTTGATGCTTATACAGTGTAGAATGCACCTTGGATGATGGTTGATTATTCGTCGTTGTTGATATATACATGTGTTGTATAAAATCCATATAATTAACATTATATGGTAATTGATTGGGCCTCATTCCAGTTTTGAAATAAAAATATTTGAATAGAAATATTTGGATAGAAATATTTGAATAGAAATATTTGAAATAGAAATATTTGAAATAGAATATTTGAAAAAGAAATATTCGAAGTGGAATATTTGAAAATATCAATATATGAAACCGTGTTGATTAGATTGACGCCATTTTGACGTGAACAATATTTATATCGATTTTATTCGATTTCGAAATGAATTGAATTGAAAACGATTTCGAAATGAATTGAATTGAAAACGATTTCGAAATGAACTGAATTGAAAACGATTTCGAAATGAATTAAAAACGAATTCAAATTGAATTGGAAACAAATTGAAATGAATTCAAATTGAATTGAAATTTGAATTGAATAGAAATGAATTTTAAAACGAATTTATAAAGAAGAATTCAATTTTGATTTGAATTGAAATGGAAGTTGAAATTGCTTTTGAAACGAATTTAAAACTATTTATATAATTCGTTTTAAATAGAAATCGATGATATATATATTATATATATTATATATATATAATATAATGGCCTGAATAGAACGCGCCGCGCCGCGGCAGTTCGTGAATTTCGACCATTTATTTCAAACGGACATTACGGGAGATCCGACCGTCGGATTCTCCTAAAACCAGAACCGTTGGGTTCGTATCGAAAAGAGCTTTCTAACGAATATTAGAAATTAGAAATCTAACGGTTGGATTTGGAATTATGTCCAAATCAAATTTGAAAAAGGTCGCTGTAAGTGCAGTTCGATGGCCATTGATGGAAATCGACTGTACGGGCCTCGATAAAAATTATTAAAAATAGTAACAATTTGTGTAAAATCATAAGAAATGATTTGGGGAAATTTGGGATGAAAAACTCCATATTTGAAAAGATAAAAATAGATTTTTATCGAAATGAACTAGTTTTGAACTAGAATTATAATTCTATTTATTTTTAAATAAATAAATTGAATTTGAAATGGTTTTGAAAATAATCAGAATTTCCAATGATTGCATTGGAGTGGATTTGAATCGAAATTGTCTTCGGAATATTTCGATGTTGGAATTCTTGATTATACGGATGTTGTTATGGAAATTTGAAAGATATATATTTATATCGTTATTTCCAATACGACAATTGTTAATCGTAGATTTTGATATTGAATATAAGCCGATATATTTTCTATTTAGAGCCTTGTATTGAATATCAAATGTGATTTGGGTTTGTCGTGAATGGTGTCTTCATTAACACTGTTCTTGAACCCAGTTGAGAAAAGATTAAATCTTTTTATTTAGATTTAATGAAGTGTACCAATTAAACAATATTTAATTGGAATTGAATCGATATTGATTTTTGGGTTTATCGTGGACGGTGTTTTAAATAACACTCGTTCTTTAACCCGATAATTAATGAATGTGATTTTGGGTTTATCGTGAACCGTGTTTTAAATGACACTGATTCTTTAACCCAGTTAGCGATTAAAATTAAGTGGAGTTTTAATGAGTCTTTAATTAGATTGAAATGATCGAGAATGGAGTATCACCAGTTTTGCTCCAAGCGATAGTTAAATCTTTAATTAGATTTGAACGTGAAATGGTAATTGAATTTACCGATAACACCGTGGTGTTAGATATGAAGTATAACCAGTTTTACTTCATGGGATGAATAGGTTGGGGTTGGGAAATTAAAACAAATAATTACTTCGGTAAAGTTCGTTAATCCCGACTAGTTTGAATTGATATTCAAAAGTAGATTAAAGAATAAATTAAAGAATGTATCTTTGATAAAATTAATGGGAACCTTCCCCTATAAATGTGAAATTTAGAAACTAACTGTCGGTTAGCCAGGCAGAATGGTTTTCTGGATATTGATCTGATGTTGGTTTCGGCCTTCGGGGTTAATATTGGGGAAATTATTCTCTTGATTAATTTACGGTTAGTGACTAATGAATTGGAATGAGGCGTATGTTGTGTTTGTGTAACACTTATTTAAAATATACGCGAGTTATTCAGAAAGACCGGGTTTATCCCATTCTGAATAACTGATACGACGATAAGTCGAAGATGAAGACGTTGGTCGAAGACCGGAAGTCTTCACGTCGTTTGGGTGATTACTGATGATCTTGATTGGGCTGGACACCCAAGAAGATGGAAACAGTTGGTGATCGTCCAGACGTACTTGGAGATCGATGGATATGCGGGGTACTAGGTGCCTCCGGTTTCGTTCAGACCCAGAACGGACTTGTAAATGGACTGTGTGTCTGACGTTGGATTTTAGTCCGTGTGATTGATCTCTATTAAATATATATCTGTTTGGCGGCGGAGAATTTATTCTCTTGCTTAACGCCCTTCTCTGAGACGTTCGAGCTCAGGGGTTATACATTGATGGATATCAAACGCATGGAGTGGATTGCCTGTGTGGCATGCCTAAGTGGCAATTGATCGAGGCTTCTGTTGAAAAGCAAATTCTTGTGGTGATGATCAAAGCACAGCCTGTGTGGCACAGCTTTGTGTAACGTGAATTCGCGAGCCTCACACCCCGGTTGTGGACCAAAAACGGGAGACGGACCTCAGGGGGGGACATGCGTTTTCTTTCTAGCTAGGGTGGTGTTAGTGACCTACCAGCCCTAACATTTATATACTTTTCACTTGTGTGGTTGTTGCTTTTGCGAGGCGCCTCGGTTTGATCGGACGATCCGGGTCCGATGGAGTCATTCGTTGGCTCACTTACGCCCCAAAGGGCGGAGAAACGTAGTGTTCAGGATTTAAGTTTAATCCACATCGGTGGACCGGCCCTGACGATCCAAAGGCTTGACAGAGTACTTGCCTGAGGCACGGGCTAGAGCGTCTCGAATCGGTTGAGGACTATCTTTTGCCTCGGTTCATAGATGGAAATCCAATTTCCAAATACGTGACTTTGCGATTTTGATTGTATAACCTATATATGGCGACATGATATATGGTACCCATGCCGCCTATGATTGATACTTATGATTCGAAGTTGTTTTATACACTATGCACTTATAATAGTATCAAATGATTTGTTTTAAACGTATCAAGCATTCTTTGGCTGTTATAAGGGAAAACCCTATCCCCCGGCTTGCGTTGCATTGTGTGATAGGACCTGGGTCTTATAACAGCTTCATCTTTCTTTATTTAGCATTGCGCTGTTTGTTTTATGCACTGGTATTCTTGGGAGGAAACCCGTTCCGTGTTATACGGCGTGGTCCCTTGATTTACCGAACTTTAAAAATAAAGATTAATAACTGTTTTAATTCTCACACCAGTCACATGACTGACCTGGAGTTTATTGTTTTAACCTAAACTCTGGGTGCCCTTATTTTGACACGGGCAGCTAGTAGTTTTGGTTTTTGCAGATTTATATTCACAGGATCCTGGTTTACAGCTGGAACGATATCCGGAAAGCTTTGTATCCGTATATCTCTTCTAGTTGTGTATTGTATTATTTTCCGCTGCTATGTATTTAAATGTAATTTAAATCTCTGATATTTCTGTGTAATATTTATTCATACTCTGTATATTCTTGTAATCTGATGCATTGTTGTAATTTACAGTGAAATGTTCTTTTGTATGCGTTCTATTTTGTCATGTTCTCAAACGATAGGGCGTTTCGAACGGTTTGGGTCGGTTTAGCGACTGGTTCGGACCGAGCGAAATTCTTTCTCGTCACAGTTGGTATCAGAGCTCAGAGAACGAGACACATTAGAACCATACGAAAGAATTCATCAGATGTTGGATTAGTAATATCCAATGGGAATGACTCGTTAGAGATAGGATTAGTAGTATCCTAGAACGAGTGTGAAGAGTATATTTTTAAAGTGAAAACAAATTTTGTTTTGAAAATTTAAATCAACTATTCGTATTTGATTATTTATTTATATTGATTTTGGACAGTCCAGTATATAAAGATTTTGCATATACACCTTGCAAACGTATATTCAAAGTTTTAATATATTGGATAGATATAGAATCACACTCTAGTCGCCCGGACCTGATTCTGATGATTGACGCGTCATCATTAGTGATTAGTTTCGTGTTTCGAAGGTGTGATTTTCTATATATTTCCATTGGACTGGTGTGAGAACCAAAACTTATATAGTTAGAACACATTGTTGTGAATTGGCATCAAAAACATGATTTTTTATATATGTATCAAAATTATGAATTTGAAACTCTAATTCACTAATTGATTGATGTTTGTGTTGTTTGTTTATTTGATTGATAATTTTGAACCATTATGCCTAATTGAATCAAATAATGAATTGTATTGAAATTTGGTCGCATTTGCTTGCATATACTTGCACTTACATTGAACAGGTCATAGCAAGGAGGCTAGAGCAGAGAATAAAATTTGTTTGCCCGACAAATAGGTACATGTTTACTACATAATTTACTGTTTTGTTTGGGTGATGATGATTTTATGAGCCTATTGGCTAGCCGCTTGGCTTTTTCTTTTTCTTTTTGAGATCTGAAGGACCGGGGAAGCTATTTGAAATTTCCCGATGCTCCCGGTGCAGGGGAGGTTATGGCGAAATTTTTCGAAAATTTAGGGTGTTAGGCAAATTTTTGAAAGTTTAGAAAATTCTCAGAAACTGAAAAGTTGGAGAATGGAAGCCGGATCGAACGTAGAGTTGATTGATCAAACCACTTTCGACTTTGTTCCTTTTCGGGGACGAAAAGTTTTAAGTGGGGGAGATTGTAACAACCCGAAAATCTGGGCCAGTTTAAAATTTTTATTTTGGCAATTTTAGCGAATTTTGATTATTTAAAATGAATTATTTTAAATGATATCGACGAGAAAATTTATTTTGAATATAATTCGAACGTATATATTATACGCGTCGTCGTTAGAATATAAATATTTATATATAATTATAAATAGAATTGAAAATGGCGCGGTAGTTCGATAATTCGATAATTCGATTTCAAACTTCAATTGAATGTACCGGGTGCAAAACAATCCGGATTTTAGTGAAACCAAAAATAATGGAATCTAATTGATAATATCTTTCCAACGAATCTGAAAAATCAAAATTTCATAACGGGAATCAAAAGATATGTCCGGTTGAAAATTCTGAATAGTCGCTATGGAATTCAGGCCCTAGTAAATGGAAATGCGCGTTCAAAATCAATATATAGAGTTATATGTTGATTTTGACGAAAACTGATCGAAACGATCAAATCAGCTTGTGATACATATCCCATTGTGTTCGGAATGGGGGTAAAACGCTATGGACGACAGGCGGTGGGCCTCGTTTAGAGGTCGTATGTAAAAGTCAACTTTTTGAAAATAAAATAATAAAAAAGAAAAAAAAATATAATTCTCTCTCCCCTTTAACCCGAGCCCCCCCCCTTTTCCCTCGTTATCATTTCAGAATGAAAAAAAAAAGAAACCTAAATCCCCGTCATCCCTATCGATCCACCGTCGCTTCCCCAGGCGGAGCGCCGCCGCCGACCCCATCTTCCCCCCTCTTCTTCTTCCCCGACGTGCGGCCCCCCCTTTCCTCCAATGAAGACCGCACCCTCCAAAGACCCTCGAGCTAGCAGCCACTCGCGGAGGAGGAAGGCGAGCGTCAGGCGCACCTGTCACCGGCCGTGGATGATCCTCCGGTGGCTTCGATGCTCAACGGCGGTGTGCCCTAGGCTGGGTCCAGCTCGATGTCGGCTCTGAATAGAAACAGGGAGGAAAGAGATTTAACAGTGAGTTTTTTTAAATTTATTCTATAAGAGATACTGATTTTTTTTTATATATAGATGTATAATAGGAAAAAATGATTTATAGAATAGGAAAGTTTGAATTTTTATAATAGGAAAAAATCTGATTTTTTTTATATATATTATAGAGAAGGAAAAAAAAAAGAAAATTTAAAAATTAGATTTTTATATATACTATAGCGAAGATGAGATTTTTAACATCGAAAAGATGAGATTTTTAACATCGAAAAGATGAGATTTTTAACACCGTAAAGATGAGATTTTTAACACCGTAAAGATGAGATTTTTAACACCGTAAAGATTTGATTTTTAACACCGTAAAAATTTGGTTTTTAACACCTTAAAGAAGTGATTTTATTTATACAGAAAAAATATAGAAAGATAAGATTTTCGAATAAGTAAAAATGTGATTTTTATATATTGAACATCGAAGTAAAAATGTGATTTTTATATATTGAACATCGAAGTAAAAATGTGATTTTTATATATTGAACATCGAAGTAAAAATGTGATTTTTATATATGTAGTGGCTACGGGCGAAGAAAGTGATAAGAGACGAGAACAGTGAAGATTTCCTGCATTAGAAGTGCCGTAGAGATTAGGATAGCTATCGGTGAGAACTTCTCACTCTTCAATATCTTTTTCTAGTTATATATATACTAGGATGCAGACGGTGCTTAGCAGCACCCGACACCCGTCATCCACAGACCATGGATGGCTTGTTTGTTTGATTGTTTGGTTGTGTAGTTGGTTAGATTATTTGGTTTGAATTGAATTGTTTGGTGAAATGAAATTGATTTGGTTGATGTGTGAATGGCGTGGGCCTTCACTAGACCGGGGATAAGGCTAGGCCTTGTCCCGTTTCTAGTATCGTGCCGTTATGCCGTCGAAATTTTCTAAAAATAAGTTAGAAAAATAAAGATAACATTTTATTTAATAAATGAATCGAATAGAAAATTCATAGGTTGAATAAAATAGTTTGATCGTTGAAAATATAATTTTTAACGTGAATGTGAATAAATAAATATTCATTTACAAACCGGACGGTTTGTTTATGTACACCTATTTGAAGGACATTGATTGGGACGATAAATTTTACACATCGCCCAACTGCACAAATAAAAATCTGTGTTTGATTGCTTGAAACCCCACACGGGTATTGGGATGATATTTGACGTACACTAATCCCGATTGTTTAGTTGTATGTCGATCGATTGATTGACAGGCTGTTATAAGCGTTGAATATTTATATTTGATGCTTATACAGTGTAGAATGCACCTTGGATGATGGTTGATTATTCGTCGTTGTTGATATATACATGTGTTGTATAAAATCCATATAATTAACATTATATGGTAATTGATTGGGCCTCATTCCAGTTTTGAAATAAAAATATTTGAATAGAAATATTTGGATAGAAATATTTGAATAGAAATATTTGAAATAGAAATATTTGAAATAGAATATTTGAAAAAGAAATATTCGAAGTGGAATATTTGAAAATATCAATATATGAAACCGTGTTGATTAGATTGACGCCATTTTGACGTGAACGATATTTATATCGATTTTATTCGATTTCGAAATGAATTGAATTGAAAACGATTTCGAAATGAATTGAATTGAAAACGATTTCGAAATGAATTGAATTGAAAACGATTTCGAAATGAATTAAAAACGAATTCAAATTGAATTGGAAACAAATTGAAATGAATTCAAATTGAATTGAAATTTGAATTGAATAGAAATGAATTTTAAAACGAATTTATAAAGAAGAATTCAATTTTGATTTGAATTGAAATGGAAGTTGAAATTGCTTTTGAAACGAATTTAAAACTATTTATATAATTCGTTTTAAATAGAAATCGACGATATATATATTATATATATAATATAATGGCCTGAATAGAACGCGCCGCGCCGCGGCAGTTCGTGAATTTCGACCATTTATTTCAAACGGACATTACGGGAGATCCGACCGTCGGATTCTCCTAAAACCGGAACCGTTGGGTTCGTATCGAAAAGAGCTTTCTAACGAATATTAGAAATTAGAAATCTAACGGTTGGATTTGGAATTATGTCCAAATCAAATTTGAAAAAGGTCGCTGTAAGTGCAGTTCGATGGCCGTTGATGGAAATCGACTGTACGGGCCTCGATAAAAATTATTAAAAATAGTAACAATTTGTGTAAAATCATAAGAAATGATTTGGGGAAATTTGGGATGAAAAACTCCATATTTGAAAAGATAAAAATAGATTTTTATCGAAATGAACTAGTTTTGAACTAGAATTATAATTCTATTTATTTTTAAATAAATAAATTGAATTTGAAATGGTTTTGAAAATAATCAGAATTTCCAATGATTGCATTGGAGTGGATTTGAATCGAAATTGTCTTCGGAATATTTCGATGTTGGAATTCTTGATTATACGGATGTTGTTATGGAAATTTGAAAGATATATATTTATATCGTTATTTCCAATACGACATTTGTTAATCGTAGATTTTGATATTGAATATAAGCCGATATACTTTCTATTTAGAGCCTTGTATTAATATCAAATGTGATTTGGTTTTGTCGTGAATGGTGTCTTCATTAACACTGTTCTTGAACCCAGTTGAGAAAAGATTAAATCTTTTTATTTAGATTTAATGAAGTGTACCAATTAAACAATATTTAATTGGAATTGAATCGATATTGATTTTTGGGTTTATCGTGGACGGTGTTTTAAATAACACTCGTTCTTTAACCCGATAATTAATGAATGTGATTTTGGGTTTATCGTGAACCGTGTTTTAAATGACACTGATTCTTTAACCCAGTTAGCGATTAAAATTAAGTGGAGTTTTAATGAGTCTTTAATTAGATTGAAATGATCGAGAATGGAGTATCACCAGTTTTGCTCCAAGCGATAGTTAAATCTTTAATTAGATTTGAACGTGAAATGGTAATTGAATTTACCGATAACACCGTGGTGTTAGATATGAAGTATAACCAGTTTTACTTCATGGGATGAATAGGTTGGGGTTGGGAAATTAAAACAAATAATTACTTCGGTAAAGTTCGTTAATCCCGACTAGTTTGAATTGATATTCAAAAGTAGATTAAAGAATAAATTAAAGAATGTATCTTTGATAAAATTAATGGGAACCTTCCCCTATAAATGTGAAACTTAGAAACTAACTGTCGGTTAGCCAGGCAGAATGGTTTTCTGGATATTGATCTGATGTTGGTTTCGGCCTTCGGGGTTAATATTTGGGAAATTATTCTCTTGATTAATTTACGGTTAGTGACTAATGAATTGGAATGAGGCGTATGTTGTGTTTGTGTAACACTTATTTAAAATATACGCGAGTTATTCAGAAAGACCGGGTTTATCCCATTCTGAATAACTGATACGACGATAAGTCGAAGATGAAGACGATGGTCGAAGACCGGAAGTCTTCACGTCGTTTGGGTGATTACTGATGATCTTGATTGGGCTGGACACCCAAGAAGATGGAAACAGTTGGTGATCGTCCAGACGTACTTGGAGATCGATGGATATGCGGGGTACTAGGTGCCTCCGGTTTCGTTCAGACCCAGAACGGACTTGTAAATGGACTGTGTGTCTGACATTGGATTTTAGTCCGTGTGATTGATCTCTATTAAATATATATCTGTTTGGCGGCGGAGAATTTATTCTCTTGCTTAACGCCCTTCTCTGAGACGTACGAGCTCAGGGGTTATACATTGATGGATATCAAACGCATGGAGTGGATTGCCTGTGTGGCATGCCTAAGTGGCAATTGATCGAGGCTTCTGTTGAAAAGCAAATTCTTGTGGTGATGATCAAAGCACAGCCTGTGTGGCACAGCTTTGTGTAACGTGAATTCGCGAGCCTCACACCCCGGTTGTGGACCAAAAACGGGAGACGGACCTCGGGGGGGACATGCGTTTTCTTTCTAGCTAGGGTGATGTCAGTGACCTACCAGCCCTGACATTTATATACTTTTCACCTGTGTGGTTGTTGCTGTTGCGAGGCGCCTCGGTTTGATCGGACGATCCGGGTCCGATGGAGTCATTCGTTGGCTCACTTACGCCCCAAAGGGCGGAGAAACGCAGTGTTCAGGATTTAAGTTTAATCCACATCGGTGGACCGGCCCTGATGATCCAAAGGCTTGACAGAGTACTTGCCTGAGGCACGGGCTAGAGCGTCTCGAATCGGTTGAGGACTATCTTTTGCCTCGGTTCATAGATGGAAATCCAATTTCCAAATACGTGACTTTGCGATTTTGATTGTATAACCTATATATGGCGACATGATATATGGTACCCATGCCGCCTATGATTGATACTTATGATTCGAAGTTGTTTTATACACTATGCACTTATAATAGTATCAAATGATTTGTTTTAAACGTATCAAGCATTCTTTGGCTGTTATAAGGGAAAACCCTATCCCCCGGCTTGCGTTGCATTGTGTGATAGGACCTGGGTCTTATAACAGCTTCATCTTTCTTTATTTAGCATTGCGCTGTTTGTTTTATGCACTGGTATTCTTGGGAGGAAACCCGTTCCGTGTTATACGGCGTGGTCCCTAGATTTACCGAACTTTAAAAATAAAGATTAATAACTGTTTTAGTTCTCACACTAGTCACATGACTGACCTGGAGTTTATTGTTTTAACCTAAACTCTGGGTGCCCTTATTTTGACACGGGCAGCTAGTAGTTTTGGTTTTTGCAGATTTATATTCACAGGATCCTGGTTTACAGCTGGAACGATATCCGGAAAGCTTTGTATCCGTATATCTCTTCTAGTTGTGTATTGTATTATTTTCCGCTGCTATGTATTTAAATGTAATTTAAATCTCTGATATTTCTGTGTAATATTTATTCATACTCTGTATATTCTTGTAATCTGATGCATTGTTGTAATTTACAGTGAAATGTTCTTTTGTATGCGTTCTATTTTGTCATGTTCTCAAACGATAGGGCGTTTCGAACGGTTTGGGTCGGTTTAGCGACTGGTTCGGACCGAGCGAAATTCTTTCTCGTCACAGTTGGTATCAGAGCTTTGGTTTACAAAGCTCAGAGAACGAGACACATTAGAACCATACGAAAGAATTCATCAGATGTTGGATTAGTAATATCCAATGGGAATGACTCGTTAGAGATAGGATTAGTAGTATCCTAGAACGAGTGTGAAGAGTATATTTTTAAAGTGAAAACAAATTTTGTTTTGAAAATTTAAATCAACTATTCGTATTTGATTATTTATTTATATTGATTTTGGACAGTCCAGTATATAAAGATTTTGCATATACACCTTGCAAACGTATATTCAAAGTTTTAATATATTGGATAGATATAGAATCACACTCTAGTCGCCCGGACCTGATTCTGATGATTGATGCGTCATCATTAGTGATTAGTTTCGTGTTTCGAAGGTGTGATTTTCTATATATTTCCATTGGACTGGTGTGAGAACCAAAACTTATATAGTTAGAACACATTGTTGTGAATTGGCATCAAAAACATGATTTTTTGTATATGTATCAAAATTATGAATTTGAAACTCTAATTCACTAATTGATTGATGTTTGTGTTGTTTGTTTATTTGATTGATAATTTTGAACCATTATGCCTAATTGAATCAAATAATGAATTGTATTGAAATTTGGTCGCATTTGCTTGCATATACTTGCACTTACATTGAACAGGTCATAGCAAGGAGGCTAGAGCAGAGAATAAAATTTGTTTGCCCGACAAATAGGTACATGTTTACTACATAATTTACTGTTTTGTTTGGGTGATGATGATTTTATGAGCCTATTGGCTAGCCGCTTGGCTTTTTCTTTTTCTTTTTGAGATCTGAAGGACTGGGGAAGCTATTTGAGATTTCCCGATGCTCCCGGTGCAAGGGAGGTTATGGCGAAATTTTTCGAAAATTTAGGGTGTTAGGCAAATTTTTGAAAGTTTAGAAAATTCTCAGAAACTGAAAAGTTGGAGAATGGAAGCCGGATCGAACGTAGAGTTGATTGATCAAACCACTTTCGACTTTGTTCCTTTTCGGGGACGAAAAGTTTTAAGTGGGGGAGATTGTAACAACCCGAAAATCTGGGCCAGTTTAAAATTTTTATTTTGGCAATTTTAGCGAATTTTGATTATTTAAAATGAATTATTTTAAATGATATCGACGAGAAAATTTATTTTGAATATAATTCGAACGTATATATTATACGCGTCGTCGTTAGAATATAAATATTTATATATAATTATAAATAGAATTGAAAATGGCGCGGTAGTTCGATAATTCGATTTCAAACTTCAATTGAATGTACCGGGTGCAAAACAATCCGGATTTTAGTGAAACCAAAAATAATGCAATCTAATTGATAATATCTTTCCAACGAATCTGAAAAATCAAAATTTCATAACGGGAATCAAAAGATATGTCCGGTTGAAAATGCTGAATAGTCGCTATGGAATTCAAGCCCTAGTAAATGGAAATGCGCGTTCAAAATCAATATACATAGTTATATGTTGATTTTGACGAAAACTGATCGAAACGATCAAATCAGCTTGTGATACATATCCCATTGTGTTCGGAATGGGGGTAAAACGCTATGGACGACAGGCGGTGGGCCTCGTTTAGAGGTCGTATGTAAAAGTCAACTTTTTGAAAAAAAAATAATAAAAAAGAAAAAAAAATATAATTCTCTCTCCCCTTTAACCCGAGGCCCCCCCTTTTCCCTCGTTATCATTTCAGAATGGAAAAAGAAAAAAAAAAGAAACCTAAATCCCCGTCATCCCTATCGATCCACCGTCGCTTCCCCAGGCGGAGCGCCGCCGCCGACCCCATCTTCCCCCCTCTTCTTCTTCCCCGACGCGCAGCCCCCCCTTTCCTCCAATGAAGACCGCACCCTCCAAAGACCCTCGAGCTAGCAGCCACTCGCGGAGGAGGAAGGCGAGCGTCAGGCGCACCTGTCACCGGCCGTGGATGATCCTCCGGTGGCTTCGATGCTCAACGGCGGTGTGCCCTAGGCTGGGTCCAGCTCGATGTCGGCTCTGAATAGAAACAGGGAGGAAAGAGATTTAACAGTGAGTTTTTTTAAATTTATTCTATAAGAGATACTGATTTTTTTTTATATATAGATGTATAATAGGAAAAAATGATTTATAGAATAGGAAAGTTTGAATTTTTATAATAGGAAAAAATCTGATTTTTTTTATATATTATAGAGAAGGAAAAAAAAGAAAATTTAAAAATTAGATTTTTATATATACTATAGCGAAGATGAGATTTTTAACATCGAAAAGATGAGATTTTTAACATCGAAAAGATGAGATTTTTAACACCGTAAAGATGAGATTTTTAACACCGTAAAGATGAGATTTTTAACACCGTAAAGATTTGATTTTTAACACCGTAAAAATTTGTTTTTTAACACCTTAAAGAAGTGATTTTATTTATACAGAAAAAATATAGAAAGATAAAATTTTCGAATAAGTAAAAATGTGATTTTTATATATTGAACATCGAAGTAAAAAATGTGATTTTTATATATTGAACATCGAAGTAAAAATGTGATTTTTATATATTGAACATCGAAGTAAAAATGTGATTTTTATATATTGAACATCGAAGTAAAAATGTGATTTTTATATATGTAGTGGCTACGGGCGAGGAAAGTGATAAGAGACGAGAACAGTGAAGATTTCCTGCATTAGAAGTACCGTAGAGATTAGGATAGCTATCGGTGAGAACTTCTCACTCTTCAATATCTTTTTCTAGTTATATATATACTAGGATGCAGACGGTGCTTAGCAGCACCCGACACCCGTCATCCACAGACCATGGATGGCTTGTTTGTTTGATTGTTTGGTTGTGTAGTTGGTTAGATTATTTGGTTTGAATTGAATTGTTTGGTGAAATGAAATTGATTTGATTGATGTGTGAATGGCGTGGGCCTTCACTAGACCGGGGATAAGGCTAGGCCTTGTCACGTTTCTAGTATCGTGCCGTTATGCCGCCGAAATTTTCTAAAAATAAGTTAGAAAAATAAAGATAACATTTTATTTAATAAATGAATCGAATAGAAAATTCATAGGTTGAATAAAATAGTTTGATCGTTAAAAATATAATTTTTAACGTGAATGTGAATAAATAAATATTCATTTACAAACCGGACGGTTTGTTTATGTACACCTATTTGAAGGACATTGATTGGGACGATAAATTTTACACATCGCCCAACTGCACAAATAAAAATCTGTGTTTGATTGCTTGAAACCCCACACGGGTATTGGGATGATATTTGACGTACACTAATCCCGATTGTTTAGTTGTATGTCGATCGATTGATTGACAGGCTGTTATAAGCGTTGAATATTTATATTTGATGCTTATACAGTGTAGAATGCACCTTGGATGATGGTTGATTATTCGTCGTTGTTGATATATACATGTGTTGTAGAAAATCCATATAATTAACATTATATGGTAATTGATTGGGCCTCATTCCAGTTTTGAAATAAAAATATTTGAATAGAAATATTTGGATAGAAATATTTGAATAGAAATATTTGAAATAGAAATATTTGAAATAGAATATTTGAAAAAGAAATATTCGAAGTGGAATATTTGAAAATATCAATATATGAAACCGTGTTGATTAGATTGACGCCATTTTGACGTGAACGATATTTATATCGATTTTATTCGATTTCGAAATGAATTGAATTGAAAACGATTTCGAAATGAATTGAATTGAAAACGATTTCGAAATGAATTGAATTGAAAACGATTTCGAAATGAATTAAAAACGAATTCAAATTGAATTGGAAACAAATTGAAATGAATTCAAATTGAATTGAAATTTGAATTGAATAGAAATGAATTTTAAAACGAATTTATAAAGAAGAATTCAATTTTGATTTGAATTGAAATGGAAGTTGAAATTGCTTTTGAAACGAATTTAAAACTATTTATATAATTCGTTTTAAATAGAAATCGACGATATATATATTATATATATAATATAATGGCCTGAATAGAACGCGCCGCGCCACGGCAGTTCGTGAATTTCGACCATTTATTTCAAACGGACATTACGGGAGATCCGACCGTCGGATTCTCCTAAAACCGGAACCGTTGGGTTCGTATCGAAAAGAGCTTTCTAACGAATATTAGAAATTAGAAATCTAACGGTTGGATTTGGAATTATGTCCAAATCAAATTTGAAAAAGGTCGCTGTAAGTGCAGTTCGATGGCCGTTGATGGAAATCGACTGTACGGGCCTCGATAAAAATTATTAAAAATAGTAACAATTTGTGTAAAATCATAAGAAATGATTTGGGGAAATTTGGGATGAAAAACCCCACATTTGAAAAGATAAAAATAGATTTTTATCGAAATGAACTAGTTTTGAACTAGAATTATAATTCTATTTATTTTTAAATAAATAAATTGAATTTGAAATGGTTTTGAAAATAATCAGAATTTCCAATGATTGCATTGGAGTGGATTTGAATCGAAATTGTCTTCGGAATATTTCGATGTTGGAATTCTTGATTATACGGATGTTGTTATGGAAATTTGAAAGATATATATTTATATCGTTATTTCCAATACGACATTTGTTAATCGTAGAATTTGATATTGAATATAAGCCGATATATTTTCTATTTAGAGCCTTGTATTGAATATCAAATGTGATTTGGGTTTGTCGTGAATGGTGTCTTCATTAACACTGTTCTTGAACCCAGTTGAGAAAAGATTAAATCTTTTTATTTAGATTTAATGAAGTGTACCAATTAAACAATATTTAATTGGAATTGAATCGATATTGATTTTTGGGTTTATCGTGGACGGTGTTTTAAATAACACTCGTTCTTTAACCCGATAATTAATGAATGTGATTTTGGGTTTATCGTGAACCGTGTTTTAAATGACACTGATTCTTTAACCCAGTCAGCGATTAAAATTAAGTGGAGTTTTAATGAGTCTTTAATTAGATTGAAATGATCGAGAATGGAGTATCACCAGTTTTGCTCCAAGCGATAGTTAAATCTTTAATTAGATTTGAACGTGAAATGGTAATTGAATTTACCGATAACACCGTGGTGTTAGATATGAAGTATAACCAGTTTTACTTCATGGGATGAATAGGTTGGGGTTGGGAAATTAAAACAAATAATTACTTCGGTAAAGTTCGTTAATCCCGACTAGTTTGAATTGATATTCAAAAGTAGATTAAAGAATAAATTAAAGAATGTATCTTTGATAAAATTAATGGGAACCTTTCCCTATAAATGTGAAATTTAGAAACTAACTGTCGGTTAGCCAGGCAGAATGGTTTTCTGGATATTGATCTAATGTTGGTTTCGGCCTTCGGGGTTAATATTTGGGAAATTATTCTCTTGATTAATTTACGGTTAGTGACTAATGAATTGGAATGAGGCGTATGTTGTGTTTGTGTAACACTTATTTAAAATATACGCGAGTTATTCAGAAAGACCGGGTTTATCCCATTCTGAATAACTGATACGACGATAAGTCGAAGATGAAGACGATGGTCGAAGACCGGAAGTCTTCACGTCGTTTGGGTGATTACTGATGATCTTGATTGGGCTGGACACCCAAGAAGATGGAAACAGTTGGTGATCGTCCAGACGTACTTGGAGATCGATGGATATGCAGGGTACTAGGTGCCTCCGGTTTCGTTCAGACCCAGAACGGACTTGTAAATGGACTGTGTGTCTGACATTGGATTTTAGTCCGTGTGATTGATCTCTAATAAATATATATCTGTTTGGCGGCGGAGAATTTATTCTCTTGCTTAACGCCCTTCTCTGAGACGTACGAGCTCAGGGGTTATACATTGATGGATATCAAACGCATGGAGTGGATTGCCTGTGTGGCATGCCTAAGTGGCAATTGATCGAGGCTTCTGTTGAAAAGCAAAGTCTTGTGGTGATGATCAAAGCACAGCCTGTGTGGCACAGCTTTGTGTAACGTGAATTCGCGAGCCTCACACCCCGGTTGTGGACCAAAAACGGGAGACGGACCTCAGGGGGGGGGGACATGCGTTTTCTTTCTAGCTAGGGTGGTGTCAGTGACCTACCAGCCCTGACATTTATATACTTTTCACCAGTGTGGTTGTTGCTGTTGCGAGGCGCCTCGGTTTGATCGGACGATCCGGGTCCGATGGAGTCATTCGTTGGCTCACTTACGCCCCAAAGGGCGGAGAAACGCAGTGTTCAGGATTTAAGTTTAATCCACATCGGTGGACCGGCCCTGACGATCCAAAGGCTTGACAGAGTACTTGCCTGAGGCACGGGCTAGAGCGTCTCGAATCGGTTGAGGACTATCTTTTGCCTCGGTTCATAGATGGAAATCCAATTTCCAAATACGTGACTTTGCGATTTTGATTGTATAACCTATATATGGCGACATGATATATGGTACCCATGCCGCCTATGATTGATACTTATGATTCGAAGTTGTTTTATACACTATGCACTTATAATAGTATCAAATGATTTGTTTTAAACGTATCAAGCATTCTTTGGCTGTTATAAGGGAAAACCCTATCCCCCGGCTTGCGTTGCATTGTGTGATAGGACCTGGGTCTTATAACAGCTTCATCTTTCTTTATTTAGCATTGCGCTGTTTGTTTGATGCACTGGTATTCTTGGGAGGAAACCCGTTCCGTGTTATACGGCGTGGTCCCTTGATTTACCGAACTTTAAAAATAAAGATTAATAACTGTTTTAGTTCTCACACCAGTCACATGACTGACCTGGAGTTTATTGTTTTAACCTAAACTCCGGGTGCCCTTATTTTGACACGGGCAGCTAGTAGTTTTGGTTTTTGCAGATTTATATTCACAGGATCCTGGTTTACAGCTGGAACGATATCCGGAAAGCTTTGTATCCGTATATCTCTTCTAGTTGTGTATTGTATTATTTTCCGCTGCTATGTATTTAAATGTAATTTAAATCTCTGATATTTCTGTGTAATATTTATTCATACTCTGTATATTCTTGTAATCTGATGCATTGTTGTAATTTACAGTGAAATGTTCTTTTGTATGCGTTCTATTTTGTCATGTTCTCAAACGATAGGGCGTTTCGAACGGTTTGGGTCGGTTTAGCGACTGGTTCGGATCGAGCGAAATTCTTTCTCGTCACACCCAGATACGACGTGACCTAAGAACCTCACCTGTTCTTTCCAAAAATAACATGTAACACCCCATGTTCTAAGGCTCAATGCTAAGCATTACAGATTTTGCAGTCATATATAATATTAACTTTCAGTGATTGAAAAACAACGAGTTAATAATCAAAACATCAGAGAGCATGTAATTATGTAAAAGCTTGAAATACCATTATTACATATCCCCTTTTGTATAACCATATAGAGAAAATACAAATATTGCAAAGTACAAGAGAAACATATGAAGATGCTCTTTTGGATTATTAGAGTCTAGGTAAAAGGCAATAAACAACTTTGCCTCTAGACTTATCCATAATAAATAAATAAACATCCATAATAAATAAATAAACACACAGCGGAAAACTCCTTATTAGCTATAGCCTCCTACTCATCTCTGGAAACCTTATTCGAAGAAGATCATCTGAAAATCCTCAACTGTCAACCTACTCAAATAAATGTATGAGAGTTCAATGAAAAGAATAAAAATTAAATGTAACAACCCATCTTTTTGGATTCCCAGGTTAAACAGACCATTATGTGTTTTTTCTATTTAAATCTGAGAAGAATGAAATACGAGTTTGAGAGCCCAATTCGTATAGTATTGTTAAACAAGGAACAAGGAATTGTAGGTTACATAATTAGTGTATTTGGAATAAATTACAAGCTCTTAATTTAATAGTAATTTATTCTAATATGTGTTTATAAATTATAACTTGTTGGTTATAGTGAATATTGAAAAATATAATACTGATTGGAAATCAATATTTAAGAAGTAAATATATTTTCAATAATTATGATAAATTGTTGGTTAAAACAATTATTAAACTATGTTTTAAAACTTGGTTGGAAGATTTAAAGTGTGTAATGTTGGATTTGTTGATTGCTGTTAATAAGTAAATATATGGATTTCATTAAGATAATAATAATATTAACAACAACAATTATTGATTTAATCAGATGGTATCTATATAAAAATATAAATACTGATTGTAAATCAATATTTGTGATTTTGAAATATCTATTAGAGTTAATTGAGTTAATTTATTAAATCAATGAAGAATATAAACTTTTTGTTAAAATATAAATATGTTCTTTAATAATTAATGTGCCAAAACATATTTATATTAATGTTTTATATCAAAGTGGATAATTAAATTTTTAGTTTAAAAGCGTTTTGAAGTTAATATTCATGATAAGTGTGTTGTGTTTTGTAAATTAACAAAATTTAGTTAGTGTATAAATGAAATAATAATGTGTGAATAATGTTGTAATAATGTACATATAAGATAAATTTTATTAAGTAATGCAGATTTGGGCCTAAAGTAAAAGATTGGACCAAATGCGAAATAATGAAAGTTAAGTTGTAAAATAGTTATAAATTATGAGGGTTTTAGGGAAAAAAATTCCCTATCCTAAATCAAAACAAAAAAAGAGTACGTTCCTTTTTCTTTACTTTAGTATAGGAATTGTTTAGATATATATTGGATTTAGGGGGAGTATTCTTAGAATTTCTTTTTGATAATGCCAAAGGGGGAGAAATTATAAAATATTGAACTAGTTTATAGGCTTCATATAGACAGGGGGAGAGGTATGTACGGGTATGATATTTTATAAACTAAGATTGTCATCATCAAAAAGGGGGAGATTGTTGGAGAATGGAGTTTTGATGAAAACAATCCTATTTCAATATTAATTGATTATAAAATATATACTAACACATCTATCTAGAATATATAGATATACATATGCATGATTTAAGTACAAGAATTAATATTGAAGACTGTACAGTTTAAGAGCTTTTTGAGATTCAGAGTTCAGAGATGATTCAAGACTCATGAGTAATCAAGATTTTAGGAGTTCAAGAGTTCAAAATAAATATAGTAATAGAGTCTAGTCTATTTAAGACTCTGAATAGCACTCCAGGTTCAAATTCAAATTCTTTTTCTGATTTTCAAATTTCAAATTTTATTTTCAAATTTTATTTTGATTTTCAAATTCCATTTTCAATTCTATTCTAATTCTAGTTAAATTTCTATCTTAGTTTTGATTTTAAATTCAAGTTTTTAAGTTTATATATATTATATACTTTATATTTATACAGTTTTTAACTCTATAATTTTATAAATATGCTCATATATTTTATATTTATGATTGCATATGATTTTCTACTTTATAATACTTATTTATAACACTATGTTTTAATTTAAGAATTTCCAGAATTATATATATATATATATATATTAAAACACTTCAAAAATGCTCAAAGTTCAATTTTACAAAGGGATATGTCGACATACATAATAGGCCATGTTGGCATATAATTGTCATATTTTTATTTTGAAAGAAAGTGTCTTTTCACTATTTGTAACATTCCAGAAGCGTTGCAACCTTTCAAATCTTATAAATACGGGATGATTTCAATTTTTTTTCATCATTCTTCTTCTCTATCTCCTTTCATTACACCATTATTATATCATATTTTTTTATGATTTCTGCACTTATACTTTGCTGATTTCAAGTCTAATTATATAAAACTTCTTCTCTTCTCACTCTGTGCTTATTACTCTCTGAATCGAAGTTCTATTGAAGAGTTATAGGGATGTTGTAATTGTTTGGGAAATGTTTGGGAAAAGGTGTGTTCCTTGTAGCCTTGAAATCAAGGAAACAGAACGGTGTTAACCTTATAGCCAGGAAATCAAGGGGAATATACTTGATCAAGGGTATTTGGAATTAGTGGTAACCTTGTGAAATCAAGGGTGTTGTACTTGGATATTGATATAGTAATAAAACTCTGCGCAATCCAGCATTGCGTGGGACTGGGTGTAAGAGTAATCCAAACCAGTATAAAATATGGTGTGTTCTTTCCTTTTCCATATTTTATTTTTGTTTACCTTTGTGTCTGTGTTTGATTCTGTGTCTGTGATTATCTCTGTGGTGTTTGATTCATGTAGTAGATCATATAAATTTTATATTTTGTTAAATTTCTCAAAAACACTATTCACCACCCTATAGTGTTAGATTTCCCTTAACGATCCATTCCGCAATTCTTAACATTGTTAACTTGTTCCAAGTGTATTTCCTGGTGTTTAATGATTTGAGTTATCCACTTCTAAAGCTTGGCAAACCAAGTATGTCCAATAGGATTAATCCATGGTTAGACCCATGGAAGTTTTATTGATGAACTTGCTGAGTTTTGATGGTTTTCGATGGTGAATTTAAAAAATAAATGGGTTTTAAATAGTTTTTTCTATTCGCATATAATAATGGTTTGATTTAAAGTTTTTAGGAGAAATATAATTTTTAGTTTTATAAATAAATAGCTTTGAAATAATAGTATAATCTAGTTTATAAATATAAGAAATTTTATACAAGAAAACAATCGGTTTTCGGAAATTGTTTTATAAGTTGGTTTTAGAAAACATATATTTTCTTATATAAAACACACACTTTTATGCACCCTTCAAGAAGACGTATTTGTGATTAAATGGTTGAGTAAACCATAATGGTATAGGACATGATGATATATTTAATCGATTAATTACAGAACCATTTAATTGAAGCCGTTAACTCGATGTTTTGATGATTTGGAGCTTTTTGATGTTTTGATGTCTCATGTGATTTGTTGTTTCTGATGATTTGTTGTTTTGGTGTTTCTGTTGATCTCGGTGTTTTCTATGTGTAATTGATGAGCAGTTAGTAAACCAATAGTAAGAACGTGTGGTATAGGGCACACAATTACTACTATTTGGGTTACTATCTGTAAGTCAGTGACACATTCTAGTGTTATTACTAGTACTAGACCTTCAGGTCAATCCGCTGGACCTTTGGGTCAATTTGGTGATTGGGTTATTTTTGGGTTATAATGACCTTTGGGTTATAATGACCTATTCGGTCATATCATAAGGTACCTTATATTAGTAGTACTAGCCTGGTGTATTAGCATATGTAGGCACAGCTTCAGCATGCCAATCCAGTGATTGAATTCCAACAATCTGATGCTTTGGTTTTCTAGTGATTTCCTATTATTTTGGTGATTCTGGTGAATTATTGTTTGATGATTCGTTTTTTTGATGTCTTTGACCTTAGGGTCACATATACTAGTGTTTTGATTGTATTGGGTCCTTATCCATATGATACGATATTGGATCCTCTTTGCTTTTGATGACTTGATCATAAGATCATAAATTTTACTTGATGTTGTGTGATATTAGATCCTTACCTATATTCCATGGTGTTGGTTCCACTTTTCTTTTGATTACTTAATCGTAAGATCATACACTTGTGTTTGTTGATTATGGATCTTGAATCCATTTGTTTTGATGATTTGGTGTTTGTTGTTAATGGCTTAGTTGGAGTTAGATGAACTCACTTGAGTTCACATATGTTATTGTTGCATTTGAATTATATTAAACTACTTTTCTTATTTGGGTATGATAGTGTCGACTTTTGATAAAATCGATGCTTTAAACTTCAATGGATATTCAATGTTGATATGGAGCACCACGTCCATCCTTAGGATACACTTAGGTGTAACCTTTCTCCTGGTGCTGTGTTAATCGCGTATATTTGTGACCATATGGTTCCATCTCAGATGAGGAGGAAACTATATCAATGTTATTTTATTTTACCTTGTTACTGTACTAATATGTAAACTAGACTGGCCCATGTGTTTTAATGCTCGGGTCAGACTGAGTTTCTCCAGGATCTGATGATTTATGGTTAGATGATGAAGTTTGGACTATTCTTTGAAGCTATTTAACTGTTGTTCCTTTGTATATTCGTGTCGTTGTATATTGGTACCTTTGGACTTAATTGTATTCAAGTTGTGTAATTGTTCGTGATGTAGCAGATGTACAAGTTGTATTTATGTAATTGTATTTGTACGTAATTATTTTGTGATTTTTGATGTATTGTATATTGTTCAAAAATGATCCTTAATCATTGTAGTTTCCTATTAGAAGTATTAAGTATGTTGATCCATTTATGGAAAGAAAAGAAAAATTTATAAACCTAATCAACATACTCAATACTCGTCTAATATGAAATTATGGATGGTCACCCCTAACCAGCCCTATTCTCCGCTCTAATAGAAAACATTAAGCGTTAATGCTCTTTATTAGGGTGGTTCTTGGGGTGGGGTGTTAGATTACGGTTCAGTCACATAGACTAGTGTAAATAATATATTTTTTACCCTACTCTCAAAGGATATCTAATGCGACCACGTCGCGATACAGAGTGGGTTTCCCTCTCGCTAGTATCAAGCTACAATAACATAACCAATCTCTTGCTCCCGTACTTCAATGGTTAGCACAATACAACAATAATGACAATAGAAATAATAATGTGCAACATGCAACACGTAGTTGATTCCCCTATCATTGTAATACCGACCAGCCATCTTAACGATTTCTTTATGTCTTTCGACCTACTAGTTGCATAGGTATCATTCTAGTTTCCTAGTATATTTATAGGAACTATTATATCATTCAATATTGGTATGCCCTCCCTTGTCTTTTGGATTAACTTTCCCATAAAATTTACGAAGAGAACCTCCATAGGATGTTGGCTATAACTTTCACATACCCTCTTTAGTTTTGTACCTTGGATAACTAGGAATCAATAATTTTACCCGTAGGATAACTAGAAACCTTTTATTTAATGTAGATAACCACCACACATCTCATAGTTTTGTCTGTAGCTTAACTAAGAATCTTTTAATTTTGTCTTTGGGATGACTGTATACCCTTCAAAATACCCAATGTGAATTGCCTATGCACATCTCATAGTTTTACCCTAGGTTAACTGAGAACCAATCAAATACTTGGGTATAGATTATCTTTCGCACCCCTACATAGTTTTACCTTGGGCTGACTAAGAACCTACTAGTTGGTTTTATACTTGTCTCCCCTGTAAGTTTAATTGGTGTCTCCCCAAAATTATCCCTCCAGTTGATATCCCCAATATGTTCAGTTAAATGCAATGACATAGTATGGTTTCCTACCAATATTCAAACAAGTACCTAGTATTCGGTAGATGAAAATAAGGAAAATAATGCAATTGATTTACTACTAAATGCATTAAGAAAATTAATCGGTTTGAAAGCCCCTATTGACCCTAACCCCTTTCAACTCCTTCCATAAGTGTCATAGCCAATATGGTAAAACCCCATGAGACAAAAAGTCGTAATAACGGTCTATGCAAACAAACTAGCCTAAGGAAAGAAAGCTTTCGTTGAACCATCCCTTTGACTCTATTGTTGGGCATTGAGGTGATAACCTCTTACTCTTACATATGAGTTTGGAAGCAACCCCCTTCGACTCTTTCTTCAAGTGTCGATGTCAACTTACCACTTCTAATGTAAAGTAAAGCCCTCCCGACATCATGCAACCAAGCAAACAAGACTTGTCAATATGAAATATGGCGAAATATGTATAGGCGATGGCCTCTAGCCAGTTTTGAAATCAAAAAAATGTATCCCTATCACCATTGCCAATAGCAATAGGTCAAAGAGGCTAAGCCTCAAAACATTTTTCGTTAGAAATTCCTTAAGGGCCACAATTGTGACCAAGGAAGTAAGTTATAAAACAAATTTATAAAGACCTATCGTTCTAGGCATTGACTTTACGATTTTGGAAGCCTGAACTTAAATTTGGAAAGCAAGTATAAAACAACCCTTTCAAACTAATGGTGTCGATCGAGACATAGGAAAAAGCCCTAGTTTCAAAAACATTTATAAAACCATATTATAAAACAATCTGGCAAAAGAAATCTTTTAAACAACAGTTGTATCGAAGAAAACTGTGGCAGTAAGCCAATATACACTTTAATAAACCTTGCCGACGTTACAATTAGGGGCGAGCAAAATTCGGTTCAAACCGAATTAACCGACCAAACCGATTCATTTCGGTCAGTTCGGTTCGGTTTTAAAACTAAATCGGTTCGAATTCGGTTTGTAATATAATTTATTTTGGTTATCGGTTTAACCGAATTAACTGAACTTTAAATTTATTACCTAATTTTGCGGTATTATTGTACTTTAAATAATTATTTTAGTTATATAATACAAAGACATTTGTTGCAAGTAGATCAAATCTTATCATAAACACAAAATTTACTATATAAATTTCTTCAAACATGAATTTATATTTTACTTTGAGTGAATCTATCATTTGAATAATAATGCATCCACCAAGTTCGGTTAAATCGGTTACCGACCGAATTAACTGAAATTAATTCGGTTTGGTCCGGTCCGGTTTGGAAAATTTTCGGTTTTAATTTGGTTTTAATTTTTTTGCGTCAGACCAACCAAACCGACCGAACGCTCACCCCTAGTTACAATGTCGGTGTGACTCTAAAGGAATAGGTCATGAAAAAGCTTTGCCTACATCAATTGTGATGATAAGCTTCACTGGCAATAGGATCATAAAACAACAACAACCGATAATCAAATACTGTACCGAAAATCCCACACATTTGATCCCATTGAAGGGTGTTGAGGCCATAGTCTTTTATTTTTAGTTAAGTTGTAAAACAAACCCTCTTCCGTTTCCATTGAAATACAATGAGGTGATAGCCTCTTCCCTTTTATATATATAATAAAGTTTCAATTATGACAAGTCACTCTGAATCCATCGAAGGGCACTGAGGCGCTAGCCTCAGGACAAAGTCAAAGTTGAACAATTAATCCTTTCGGCATTTGCTTAATGGAATAGAGTAGCTATTCTCAAATCTTATTCTTTAGACGGTGAATGAACCCTTGCGACACTGTCAGATAGTATAGAAGCTATATGATTTGGATCCTTCATAAAGCATAGTTCTGAAAATATATCTCTTCGACCCTGTCGAGAGATGTTTGGCATGATAGCTCTTTTTATCTTTTATAAAACAAAACCCTTACAAAGGGGATCCTTTCGACTCCATCATAAGGAGATTAGGTGGTATCCCCCTAACTTTTATATAAAGGAACTTCAAAAAATCCCACCCTTTTCGATGCAAACGAAAGGTGTGAAGGTAATTACCTTAATACTCTAAAGGGAATACTTTATAAATAAAATCTTTAGATAACCAATCCCTTCATCTCTACCAAGGTTTTGGAGGTAATAGCCCTTAATATAAAATAAGATAACAAGGCGTTATGCCTTCATATTTTTATAACCTATGATTTAGAGAAATAGGAAAAATTCAACACAATCGAAAGGTGCCGAGTGAAACGCTTTGTCTTCTCGAGAAAAAAGTAAGGAAAGTAACCCCTTTCGACTGCATCGAAGGTTATTGGGTCATAGCCCTACATTACCTTATATGAATAAGTTTGGAAATAAGATCCTTTCGATACATAAAAGGTGCGAAGGCTATAAGCCTGTAATATTTACGAAATCATAACTTATGGAAAATAATCCTTTCAACCATGTTGAAGTATACTAAGGCTTGACCTTAGATTCTTTCAAAGAATAGTTTCTTTAAGGAATTGTCCTATTGACTAAACATAACGATTGAAGCCCATGTGCAAAGTGAATATGCCCTATTGGAGTTAACCCATTAAAGACTTAAAGCCAGTGGCTAAGGACCCAAAATGAAAGCCAAAGGTCGAAGCCTTCTATATGAAAGCGGAGGTTCAAATACTTCATATTCCAACCTATGACATTACAAGCAAGTTTAATCGGAGGGAAACGACAGGTGCTTTCGACCATTCCAAAAGAAAAGAAAGGTGCTTTATAGTTTTAACAGGATGGCACTAACCTTAAATAAAAGGAAAACGTACGAATCCTACATATTAGTTGAAATGTCTTTGGTCAGCATAAAAAGAATTCTGGCCAAAGTACAGTCCTTTATGTACTTTATACTGTTTAAAGCATATGATATTTGTACTTATGCGTTAGCACATTAGCTTATACATAAGCCTTTCTAAGCAAAACCAACTTTAGAAAATTCACACCAAGAGAATGCATGGGAAAAGTCCAAAAAATTGATAGAATTAGGAGTTTATCCTCCTGTATCCTTCATAAAAATTTCGGGTTCAAAATAATTATTTAGCCCCTTTAATTAATTAGTCCCGTTAATAACAGACAATCTTCCTCAAATAATTCATTGAGTATTCCTAATTGGTCAGAAAATTATGAAATTTAATACTCATCTTTGAAATCTTATAAAATACATCATATTAGTATTTCATAATAAACCTCTAGCTATAGGTTTTACCCTAAAACCTATTCATTTTCATGCAAAACAAGCATACAATCCAAAATGAAAACACGGATATTGCTAAACAATCTAGTAGAAGCCATTAAACATAAAAGCTGAATGAATAAACATAGACAATTGGGTATAAGCAAACAGTTGAATCAAAACATTGGTAGAAAGTATTACTCAACTTGTTTGGGTTGGAGACTTGAAATTTGTAGATGTTGATTCCTAAGCTTTAATCTCTAGCTTTCCTTTGCTTTTTTCTTCTTCTTTCCTCTTCTTCAAGGGTCAGTAGCCCCTAGTTTTTTTAGCATTTTGAGGGAATGAAATATGAAGGAGAAGAGTTGGGAAAATATCTTATATAGGAGATCAAATGTTACCCATTATAGCCCTTACATATTCTTACCGAGGTTTAGTTCATTCACATGGCTGAACCATTTTATTACTTGTTCATATATACAAATATCAACTCAATAATCTAGTTACAATATTCTTATTTAACTCATCCAAATAAATAACCAGAATAATATTTATCAAAATGAGGGACGTTACATGACATTTATAAAATTTATCTTTCAACTTATGCTTCCTTAAAATCTCAAGCATAACTATCAAGGTCATCTTGTGCTCCTCCACTATCCTAAAGTAAACTATAATATCTTCCATAAATACAAACACAAACTTATTCAACTGATCTCTAGAAAAAAAATATTCATAAGATCCATAAGGTATGCTAGAGTGTTGGATAATCCAGTAGGCATTACCAATCACTCATAGAAACATGATGGTGTTCAAAATACAGTAATAGACACACTTTTTTTGTCACTCTAAACTGGTGAAATGCCATAACTAAATTAATCTGAGAAAATAGATTAGCCTTTGGGCAGGTAATCAAACAAGTCATCAATCTGTAGAAGATAAAGCTTATTCTTCCTTATCATCTTATTCAGCTCATGATAATCCACACATAATCTCAAAAAGCCATTTGCCTTTGTTGCAAATACAATAGGTACATCCCATTCGTATAACCTTCTAAAAACAAGTCCTTTCATCAGTAGGTCATTCGCTCACACCTCTATTTCCTCCTCTCTAGGTGTCATCTATCTTAATATAATAACTATAGGTTTATCTTCCTTCGCAAAGTGGCTGGAACTCGATCTCTCTATGCGGCAGTAATCCAGTTACTTCCTCAAAGACATCTAGGTACTCTCTGGCAATAGACATAGATGACAACCCTTCATGTAGAACTTCTAGCGAATATAGAAATCTAACAAACATCCCATATTCTAATAAGCAACATATCATTATTGTTCATCCTTTCACATCCTCAATTTCTACCTCAAGCTTCTCATAATCCACTACAACTACATAATTCCTAAGTCAATCCATACCTCAACATCAAAGCAAACAGTTAAAGCAATCACAAACACGAGAACAACAATGACTCAATAAAACTAAGCCATGACAAATCATATAGAGACTAGTAGATCTTCTTGTAAGGTTCTCACAACCGAAGGTCGATCTATTATCTCAGACTCCAAATCAAATATGCATACTAGATCACTATAGATAAAAATGTGAAGCTCCAATATCAAGTAGAACTCTAATTGAAACATCTCTAATGGGAAGCCTAACTTGCACCATGGTTGTCTTCCCCTTATCCTTAATAGTTGAACTACTAGACGAAGTTAGGGTTGCATCAAAATCATATTCTTCCACAATCTACTTATATGTAGGTGGTACTGTGCAACCCTACTGCATCACATGTATTTCTTGAAAAGCTTACAACCACTAATGAAGTTCCCTTTCTCTTTTCAACAATGGGAAACAATCTCACTCTTGTTCTTCTTTTGTCTCTCTTTTTCCTTGTTATTGCATACTCCACTTTCCATTCTACTTTTTCTTACTTCCATCTTTTGTTGTGACTTTTATTCCACATTCATGGAAATAGAAACAATGTCCATCCTCTCTTTAAGGTATATATTATCATGACAAAGAGCTTTTTCCTTAAACTTCTAGAATGTTGTGCCAATGTGATCAACAAGCTTTTCACTTAAGTGGTCATCTAGGACAATAATGAACTTCCCATTTTTCTTCTGGGGAGTACCAATAAAATACATTTCACACTTAGAAAAAAAAATCAAACTTTAAAACATACATATCCTCTTGCTTCAACTCTATAAATTTCGTAAATAAGAGGTGTTTGAGAGTCATAGTGAATGATGAACTTCTCCTCGAACCTAGCCTCAAAATGATTCTAATAAATTTATTCTTTTAGAATAGTAATAGTTATGGCATTTGACTAATACAGGGCTCGACCATAAGTTTTCTTAAGGCTAATTTCCTCTTCATAATATCCTCTACATCCATATAAATGAAGATGCACTCACAAGTATCCAAACAATCCATTAATTCAATAACTAACTCTGATCCTAAGAATGGTTTTCCTTTCAAGTAAAGAGATCTTTGCATAGTTTTTCTAAGATAACCCTAGGTACTTGCACAAGAGCACTACCACCTATCATCACTCTATAAGTATATTAGACTCTTATCATCATCAACGCCATCATATCATCGAACCTAGCCTAGTAATTGGGTGTAGCAACTTCTGATCTACTAATTCTTCCACTCCTAAAATAGAGTTATTCCTAACAACAATCGTCTTGTTTGGATTCATTCTTAATTTGTAATCTTGATTAATCTCTAACAAAGCAAAACTATAGTGGTACTCAAGTGCATGCTGCTATACCATATATTTCTATGTAACTTAAAACCACAGCATTAACAAGTATGATCCCTCATTAGCTTTTACTCTCGATTTAGCCTCGCATGATAATTTCTTTATAATCTCTACTGAATCCAAGTACCCACTTAAGTTAATTTAGTAACCAAAGCTCTGATACTAAATATGAAAACTGCCCCATATCACCTGCACAAATTAGCATAAAAGAGCACTGCAGATGTTCCCGACTTATATGGAATGCTCATTGAAGATGAAACAAAACAGACAACAAGTCATGTAACACCCTGAATTTTAACATCAATAAAAATGATAAATTAAAGAATAATTAATTTAATATTCAGAATTAAGTTAAACGGACTACGCCATTGCGTTTGTCTCAGAATTCTAGTCAAAATAGACACCAGCTTTGCGTAAAACGAACACTGTATGAAGAAGTTATTAAAGTTGAAGTTTATATACGGGCAAGAAGAGTATACATACGTACATACATACATACATATATATATATAGTCCAGAAATTCAAAATTTAGTCAAAACAGTTCAAATCACGCAGAAATAAGGTGAGCGGGAAATATCCCGCCCAGGGTGTCGACCTCCTAAGGGGAGGGGGTCGACCCCCCTAGGGCAGACGTGGCAGATACCGGCTTGGGGTTGGAAGCTATATATATGGCCTCCTTTCTCATGTTTTTGCACACCAAAAATAGTGGAGAACTAGATGATGCCTCTTTCCAGATCAAATCAAGTTTTTTTTCTCTTACAATCAAGTTATTCAGCTTAAATATCTGTGATTCAACGTTTGTAATCCCTTCTCTATTTTTCTAGATCCAAACACTGTGAGTCCATGTTAATTTTAGATCTAAATAATTAAAAAGTAAGACTTGACATGACTGTAACTTGGATCTATGCCTATGACTGCTTAAATCATATCAGATCTGTTATAACTTGTGTATCTATGATATTCTGACATGACTATGATTTAAATCTTAACCTTTATCATGTCAGATCTGCTTTTGATTGTCGATCTAATTCACTATTTAGATCACCTTATGCCTATTCTATTCTTTTATGACCAAATCAAATCTGTTGTTAGTTGGACATCGAAATCATTGTTTAGATCTCATCATGCCTATCCTTTTTATGTTAGAATCAATTCTATTGTCACATGTTCATCAGATCTGTTCCTATATGCCTATTTGTCACCATGCCACTATATGTTTAGGCATGTTTCTTCCATCGTTAGTCAATTTTGATATTATGTTCATTTCTATCCTCTTCTCTCCTTCTTTTTCCTTTTTTTATAGCTAGGCTATCTTCGAGCCTAGGCATGCCGCTAAAATATGCGAATGCGTTAAATTGGGAATGAGGGGAAAACGAGAAAATTTGGGCATAACTTGTAATTGGAATTGTAGGCATAACTTGAATAAAATATATAAACATGAATTTTGGGGGCATAAGTCTAATTAAAGACCTTAATTTGGGGTGTATGGTTCATTATGAACACAACTTGAGGAAGGGGAATGAAAACGTATAATGACATAGGTATGATTGATTAATAATGGAAATGCCTAGAATTACAATAACTGAAATTGTAACCGCGCTTAAACACGAGGTTAGATTATGCTTATGGTGGAAGTCTGCCCGGAACCGACCGGCATATCCAGCGACCACAAGTAGTAAATCTAATGTGAGAGGTCTAAGTGCATAAACACGTAACATGCTAAGATACGAGGTTAAGCCCGATTTGTGGAATAAGTCTGCCCGGACCCGCCCGACATATCCAGCATCCGCAAGTTGTAGGCTTAATGTGGGAGGTCTAGCATATTACAAGCATAAATGGATATATGGTAATAAACTTGAATACTTAACCTAGTTGAATCCACAGGGATTGTGTGAACATGTCAAGTTAAGTAAACTTAGTTGAAACGGTGGGAGGGTTAAGTATATCTGGGTTGGGTGGGTTATATATATATATACACACACACCCAGAAACTTAACCGGTTGGGGTCATGTAACTAAAGACACTGTTAGGTAAGCATAACTAGTGGAAATCCTGGCAGAGATGCAAGATAAAGGGGAGAGCTTGCATCATCTTGTGTGTGGGACCCGTTTCAGTTAGTAACCCATATATCGTTATCAAACGAGTGCTCTGCCCTAGGTCGGGGTCGGGGCACGCTTACTGGGCTGATTGTAAGAGATCCAAACATGAGGGATGGTGTGGGTGGCGCATATCGATTGGGTCATGTGCGCGCATGGTCTGGACAGAGAAAAATAAGACGCCGTGGTACCTGTAGATATGGTTGTGTATCCTGAAAACTAAGGGTTGCCATTTTAGGGAGTGATACACCCTACTGTGAGTCCAACACAGGGTATCTACAGAGTAGGGAGCTAATCGACTAAGGTAGTAGTTTGGGTACTTTTAGACGTACGACTTAGTCTACCATCTTGTAGTTTTTGGGGATCACCTTGTTAACAAGACACTAGAATTGGTGCAGAGTGTAGTGAAATCATTAGGAAAGCGTATACGTTCTATCATGTTTATTCTGTTTACCTTGTCTTACCTGCCGTTTATGATTTTATATTTCTTATCCATTTTATATGCATGTCATGATACTTTTACTTATTTCAAGAAGAAATTGAGTTCTGCTTCTTTCTTGCTCTTAGATTGTTTTTTTTTCTATGCTAAAAGTAACTGGACTCGCCAAACTTTATGTCTGACCCATTTTGTTTTCTCTTCTTTCTCTTCCGTTCCCCCCCAAGTTCTTTGGGAGGGAATACTCAAGCTTAGTCAGGACTGCTTGCTTGGAGCTGCTTAGATGTATTGCTCAAGCTCTTATCTTTTCTACGATGGCTATGTTTTATTTTGGGGAATTATGCTTCTTTATTTATTGTACTCTGATGTTCAAGTACAAGACATAAATTTTAATGATGTACCGGGTTATGTATTTTCGGACCTATGATGTTTTTGAACCACGATGTTATGCTTTATGATTAATAAAATTTGTTTTTAAATTCCGCTATTATTTTATACCCATCTTGTAATGTTTCTGTTTCTGTTTACCTATAATGCTTCACGAAATTTAATGCATTCTCTTAATAACGGACGTGGGGTGTCACACTTGGTATCAGAGCTGAAGGTTACCAGATCGGATAAAGTTTTTGAAAATTATTTTCAAAAAGGTTTTAAAAGGAAGCATTTTCAAAAGAAAAGTCTATTTTGAAAAACATATTCCCCAAAGCCGTATGTAACATCTTTCGATCCTTTATTTGAATCCCTTTCGTTTTCTTTTCAGCATGTCTGGGGAATCTAATATTCCTGATGGCATTACGATTCCAGGCTGGTTCCGTCAGTATCTAGAGGCCATGGCGCTTGCCGGTGGTCAAGCAGACGTTCCTCCCCCAGCTACACCTGCCTTTCCTCCTACTCCTCCGCATGCAGATAATTTCTTTAAGATCTACAAAGACTTCTGTGCTATGGGCGAAAAGACATTTGATGGAACTGAGATGCTTGTAGAGGCAAGAAATTGGCTCAAAGAAACGGAGGATTTGTTTGGAATTTTCAAAGTTGATGATCGTAGGAAGATTCAATTAGCCGCCTGGCTACTGAAAGATAAAGCTTCGCTCTGGTGGCAAGTGACGCGAGCAAGGCGTCCAGTGGACACTTGGGATGATTTTAGATGGAGGTTTGAAATGAAGTTTCTTCCTTGAAGCTGAGAAAATCATGCAAACAGAAAGGTTCTTGGTGCTCAAGCAAGGAGGCATGACGGTTAAAGAGTGTGTTAACAAATTCAACCAATTAGCAGGGTTTGGGTTGGAGCTGGAATATACTCTGCATAAGAAAGCTTTGCGGTTTGCTAAAGGACTGAATGAACCCCTCCACGGGCTGGCTATGTCTCATTTTCCAATGGGAGCAACTTTTGAAAGGCTCGTTGATATGTCCTTGATGCATGAAGAAGATAAAGCTGACAAGAAAGAAGTTAAGGTTGAGGAAACACAAAACAAGAAAGAATGGCCAAAGAAGGGAAAACAACATCAACAACAACAAAATAAAGATGGAAAGAATGACAAGGCTAAGGATAAGAGAAAGTGCCACAATTGCGGACATGAGGGTTATTTGATAAAGAACTGCAAAAGAAGGAAGAATGCTTGCTTCAGTTGTGGAGAGGTCGGACACTTTTCTAAGGAGTGCCCGAAGAAGCAAGGACAAGGTCAAAGGGCAGGAACTTCAAGAGGATAAGTGCATGCTCTCACGATCAGTGCTTCAGATCGAGGTAGGAAATTTTCCGTGGAAGGTTTGATTTCCCTTGCCAATTACCTTATTAGAACTCTTTTTGATTTTGGCGCTTCACATTCATTTATACCTGATTCTGTAGTTGAGTCTCTGCACCTTAATACTAGTATGGTAGTGGATCCAATTGCTGTCTTAAACCCCATTGGTGGTTCGGCTCATTTGTCCATGATTTGTTGGGGTTTGAGAATATCTGTGTTAGGCATCCAGTTCGAGTGCAACACATATGTGCTATGGTTTGATTCTAGGGATGGATTGGCTAGCCAGGTATGGTGCCATTCTAGATTGTGAGAGGAGGGTCGTTAGACTTTTGACTTGCCAAGGGAGGACCCTCGAGATTTCTTGTGACCCTAAGGGGTCTGTCATGCTTAGTTTCCTAGAGTCTCTGGATGCATCTAACGATGAATTGCAATCTGTACCAGTAGTCCGTGAGTATTCTGATGTTTTTGAGGAGGTTCGGGGCTTACCTCCGAGTCGCGAGATCGACTTTTGTATATACTTGGTAGACAATGCAAAGCCAGTTGCATTACCTGTGCGCCATATGGCTCCAAGAGAAAGGAGGGAGCTTAGTAAGCAAGTAGGGGAGCTACTTGAGAAAGGGTTTATTAGGCGAAGCATATCTGAATGGGGTGCTCCGATAGTATTCGCAACTAAGGCAGATGGTTCGCTTCGCTTGTGTGTGGATTGTAGAGAGTTGAATAAACTCACAAAGAAGAATAGGCACCCACTCCCGAGGATAGATGATTTGTTTGACCAGCTTGTTGGTGCATCAATATTCTCTCAATTTGTAGTGTCCCGTAACTTTCCCGGTAAGGAAAGAACGAATTGCTTTGAGAACAACACACATCGGAACACAAACAGAAGAACATTTCATTGCTTATTACAACAATTCTATCAGAATACAAGAATATACAGAGTATGAATAAATACACTCGACAAATATCAGAGATTTAAATTACATTTAAATACATAGCAGCGGAAAAAGAATACAAAACATAACTGAAAGAAATACGCGGATACAGAGCTTTTCGAATATCACTTCAGCTATAAACCTGAATATACCAAAACTACTAGCTGCCCATGTGGAAAATAGGGGCACCCAGAGTTTAGGTTAAAACAATAAACTCCAGGTCAGTCATGTGACTTGTGTGAGAACTAAAACAGTTATTAATCTTTATTTTTAAAGTTAGATAAATCAAGGGACCATGCCGTATAACACGGAACGAGTTTCCTCCCAAGAATACCAGTGCATAAAACAACAGCGTAATGCTAAATAAAGAAAAATGAAGCTATTATAAGACCCATGTCCCATCACACAATGCAACGCAAGCCGAAGGATAGGGTTTTACCTTATAATAGCCAAAGAATGCTTGAAACGTTTAAAAACAGATTATTTTGATATTACTATAAGTGTATAGTTTTAAAACAGTTTCAATCATAGGTATCAATCATAGACGGCATAAGTGTCCCATACCACTATGTCGCCAATACTAGCCTCTACAAATAAAACCGAAATATCACGTATTGGAAATTGGATTCCATCATGAGTCGAGGCAAGGGGCAAGCTCCTCTCCGTTCGAGACACTCTAGCAAATGTCTTAGGACCACACACAACGATCCTTGGAATCGGTTGGGACGACCCTCTCTTACTTTTGAGGATTAGTCATTCCTGAACACACGTTTCTCGGTCCTATAGGACCTATATAATGGTCTATACGTCGGCTCACATAGTGCCAGTTATCGACCATATATTCGAGGCGCCTCGCATTCCAACAACCACATAGGTAAAAAGTATATAAATGTCAGGGCTGGTAGGTCATTGACATCACCCATAGCTAGAAATAAACGTCGTGTTCTCCCAACGGTCCGTATCCCGTTTTTGACTCATACCGAGGTGTGAGGCTCGCGAATTCACGTTGTACACAAAGCTATGCCACACAGGCCATGCTTTGATCATCAACCACAAGACTTTGCTTTTCAACAGAAGCCTTGATCATTTGCCACTTAGGCATGCCACACAGGCAATTCACTCCATGCGGCTGATGTCCATCGATATACAACCTCTGAGCTCGTACGTCTCAGAGAAGGGCATTAAGCAAGAGAATAAATTCTCCACCTTCAAATAGATGTATATTTAATAGAGATCAATCAACACAGAATAAAATCCAATGTCAGACACACAGTCCATTTACAAGTTCGTTCTGGGTCTGAACGAAACCGGAGGCACTTTCCTCGCATATCCATCGATCTCCAAGTACGTCTGGACGATCACCAACTGATTCCCTCCTCTTGGGTGTACAGCCCAATAAAGATCATCAATAATCATCCAAACGATGTGAAGACTTCCGGTCTTCAACCACCGTCTTCATCTTCGACATATCGTCGAATCGGTTATTCAGAATGGGTATAAACCTGGCATTTCCGAATAACCTGCATATATAATAAACAAGTGCTACACAAACACAACATACGCCTCATTCCAATTCAGAATATTCTTTTATTCAAAAAATCACATTCTAAGGGAAAGGTTCCCATTAATTTTATCAAAGATAAATTCTTCTAAATTTATTTTTTAATCTTCCTTTGGATATCATTTCAAACCATATTATGGTTTTCCAAACTAGTCGGGATTAGCGAACCACACCAAAGTAATTATCTATTTTATTTCCCAATCGCAACCTATTTATCCCATGGAGCAAAACTGGTAATACTCCATATCTAACACCACAGTGTTATCGGTAAATATTAATTACCATTTCACGTTCAAATCTAATTAAAGATTTAACTATTGCTTTAGAGAAAAACTAGTGATACTCCATTCTCGATCACTTTAATCTAATTAAAGATTCATTAAAACTCCACTTAATTTTAATCTTCCCAAAAATCAATATCCTGTCTTTAACTGCGTTAAAGAACCAACGTCATCTAAAACATGGTTCACGATAAACCCAAAATCACATTTCATTGTTAATCGGGTTAAAGAACAGGTGTTATTCAAAACACTGCTCACAATAAACCCAAAAACCAATTTAAATTCAATTCCAATTAAATACTAATTAACTAGACAATTTCACCAAATCTTAATTAAAAGATTTATTCTTTTCTAAACTGGGTTCAAAAACAGTGTTATTTAAGACACCATTCACGACGAACCCAAAATTCCATTTGATATTAAATACAAGGCTCTGAATAGAAAATATACCGGCTTATATTCAATATCAAATTCTGAAACCAACAAATATCGTATTGGAAATAACGATATCAAATATATCTTTCAAATGTCCACAACCATATCTGTTCAATCACGAAATCCAACATCGAAATATTCCGAAGATAATTTCGATTCAAATCCATTCCAATTCGTATATTGGAAATTCTGATTATTTTCAAAACCATTTCAAATCTAGTTCAAAACTAGTTCATTTCGATAAAAATATATTTTTATCCTTTCAAATGTGGAAATTTTCATCCCAGTTCTTTCCAATTCATATATTATGATTTTACAGAAATTATTAATATTTTTAATAATTTTATCAAGGCCCGTACAGTTGGTTTTCAACAACGGCCACCAAACTGCACTTACAACGACCTTTTCCAAATTTGACTTGGACATAATTCCAAATCTCACCGTTATATTTCAAATTTCTAATATTCATTGGAAAGCTCTTTTCGATACGAACCAAACGGTTCCGGTTTTAGGAGAATCCGACGGTCGGATCTCCCGTAACGTCAACTCGAAGTCAATGGTCGAAATTCATAAACTGCCGCGGCGCGGCGCGTTCTATTCAGGCCATTAATATATATAATATATAAATTATATATATTTTGTCGATTTCAATTCAAAACGTATTTTATAAATAGTTTTAAATTCGTTTTCGAAACGATTTCAACTTCATATTCAATTTCGAATCAAAATTGAATATTCCACATCCTCGATATACAAATGATAATATTTTCAAAACGTTATATTTTGAAATCACTTCCTTTTCTATAATCATTATAAAAACGAATATAATCGATATAAATATCGTTTGCGTCAAAATGGCACATCTCTAATCAACACGGCTTTATATATTTCAATAGCTTCGTTATTCTATTCAACAAATGAATATTTATTCTATTCAACACATGAATATATATTTTTCTTTCAGCACATGAATATTTATTTTTCTTTCAACACATGAATATTCTCAACACATGAGTATCGTCAACACATGACTTTTTTTGTTATTTAATATATTTTATAAAATTATGATAAAGATGCAAATTTTATTGTTTAAAATATTTTACTCAACACATGAATATATATTTTATTCAACACATGAATATATATTTTATTCAACACATGAATATATATTGTAACACATGAATATATATTTTATTCAACACATGAATATTTTCAACACATGAATATATATTTTATTCAACACATGAATATTCTTTATTCTATTCAACACATGAATATATATTTTATTCAACACATGAATATTCTTTATTTTCCCAATTGGAATGAGGCTCAATCAATTACCATATAATGTTAATCATATGGATTCCATACAACGCATGTATATAATAGCAACGATAAATAATCAACCATCATCCAAAGTGCACCACACAACTGCATAAGCATTAAATATAACTAATTAATGCTCATACAGTCTGTCAATCAAACGATCGACATACCACTAAACAATTGGGATTAGTGTACGTCAAATATCATCCCAACTTCAATCCACAAACACTGAATATTCTTTATGCAGTTGGGCGACATGTAAAATTTATCGTCCCAATCAATGTCCTTCAAATAGGTGTTGAAACACCCCACCTCCGTTAGGGTCACTCTCAAATGGAATGCCCTAATTTTGGTGGAGGTTTATAAGTATAAGTCGCAGATATACAAGACAGATATAAGAACACATATTTGTAAACAGCAGAAAAACAGCAACTTTTATTTCATAAAAGCAAATACGTGTTACAACAACATTACCATGATTGTCTTACATCCTTTCCAAAAACATAACATAACACTTTCATAATCTGTCTTGATTACATTATTTAAAGAAGCATAAAAAAAACATAAAAAAACTGCAAAAGCCCCATAGTGGTTGTCCAAAGCCATAGTTCAAAACGAAAAGGTCCAAGCAATACATTTTTCCTCTTCAAGCTGGATATGAAGGCTGGTCAAGCTGCAGTGTTCCCTCCCTGTGGACCTGGGGGGGGGGGGGGAAACGGAAGAAAAGTAGAGTCAGACATAAAGCCTGAGTAAGTCTAGGACTATTCTGTCTATGAATAAAGAACTGGGTATGATAAGTATAAACAAGAAGTGGGAAAGCACTATAAACTTAGTTAAGTTGTCTAGGGTCGAATATACTATCGTACCCCATATTAATCTCTGAACCCATATAAACTAGTTCCCAATTGGCACCCCATAATCAGGGTGAAGTGATCCATTCTATGATGATCGGCTCCTACTCGCATAGTTACATGTGTCTTACGGCCCCCGATGTTGTAGTTACCTATGCTGGTCCCACCATGGGGTGTATCAAGTCCCATGGCGGCGGCCCGACACAACCCTAGAATGCATAGGTATGCTACTGGTGCCCAGTGCCTTATTTTTCTGCGTCGGAGTGTGTGCACGCCCGCACCCCGTTAGAACCTACACTGCTACACCGCCGCCGTCGATTTGACCTCTTACAATCAGCCCAGTAATTGTGCCCCACCCTGCCTAGTTTCAGGGTATCATGATACACCGTATAGGGTTACTGCTGAAAAGGGTCCCCCGCTACTAGGTTTTCTATTTCTAGCCAACATGCTAAGTTGGTTAAGTGTTTTATAACCTAACCCCCAATCAGTCTGTTTAGTTTAGCATGTTCCATTTTGATTAAGTCTTTAGTCCACTTAATCCTAACAATCCTGACTCAGCTTTAATTGTCTTATTAAAGCCTTGACCTCTCACATTAGACAGGTATTGTTGTGGCTGCCTGTTGCCGGTTGGTTCCGGGCAGTCTTACGCCACAACTCAGTCTAACCTCGGGTCCTTATTGGGCTCCATGTTTAACCACCCACATTGGATAGGTATTGTTGTGACTACTGGACAGCCGGGCGGTTCCGGGCAGGTTTACATCACAACTCAATCCAACCTCGGGTTAAACATATCGTATTTTCTACATTTACATATTTTGTCTTTCTTCTTTACTTTCTTATATGTAAATATTTGCGGCCCATTATTAAAAATCAATGGTGTAAAGGTTACACCAATCATGGGCCCAACCCATTCTTGAATTTGGGCCCCTTTACTTTATCTTTTCATTTATTAATAGATTTAACCCAACGTTATTTTCCCCCGTTTAATACGTCCGTTTATTATATATATGTTGGGCTTAGCCTTTTTAAGCCCAACCTAGCCATGCGAAAAAGGGGAGGCTTAAAGCGTGATTACATACACAAAAAGGGGAATGTGAACGCATGAACTTGCAACGTAACGTTGGAACTACAAAATAGAAACTGGTGTACTTGCATAGTAGTAACATATACTTTGGTCATAAAGCATAAGTGACATGAATCAAACCATGTAAACTTGTAGTTAAGTTAAGAATATCACTATTGACACATAGGCTTAACTACAACATAAACCTATATTTTATTTAGGCATAATGTCAAACATAAGCAAATCATGTTTATAAGATTACTACATGTTTACAAAGGTGCTTACTTTTGTGACTAATACAAAAGTATAATTCAACTAGAATTAATCCAACTTAATCATGATTCTAAATCTATTCACATAACCATGGCACACATATACTTATGGCATAAATATTTCTAACATGAAATCATGATTTTTACTTTAGTCATGCAAACTTGCAAATGGGATTTTGAATCTAACCTAGCTACGTACCACATATGTCATCATATAATTCTTGTTAACAATATAGACCTAACATGGTTTTCAATTATGCAAAATATCAATCATAGCCTAGTCATATTCATAAGTTCACAAAGAGGTTTTCTAGTACAAAAGTATGGCTTAATACATAGATCATGATGCCATATTTTCAACATAATTTCATATGGATTATAATAACCCAAATTTGCTCCAATTACTCACAAAATGATTTTTGTATAAAAATACACATTATGATGGCATAGTAGCCAAAACCCCAAACTTGCATGAATTTCAATTAAACAACTACATACATGTAGCTTCAACATGGATTACATAATTTGCGAATATTCCAAACGTATACTTGCATAAAACTACCGCAAACATGTAGTTTTTATAATGAATAACATGCTTTGCGAATATCCAAACGTATACTTGCATAAAACTACCGCAAACATGTAGTTTTTATAATGAATAACATAATTTGAGAATATCCAAACTTATACAATATTCCAAATCGATAAGAATCATAGTAACGCACAAATATGAATTACTTTATCACCACAAATAAAGTATACAAACCAACACAGTTATTTATTCATACCAAAATAATACTCTACTTACAATCGTGTGGCGAGTTCTCCAATTCAGGAATTTGGAGATGCGACTCCTTGTTGATTTGATTTGTTTAAGTTGCTTTATGCTTTAGAATTTGCCTCCTAATCTTCTCTCAAATTGGTGGCTACTCCTAGTCGCTCCTCTGCAGCATGATGGCCTCGTTCTTATTTTTGAATGAATAGATTAGGTAGAGTCTAGGGTCATTTTTATAGAGTTTATGAACTGATTAGGACCATCGATGTTGCTTGGATTGATCATAGACATTCATTCGAAAGAGAGACCAATTAGAGCCTGCCACCTAGCCCTAATGACAAAGCAAGCTTCTGAAAATCGGCCAAACACAGACCTGGCCAGCCAGGACTAGACCAGACCTGGCCAGCAGGTCATTTTTGACCTGGGCGCACTTGGCAGGTGCGCCAGGTCAAAAATGTACTGGCGCACTTCCCAAGTGCACCAGTGCATTTTTGTTCTGGCGCACTTCCCAAGTGCGCCAGTGCATTCTGACCCGTTTTCCGGTTTTTCGCCCAACTTCGTTCGTCCATAACTTCTTCATACGATATCCGTTTTACGCAAACTCAGACTCTATCTCAAGCAGAATTCCGAGACGAACGCAATGGCGTATCCCGTTTCCCTTAATTCTTTGATTTAAAATTATTTATTGTTTAATTTATGAATCTCACAGTTATAAAATACATGGGGTGTTACATTCTCCCCCACTTAAAAGGATTTCGTCCCCGAAATCTTCAAGTTCAGGAAGAATGTACATCTTAACGTCCAAACATTCATCTATTTATCCATCAAACACGAGCATCCATTGTCCTTAAAAGACTTCTAATGCTTCATGATCATATGCGAAGTGTGTGTGTACATGTACTTATCTAATGCAAAATCAGGCGGTCTACTGATTCAGTTGACCTCCTTAATGCGAATTATGTAAGTGCTATGAATCCATTATGAATGCAAATCCCCCTATTCATGATTCTACATGAGTGCACAATCATTCATACACATGCAACATCCATATGACAACACATTAAAGTTCAACCATATACGAATGCAAACATATATGCATATGCAATATGAAGTGACTGAGCCGATCTAAAACCTAGATTGTGTATGTATATGCAACCACGAGCAACCACTAGCAATCACTTGCAACCACTTGCAACCATCATCCATAACATGTTTCAATTACATGTTTTCATCCAAAGAGTTTCTACCTAAAAGATAGGGTCGAGGAGATATACCTAAAAAAAGATAGATAAAAGCGCAACTTTAGGAAAAAGAAAGATCAAGGATGTACCCTCGAAAAGAAAAGGGTAGGCAGTGCGTATTCTAGCTTCTGTTTCCCAAGTCGCGTCTCCCTCGGCGTCGCTCCACTGAACTTTGACGAGTTTGACTTCGCGGTTGCGTAGCTTTTTCACTTCCGTTCCTAATATGCGGGTTGGAACTTTCCTTATGGTTGCTTCGCGTTCCACCTCTGCTTCTTCTAGGATATTTGGCTCTACCACTTCAGCAGACTCATGTAGACATTTTCGGAGATGTGAAACGTGAAAAACGTTGTGAACTCCGGCCAGTTTCTCGGGTAGCTCTAATCTATAGGCCCTTTTCCCAATTTTTTCGATGATAGGGAATGGCCCTACGAACCTTGGCGCTAGCTTTCCTGTGGTTCCAAAACGAACAACGTTCCTTAGCGGAGATACCTTAAGAAAAACTTTGTCCCCAACCTCAAATTCAAGGTCGGTTCTCCTCTTGTCGGCGTAGGACTTTTGTCTGTCTTGGGCTGTCTTCATCCTTCTTCGTATTAAGTCTACTTTCTCTGAAGTCTCTCGGATCATATCTGGTCCAAGTATGAGCTTATCAGTAGACTCCCACCAGCAAGTGGGCGATCGACACGGTCTTCCATATAAAGCTTCGAAGGGCGCCATTCCGATGGTTGCTTGATAACTGTTGTTGTAGGCAAATTCCACCAAAGGAAGGTGGTCTTCCCATGTCCCTCCGAAGTCAAGGACGCACAGTCTTAAAAGGTCCTCCAAAACTCTGTTCACTCTTTCTGTTTGGCCGTCGGTTTGGGGATGATAGGCTGTGCTCAAGCATAACTTCGTTCCTACTGCTTCTTGCAGACTCCGCCAAAACTCACTGGTGAAGATGGGGTCTCGGTCACTAACAATGTTGGATGGTATTCCATGGAGTCGAACGATTTCTTTGAGGTAAAGTGATGCTAGGGATGAGGCAGTTCTTTTACTTTTAACAGGTAAAAAGTGGGCGCTTTTAGTAAGCCTATCCACTATTACCCAAATGCTAGTGTTGCCTCTCCTAGACCTAGGCAGCCCATCGATGAAGTCCATTGAGATGCTATCCCACTTCCACTACGGGACCTCCAGAGGATGTAGCAGTCCGCCAGTCTTTTTCTGTTCCGCCTTAACCTGTTGGCACACCATACACTTAGAAACGAATTCTGCCACGTCCTTTTTCATGCTGTTCCAGAAGAAAGTCCTTTTTATATCTTTGTACATTTTATCTCCGCCTGGGTATATCGTCATCTTGGAGTGATGTGCTTCCTCGAGAACCTTCTTTATTAAATCTTTTGTCTGTGGGACGCACAGTCTTCCGTCTCGTCTTAGCAAACCTTTATCGTCGATGGAGTATCTGTTGAGGTGACTTGAAGTCTCACCCCTAATTAGCCTATCAATTATTTCCACAAGCTGAGGGTCTTCGCGTTGCGCTGTCCCTACTGAATCCACTAAAGTTAGGCGCACTTCGAGAGATGCTAGCAAGCCTGGTACAAAATCGGAGGAAGGCCTAAAGTCGAAGCTGGCTATAAACTCTAGGCTTTGTCTTTCAACAAACAACGGGCTTAGGGTCAATTTCTTCCGGCTCAATGCGTCTGCCACTACGTTGCCTTTGCCCGGAGTGTAGGAGATTTCGAAATCGTACGAGGCAAGAAACTCCATCCATCTCTGTTGCCTCAAGTTAAGATCTTTCTGCGAGAAAAGATATTTCAACGATTTATGGTCAGTGTAAAGTTCGAACTTCTCACCTAGGAGATAGTGTCGCCAAGACTTGAGTGCAAAGACGATGGCGGCCAACTCAAGATCGTGGGTCGGGTAGTTCTTTTCGTGCACCTTCAACTGCCTCCCACCATAAGCTACTACCCTTCCTTCTTGCATTAAGACGGCGCCTAGCCCTGTCCCACATGCATCTGTATAAACAGTGAACATCTTGCTCCCATCTGGCAGCGTCAAAACTGGGGCTGTTGTAAGAGCCCTTTTCAGTCGTTGGAAAGCAAACTCGCAATCCAAGTCCCAATTGAACACTAGATTCTTCTTGGTTAATTTCGTGAGCGGAGCTGAGATTTTTGCAAAATCCCTTATGAACTTTCGATAGAAACCTGCTAGTCCTAGAAAACTTCGGACCTCAGTTGCATTCCTTGGTGTCTTCCAATCCTGTACCGCCACTACCTTAGCAGGGTCCACTGCTAACCCTTGTTTGGACACTATGTGCCCAAGGAACCTCACCTCTTCTCTCCAAAAGTGGCATTTGGAGAATTTGGCTTTTAGTTGATGGACTCGCAAAGTTTCCATGATTGCCCTTAAGTGCTGAGCATGTTCCTCTTCACTCTTTGAAAAGATAAGGATATCATCTACGAAGACCACTACGAACTTGTTGAGGAAATCTCTGAATACCCTACTCATCAGGTCCACGAAGTAAGCAGGTGCGTTTGTCAAGCCAAAAGGCATGACAAGCCATTCAAAGAAGCCGTCTGGGGTTCTGAATGCCGTTTTATCGATGCTATCTTCAGCCACCCTTAGCTGATGAAAACCGGTCGCTAAATCGAGTTGGGAGAAAACAGACGCTCCTACAAGCTGATCAAACAAATCGTCAATTCTAGGGAGAGGGTGCCTATTCTTTTTCGTTAGCTTGTTGAGCTCCCTATAGTCAACACATAGACGGAGTGAACCATCCGCCTTTGTAGCGAACACCACTGGAGCGCCCCATTCTGAAATGCTCCTCCTAATGAACCCCTTTTCTAGAAGCTCTTTAATCTGTTTACTAAGCTCTTTCCTTTCTCGTGGAGCCATGTGTCTAACGGGCAACGCAACGGGCTTTGCATTATCTACAAGATATATGCGGAAGTCTGTTTCCCGCTTCGGAGGCAAGCCCTTCACCTCTTCGAAGACATCCGGATATTCCCGAACCACTCTAACTGATTGCAAATTTTCAACAGAGGCATCTAGCGATTCAAGATAACTAAGCATAACCGCATACGAGGGATTACAAGAAATTTCCAAAGTATTACCGAGCTGGGTTAGGAGCCTGACAACCCCTTTCTCACAATCAAGGATGGCCCCATTACTGGATAGCCAATCCATACCCAAAATCAAACCATACCCCGAAAAGCCCAAAACAAAGGCACTACATTGAAATTCTACGCTTAGAATAGAAATTTTCAATCCCAAACAGATCATAGACAAATGAGCTGGGCCCCCAATTGGGTTTGAAACAATTAAGGGGTCCTCTACCATACTAGTTTTTAGGTGCAGAGATTCTACTAAAGCAGACGAGATAAAGGAGTGTGATGCGCCAGAATCAAATAAAGTGCGAACGGGGTGATCATAAAGATAAACTACACTTTATACAGAAGTATTTATACCTCGCTGTTGCAAAGGTGGCACTTCTAGCACATGAACCTGTGCCCCTGAGGTGGATCCAGCCCTCTGCCCCTGTCCTCGTTTCTTTGGGCAGTCCTTAGCCCTGTGTCCTGTCTCACCGCAAGAAAAACACCCACCATTCTCCTTGGCCTTCTTTTTCCGGCAGTCCTTCACTAAGTGCCCCACTTTGCCACAGAAATTGCACTTCCTTTTCTCTTTGTTGCCTTTCCCGCCCTTCTTAAAGTCCGTCTTCTTAGGCTGCAAACCCTCTTTCTTCCCTTGAGAGCTTTCTGCCTTTGTCTCCTTCTTGCCCTTATCCTCTTCGTTCAGCAATGCCATTTGTACCAACCTTTCATATGTGGCTCCCATGGGTATATGGGTCATGGCCAAACTGTGTAATGGCTCATTCAACCCTTTGACAAAACGGAGGGCCTTCTTGTGCGGGGTGTTGACTAGGTCCAGCCCAAACCTAGCCAGCTCATCGAACTGATTAACAAACTCTCTGACTGTCTTGTTCCCTTGCTTAAGAAATAAGAATTTTTCCAACTGCAAACTCCTTTCCGCATCTGAGAGAAATTTAGTCTCAAACCTTGCCCTAAAGTCCTCCCATGTCTCCACTGGTCTTTCAGCATTAGTGACTTCCCACCAGTAGGAAGCCTCGCCCTTTAATAGCCACACTGCCAGTTGTACTTTCTGTCTATCTTCTACCTCAAAGATGATGAATAGGTCCTCATTTTGTTTCAGCCAATTTCTAGCTGCCACGAAGGACTCAGTTCCATGGAAATCCTTTCCTCCCATAGCTTTAAAATCTTTACATATCTTAGCAAACGTGTTTCCCCGTGGAGAAGGTGGAGGAAGAGGTGCTGCTGCAGCTGGATGATTTCCTGCAGCTGGGGGAGGAGGAACGGTAGGACCTGGCTGAGTGGCCCTTGCTTCTAAGAACCGTCTAAACCAACCAGGTATTGGTACACCCTCTGGCAAGTTAAGTTCTTCGGACATGCTGAAACAAAAAGGATAGATTCAAAACGAAGGATAAGAGATAGTACCTATGGCTTTGGGGGAGACTTTGCCTTTTTTAAAATAAAATAATATTTTTCTTTTAAAAATGCTTCTTTAAATTTCCTTTTTGAAAATAAATTTTCAGAACTTTTTATCTTATCTGGTAAACCTATGCTCTGATACCAAGTGAAACACCCCACCTCCGTTAGGGTCACTCTCAAAGGGAATGCCCTAATTTTGGTGGAGGTTTATAAGTATAAGTCGCATATATACAAGACAGATATAAGAACACATATTTGTAAATAGCAGAAAAACAGCAACTTTTATTTCATAAAAGCAAATACGTGTTACAACAACATTACCATGATTGTCTTACATCCTTTCCAAAAACATAACATAACACTTTCATAATCTGTCTTGATTACATTATTTAAAGAAGCATAAAAAAAACATAAAAAAACTGCAAAAGCCCCATAGTGGTTGTCCAAAGCCATAGTTCAAAACGAAAAGGTCCAAGCAATACATTTTTCCTCTTCAAGCTGGATATGAAGGCTGGTCAAGCTGCAGTGTTCCCTCCCTGTGGACCTGGGGGGGGGGGGGGGGAACGGAAGAAAAGTAGAGTCAGACATAAAGCCTGAGTAAGTCTAGGACTATTCTGTCTATGAATAAAGAACTGGGTATGATAAGTATAAACAAGAAGTGGGAAAGCACTATAAACTTAGTTAAGTTGTCTAGGGTCGAATATACTATCGTACCCCATATTAATCTCTGAACCCATATAAACTAGTTCCCAACTGGCACCCCATAATCAGGGTGAAGTGATCCATTCTATGATGATCGGCTCCTACTCGCATAGTTACATGTGTCTTACGGCCCCCGATGTTGTGGTTACCTATGCTGGTCCCACCATGGGGTGTATCAAGTCCCATGGCGGCGGCCCGACACAACCCTAGAATGCATAGGTATGCTACTGGTGCCCAGTGCCTTATTTTTCTGCGCCGGAGTGTGTGCACGCCCGCACCCCGTTAGAACCTACACTGCTACACCACCGCCGTCGATTTGACCTCTTACAATCAGCCTAGTAATCGTGCCCCACCCTGCCTAGTTTCAGGGTATCATGATACACCTTATAGGGTTACTGCTGAAAAGGGTCCCCCGCTACTAGGTTTTCTATTTCTAGCCAACATGCTAAGTTGGTTAAGTGTTTTATAACCTAACCCCCAATCAGTCTGTTTAGTTTAGCATGTTCCATTTTGATTAAGTCTTTAGTCCACTTAATCCTAACAATCCTGACTCAGCTTTAATTGTCTTATTAAAGCCTTGACCTCTCACATTAGACAGGTATTGTTGTGGCTGCCTGTTGCCGGTTGGTTCCGGGCAGTCTTACGCCACAACTCAGTCTAACCTCAAGTCCTTATTGGGCTCCATGTTTAACCACCCACATTGGATAGGTATTGTTGTGACTACTGGACAGCCGGGCGGTTCCGGGCAGGTTTACATCACAACTCAATCCAACCTCGGGTTAAACATATCGTATTTTCTACATTTACATATTTTGTCTTTCTTCTTTACTTTCTTATATGTAAATATTTGCGGCCCATTATTAAAAATCAATGGTGTAAAGGTTACACCAATCATGGGCCCAACCCATTCTTGAATTTGGGCCCCTTTACTTTATCTTTTCATTTATTAATAGATTTAACCCAACGTTATTTTCCCCCGTTTAATACGTCCGTTTATTATATATATGTTGGGCTTAGCCTTTTTAAGCCCAACCTAGCCATGCGAAAAAGGGGAGGCTTAAAGCGTGATTACATACACAAAAAGGGGAATGTGAACGCATGAACTTGCAACGTAACGTTGGAACTACAAAATAGAAACTGGTGTACTTGCATAGTAGTAACATATACTTTGGTCATAAAGCATAAGTGACATGAATCAAACCATGTAAACTTGTAGTTAAGTTAAGAATATCACTATTGACACATAGGCTTAACTACAACATAAACCTATATTTTATTTAGGCATAATGTCAAACATAAGCAAATCATGTTTATAAGATTACTACATGTTTACAAAGGTGCTTACTTTTGTGACTAATACAAAAGTATAATTCAACTAGAATTAATCCAATTTAATCATGATTCTAAATCTATTCACATAACCATGGCACACATATACTTATGGCATAAATATTTCTAACATGAAATCATGATTTTTACTTTAGTCATGCAAACTTGCAAATGGGATTTTGAATCTAACCTAGCTACGTACCACATATGTCATCATATAATTCTTGTTAACAATATAGACCTAACATGGTTTTCAATTATGCAAAATATCAATCATAGCCTAGTCATATTCATAAGTTCACAAAGAGGTTTTCTAGTACAAAAGTATGGCTTAATACATAGATCATGATGCCAAATTTTCAACATAATTTCATATGGATTATAATAACCCAAATTTGCTCCAATTACTCACAAAATGATTTTTGTATAAAAATACACATTATGATGGCATAGTAGCCAAAACCCCAAACTTGCATGAATTTCAATTAAACAACTACATACATGTAGCTTCAACATGGATTACATAATTTGCGAATATTCCAAACGTATACTTGCATAAAACTACCGCAAACATGTAGTTTTTATAATGAATAACATGCTTTGCGAATATCCAAACGTATACTTGCATAAAACTACCGCAAACATGTAGTTTTTATAATGAATAACATAATTTGAGAATATCCAAACGTATACAATATTCCAAATCGATAAGAATCATAGTAACGCACAAATATGAATTACTTTATCACCACAAATCAAGTATACAAACCAACACAGTTATTTATTCATACCAAAATAATACTCTACTTACAATCGTGTGGCGAGTTCTCCAATTCAGGAATTTGGAGATGCGACTCCTTGTTGATTTGATTTGTTTAAGTTGCTTTATGCTTTAGAATTTGCCTCCTAATCTTCTCTCAAATTGGTGGCTACTCCTAGTCGCTCCTCTGCAGCATGATGGCCTCGTTCTTATTTTTGAATGAATAGATTAGGTAGAGTCTAGGGTCATTTTTATAGAGTTTATGAACTGATTAGGACCATCGATGTTGCTTGGATTGATCGTAGCCATTCATTCGAAAGAGAGACCAATTAGAGCCTGCCACCTAGCCCTAATGACAAAGCAAGCTTCTGAAAATCGGCCAAACACAGACCTGGCCAGCCAGGACTAGACCAGACCTGGCCAGCAGGTCATTTTTGACCTGGGCGCACTTGGCAGGTGCGCCAGGTCAAAAATGTACTGGCGCACTTCCCAAGTGCACCAGTGCATTTTTGTTCTGGCGCACTTCCCAAGTGCGCCAGTGCATTCTGACCCGTTTTCCGGTTTTTCGCCCAACTTCGTTCGTCCATAACTTCTTCATACAATATCCGTTTTACGCAAACTCAGACTCTATCTCAAGCAGAATTCCGAGACGAACGCAATGGCGTATCCCGTTTCCCTTAATTCTTTGATTTAAAATTATTTATTGTTTAATTTATGAATTTCACAGTTATAAAATACATGGGGTGTTACAGGTGTACATAAACAAACCGTCCGGTTTGTAAATGAATATTTATTTATTCACATTCACGTTAAAAATTATATTTTTAACTACATAAATAATTTATTTCAACACATGAATATTTATTTCATTCAACACATCACAATCAATTTTCACCACACAACAAAATCAAACAAGTTGTCCATGGTCTGTGGACAACGGGTGTCGGGTGCTTCTATGCACCGTCTGCATCCTAGTATATACTTTTAACTAGAAAACAAGATTAAAGTGAGAAGTTCTCACCGAGAAGCTAAACCAAACGCCGCGACTCTTCATATGTAGTAAATCTTCGTGGTGCTTCTAACGAGATCTGTTACACGCGGTTCACATTTTTAATTCGCTTCACGTATAAAAATTCTATTTTTATCGAAGTAAAAATCATATTTTTTACTTCACTAGTATATATATAAAAATCAGTCTTTCAATTTATAACTAAAAACTATATTTTTACTCTTCTAAAGGTCAAATCTTTATACTGTTAAAAATCAAATCTTTCTTCGCTACGTATATACATAAAAATCGAATTCTTATCTCAAAGTAGCTTATATAAATTTCATTTTCATACCATGATAATATATAAAAATCTAATCTTTCTTATTTAAAAAAAACATATTTTTAAAACTAACTTCTTAAATTAAAAACCATATTTCTATAAATAAAAATCATATCTTTTTATAGATAAAAATCTCACTTTTGTAATAAATAATATAAAACCCAATTTTTATTTCTATCAACTAATTACTTTTAAATAAAAGTAAACAACTAACTAAAAAAAGTAAATAAAATAAATAAGAAAATATAAAGCTTATAGTACAGAGAGGAGGGGGTTTCAGCAGTCGTCGGAGGTCGGAGGATAGCCGTTGGCGTTCGGCGGTGGGGGCAGGGTGGTTGGCGACTGCTCTGGTGGCGCTAGGGCATGGGGTTGGGTTCGGGGAATGGAGAGAGAGGTTAGAGAAGAGGAGGGGCGCCTGGTGCGAGGGGGATGGGGAGGAGGATCGGCGGAAGAAGAGGGGGGTCCGACGCCTTCGTCGGCAGCGCGTTAGCCTGGAGGGCGACATCGATCGCTGCTTTGTTTTTTTTCCTTTTGTTCACCTCATCGGGTTTTGAATGGCAGAAAAAGGAAAAAGGGGGGTTGACTTTGTAGAAGAGGAAGTAGGGGGTTGTGTATAATAATTTATTTATTTTATTTAATTTCGAAAAGGTAAGTTTTTATTTCGAACTCCAATCCAAACTCACCGACTGTCGCCCCCAGCTAATTACCCCCATTCCGAACACAATGGGATATGTTTCGTAAGCTAGTTCAGCCATTTTGATCAGTTCTCGTCAAAATCAAAATATAAATCTATATATTGAATTTGAACGAATACTTCAATTTTGTAACACACCACCTCCGCTAGGGTCACACACAAAGGGAATGCACTAGTTTTGGTGGAGTATTATCTAGGTAAACATACACAGAGATATCACAAGGCAGAACATAAATAAAGCAGTGGTAGAAGTTAAAAACCAAATTTTTTATTACTTTCAAGAAAAGAGTCAAAACCCCATATATCCAAGGTACAAATTATTCCATTACATCAAGTTCCAAATAAAGAAGCATAAACTTAAGATAACAAAAGTAAATTATTCCCCATAAATAGCAGAAGTACAACCATAACATAGCTCAAGACCAAACCGTACATGAGCTGACAGAAAGCAAGCTAATATCCAAGCTAAGAGCTAGTGTTTCCTCCCTGAGAACCTGGGGGGGGGGGAGGGAACAAAAGAAAAAGAGGCGAAAGAAAAAAGGTCAGTCATAAGACTGGTAAGCCCTAGTGACTTTCAGTATAACAACTAGTAAAGGTAACATGACATGTGAAAACCGGAATTAAACATAAGTATGATAACAGGACTGGTATGATAATTAAGATAACAAGATAAGTCAAGTCTAGCATCGCATATTCAAGATTCGCTGCACCCACTGTACTAGTATCTTAACCCATGTCAAGTATTAACCATAAGATGATTCCTTGGCCTAGTATCATGAAGTGACCCATTACGGGGTCCTACGGTACGATCTATTAATCGATCGGCTCCCTACAAGTTCTAGCTCGTCATGTGTCTGTGTCATACGGCCCTATCCTGAAATTTAGTCACCTGTGCTAGGTCCACCATAGGGTGTATCAAGCCCTATGGTGCCAACCACCGACACGAATCAATCACGCACAGTGTAAACCTACTGGTGCCAAATGCCTGCTTTTTCAACTCCGGACTACGTGCACGACCATAATCCGCCTGAACCTACAATGGCGCACCTACTTAGCCATCGTTCTGGTCACTTACAATCATCCCAGTAATCGTGCCCCACCCTGCCTAGTCCTAGGGTACCGTGATACATCTAAGTGGGTTACCGCTGAAAAGGACCGCGTAACTAGGGTTTCTAATGGGTTAAGTGTTGTCATTCAAATTCGTGACTTAACCCTATCCAAATCATGTATCAAGTTAGTTAAGTGTGTTCAAGCGGTTCATGACTTAACCCTACCAAATCATCGTGTCAAATTGGTTAAGTATATTCAAGTGGTTCATGACTTAACCCTATCATGTGGCATTAATTCATTAATGCACCTCAACCTCTCACATTAGACTAATTGTTGTGGTCACTGGATTTGCCGGGCGGTTCCGGGAAGATTTACACCACAACATAGTCTAACCTCGGGTTTTACATGCGATATGACCAACTACCCACATGGATCCTATTGTTTGCAGTCACTGGATTTGCCGGGCGGTTCCGGGCAGATTTACACTGCAAACTCAACCCAACCTCGAGTTGGCCATTTTCAAATTCATTCTAAGTGTCATGTCCAGATTCAAGTTTCTAGTCTAAATTCATGTCAAGTTTTCAGGTCATGCTTCATGTCAAATCGTGTCAAGTTCATGTCCATATCCATGTTCAATTTATAACAACGTTCATGTTCAAGTTCAAAGCCAACTCATGTTTTACCTAATCTACCCAAACCGTATTCCCATCGCACGTAAACTCGAATCAATACAAATAAATCTAACTAGGGAATAACATAAAAATGGACGGGTATAAGCTGGAAAAAGTGATTACTAGCATAGCATGGTATAACTTGAGATAAATGATTATAACATTACTGGCATATGGAATATCGGCCTCAAACATAAAGATTCCAAATCTAGCAAAATAAGGTACTAGTCAAGATAACAGTTGACATAAGGTGATAGTCATGGTAACGATTGACATAAGGTGATAGTCATAAACTTGTGACTAATAGCAGATTCAACATTGCAGGCATGATAATATGAGGGGTTTTTCTTTTTGATTTACAACATGAATAGGCCCCAAATCAATTTCATAGTAATATACCCAAAAGTCAAGATCCAAGATGAACAAGAATGGATGTAAAACAGTCATCATACATAGGTCAAATTTCAATTTACAACATATTCATATTACATTTACAGTTTAAATCTAAAAGTAGCTGGGGCTTACAGATCGTGGTTCGAGAATTAGAAAAAGAAAGTTGATGTTGAATCTTTATATGCTTAGTCGAGTCCTAACAGAAATCCCCAAATCAGCAATTCTCTTAACGTAGTTTCGACGTAGAAGAAGTAGTCCCTTTTTCTAACTTTCCAACCAGAATTAGAGAAGCATAAGGTCAGAGAGAATTTTGTGTAGAGAGACTAGTGTTAGGGGCTGTATATATAGGGCCAGGTCAACAATGTAGACAGAAACGAGGCCAGAAACATCAAAGTGAATCCAGCTTCAAAAGTGGGCTCGGCCACCAGGTCGACCCCCACGTCGACACCCAGGTCGACACTACGGTCGACTGGTCCTGGGCAGGTCGACTCTATGGTCAACCCCTAGGTCGACCTGGTACTGGGCGGGAAATTTCCCGCCCAGTCTATTCTGTGGTTTGAATTCAAAATTTGAATTCGAATTCTGAGCTGTTTTGAACTTGAAATTTTCTGAAAACTTCGAAGGGTCATAACCTGGTCATACGGACTCCGATTTTCGAAAACTCGGACTCATTTCCAAGCAGAATTTCGAGACGAATGCAATGGCGTAACCCATTTCCTTTGATTCTCATTTTAAAAATTTATTCTGCCTTGATTTATAGTTATAACACGTTATCAAAATACGGATTGTTACAAATTTATCGGGGCCACATACGGACTCTAAAAATTCCCAAAAAATATTTTCTAGCTTCGTATTGACGATACAGTCCTAAAAAAACTGATTTCGTTAAATTCTGAGACAGTTTGAAAAATGGCCATTTTCCAGTCGATTAAAATCAACTAAAACTGGTCAAAACACGTTTTACTTCGCCACGCTCACATATTGATTCGAAAAATTACGAATTTTGAAACCTAGCAATAACTAGACACCGCGGATCCAACAAAAGTGGTTTCGTCGAAAACCGAGGTCATTTGCAAAATTTCCATTTTTAAGGGCCAGAATTCCATAGCGACTATTCTGAATTTTCAACTGGGCGTAACTTTTGATTCCCGCTATGAAATTTTGATTTTTTGGATTCCCTGGAAAGATATTCTCAATTAGATTCTAATGTTTTTGATTTCGCTAAAATCCGGTTCATTTTGAATCCTGTGCATTCATTTGAACTTTGAAATCGAATTTTCAAACTACCGCGCCATTTTCAATTTCTTTTATAATTAAAATAAAATATTTATATTCTAACGATGATTCAAATAAATATATACGTTTCAATTCTATTCAAAATAAATTTCTCATTGCTATTATTTAAATAATTTATTTTAAATATTCAAAATTCATCAAAATTGCCAAAATAAAAATTTTAAATAGGCTCAGAATTTCCGAGTTGTTACAATCTCCCCCACTTAAAACTTTTCGTCCCTGAAAAGGAACGAAGATGAAAGTTGTTTAACTAATCAACTCAACTTCCATTATTTTCTTTACGGCTTAAGTTCTTCAACTTTTCAGTTTCTAAGAACTTTTGAAAATTTTCAAAAATTTGGCTAACACCCTAAATTTTCAAAAAAATTCGCCATAACCTCCCCTGCACCGGGGACTTTGGAATATTTCAAATAGCCTCCCATGGCCCTCATCAATCCTAAAAGAAAAAGAAAATGCCAAGTGGCTAGCCAATCGGCTCATAAAATCATCCAAACCCAATAAATTAGTAAACATGTACCTATCTGTCGGGTAAACAATTTTATTCTTCTGCTCTAGCCTCCTTGCTATGACCTGTTCAATGTAAGTACATGTATATGCATGCAATTGTAATCATTTTTTCAATACAGTCCAATATTTGGTTCAATTTGGCCTAAATGGTTCAGAATTATCAAACCCATAATCAAACAACACAACCATCATCAATTAGTGAATTAACGTTTCAAATTCATAACTTTGATACATATACAAAAAATCATGTTTTTGATGCCAAGTCACAACAATAAACCTATCTAGTTTTGGTTCTCACACCAGTCTAATGGAAATATATAGAAATCACCCTTTCAAAACACGAACATAAATACTGATGATGTCCGGACATCACTAGAATTGTCCCCGAGCGACTAGAGTGTAATTCTATATCTATCCAGTATATTAAACTTCGAATATACGTTCGTGACGTGTATATGCAAAATCGTTATCTACTCGATTGTCCAAATTCAATACAAATAAAATATTCAAATACATATAAACTGGTTTAAATTTTCAAAACAATAATGTTTTCATTTGAAAAATATACTCTTCACACTCGTTCTAGGATACTACTGATCCTATCTCTAACGAGTCATTCTAATTGGATATTACTAATCCAATATCTGATGAATTTTTTTGTATGGTTCTAATGTGTCTTGTTCTCGAGCTCTGTAAACCAAAGCTCTGATACCAAATGTAGCAACAATGCGAAATCTGATAGGCTTTGCAACCATCCCTTCATCCTCCATTGCGGCAGGTAAAACCCACCGTGGCTTACACTTGGTCCCCCAGTATCACTTGTTTTACGGCCAGCCTCTCGACTGTCAGCACACAGCAACCAACCCTCGAAAGGGAAATGTAGGGGTAAGAGTCTCCCGTTCGCCACCAAACCGTGAAGCGAGAACCCCCTATCATGCGTACCCAGCCCACACAGGACCAGCAACAGGAACTGGTGATACTCCATTCTCGATCACTTTAATCTAATTAAAGATTCATTAAAACTCCACTTAGTTTTAATCTTCCCAAAAATCAATATCCTGTCTTTAACTGGGTTAAAGAACCAACGTCATCTAAAACACGGTTCATGATAAACCCAAAATAACATTTCATTGTTAATCAGGTTAAAGAACAGGTGTTATTCAAAACACTGCTCACAATAAACCCAAAAACCAATTTAAATTCAATTCCAATTAAATACTAATTAACTGGACAATTTCACCAAATCTTAATTAAAAGATTTATTCTTTTCTAAACTGGGTTCAAAAACAGTGTTATTTAAGACACCATTCACGACGAACCCAAAATCCCATTTGATATTAAATACATGACTCTGAATAGAAAATATACCGGCTTATATTCAATATCAAATTCTAAACCAACAAATATCATATTGGAAATAACAATATCAAATATATCTTTCAAATTTCCACAACCATATCTGTACAATCACGAAATCCAACATCGAAATATTCCGAAGATAATTTCGATTCAAATCCATTCCAATTCGTATATTGGAAATTCTGATTATTTTCAAAACCATTTCAAATCTAGTTCAAAACTAGTTCATTTTGATAAAAATATATTTTTATCCTTTCAAATGTGGAATTTTTCATCCTAGTTCTTTCCAATTTATATATTATGATTTTACACAAATTATTAATATTTTAAATAATTTTATCAAGGCCCGTACAGTCAGTTTTCAACAACGGCCACTGAACTGCACTTACAGCGACCTTTTCCAAATTTGATTTGGACATAATTCCAAATATAACCGTTAGATTTCAAATTTCTAATATTTATTGGAAAGCTCTTTTGGATACGAACCCAACGATTCCGGTTTCAGGAGAATCCGACGGTCGGATCTCCCATAACGTCAACTCGAAGTCAATGGTCGAAATTCACGAACTGCCGCGGCGCAGTGCATTCTATTCAGGCCATTAATATATATAATATATATATTTCATCTATTTCAATTCAAAACGTATTTTATAAATCGTTTTAAATTCGTTTTCGAAACAATTTCAACTTCATATTCAATTTCGAATCAAAATTGAATATTCCACATCATCGATATACAAATGATAATATTTCCAAAACGTTATATTTTGAAATCACTTCCTTTTCTATAATCATTATAAAAACGAATATAATCGATATAAAAATCGTTCGCGTCAAAATGGCGCAACTCTAATCAACACGGCTTTATATATTTCAATAACTTCGTTATTCTATTCAACAAATGAATATTTATTCTATTCAACACATGAATATATATTTTTCTTTCAACACATGAATATTTATTTTTCTTTCAACACATGAATATTCTCAATACATGAGTATCGTCAACACATGACTATTTTTATTATTTAATATATTTTATAAAATTATGATAAAGATGTAAATTTTATTGTTTAAAATATTTTACTCAACACATGAATATATATTTTACTCAACACATGAATATTCTTTATTCTATTCAACACATGAATATATATTTTATTCAACACATGAATATTTTCAACACATGAATATATATTTTATTCAACACATGAATATTCTTTATTCTATTCAACACATGAATATATATTTTATTCAACACATGAATATTCTTTATTTTCCCAATTGGAATGAGGCCCAATCAATTACAATATAATGTTAATCATATGGATTCCATACAACGCATGTATATAATAGCAACGATAAATAATCAACCATCATCCAAAGTGCACCACACAACTGCATAAGCATTAAATATAACTAATTAACGCTCATACAGTCTGTCAATCAAACGATCGACATACCACTAAACAATTGGGATTAGTGTACGACAAATATCATCCCAACACCCGTGTGGGGTTTCAATCCACAAACATTGAATATTCTTTGTGCAGTTGGGCGACGTGTAAAATTTATCGTCCCAATCAATGTCCTTCAAATAGGTGTACATAAACAAACCGTCCGGTTTGTAAATGAATATTTATTTATTCACATTCACGTTAAAAATTATATTTTTAACTACATAAATAATTTATTTCAATACATGAATATTTATTTCATTCAACACATCACAATCAATTTTCACCACACAACAAAATCTAACAAGTTGTCAATGGTCTGTAGACAACGGGTGTCGGGTGCTGCTAAGCACCGTCTGCATCCTAGTATATATTTTTAACTAGAAAACAAGATTAAAGTGAGAAGTTCTCACCGAGAAGCTAAACCAAACGCCACGACTCTTCATATGTAGGAAATCTTTGCCGTGCTTCTAACGAGATCTGTTACACGCGGTTCACATTAAAAATCACATTTTTAATTCGCTTCACGTATGAAAATTCCATTTTTATTGAAGTAAAAATCATATTTTTACTTCACTAGTATGTATATAAAAATCAATCTTTCGATATATAACTAAAATTTATATTTTTACTCTTCTAAAAATCAAATCTTTATACTGTTAAAAATCAAATCTTTCTTCACTACGTATATACATAAAAATCGAATTCTTATCTCAAAGTAGCTTATATAAATTTCATTTTCAAACCATGATAATATATAAAAATCTAATCTTTCTTATTTGAAAAAAAAACTTATTTTTTTAAAACTAACTTCTTAAATTAAAAACCATATTTCTATAAATAAAATTCATATCTTTTTATAGATAAAAACCTCACCTTTGTAATAAATAATATAAAACCCCAATTTTTATTTCTATCAACTAATTACTTTTAAATAAAAGTAAACAACTAACTAAAAAAAGTAAATAAAATAAATAAGAAAATATAAAGCTTACCGTACAGAGAAGAGGGGGTTTCAGCAGTCGTCGGAGGTCGAAGGATGGCCGCTGGCGTTCGGCGGTGGGGGCAGGGTGGTTGGCGACTGCTCTGGTGGCGATAGGGAATGGGGTTGGGTTCGGGGAACGGAGAGAGGGGTTAGAGAAGAGGAGGGGCGCCTGGTGCGAGGGGGATGAGGAGGAGGATCAACGGAAGAAGAAGGGGGCCCGGCACCTTCGACGGCGGCGTGTTGGCCTGGAGGACGAAGTCGATCGCTGCTTTGTTTTCTTCTTCTTTTATTCACCTCATCGGGTTTTGAACGGCAGAAAAAGGAAAAAGGGGGGGTTGACTTTGTAGAAGAGGAAGTAGGGGGTTGTGTATAATAATTTATTTATTTTATTTAATTTCGAATAGGTAAGTTTTTATTTCGAACTCCAATCCAAACTCACCGACTGTCGCCCCTAGCTAATTACCCCCATTCCGAACACAATGGGATATGTTTCGTAAGCCAGTTTGGCCGTTTCGATTAGTTCTCGTCAAAATCAAAATATAAATCTATATATTGAATTTGAATGCACACTTCAATTTATCGGGGCCACACGCGGACTCTAAAAATTCCCGAAAAATGTTTTCTAGCTTCGTATTGATGATACGGTCCTAACAAAACCGATTTCATCAAATTCTGAGACCGTTTGAAAAATGGTCATTTTCCAGTCGATTAAAATCAACTAAAACTGGTCAAAATACGTTTTACTTCGCCGCGCTCACATATTGATTCGAAAAATTACAAATTTTGGAACCTAGCAATAACTAGACATCGTGGATCCAACAAAAGTGGTTTCATCGAAAACCGAGGTCGTTTGCAAAATTTCCATTTTTAAGGGCCAGAATTCCATAACGACTATTCTGAATTTTCAACTGGGCGTAACTTTTGATTCCCGCTATGAAATTTTGATTTTTTGGATTCGCTGGAAAGATATTCTCAATTAGATTCTAATATTTTTTGTTTCGCTAAAATCCGGTTTATTTTGAATCCTGTGCATTCATTTGAACTTTAAAATCGAATTTTAAAACTACCGCGCCATTTTCAATTCCTTTTATAATTAAAATAAATTTTTTATATTCTAACGATGGTTCAAATAAATATATATGTTCCAATTCTATTCAAAATAAATTTCTGGTCGCTATTATTTAAATAATTTATTTTAAATATTCAAAATTCATCAAAATTGCCAAAATAAAAATTTTAAATTGGCTCAGAATTTCCGGGTTGTTACACAATTAGACTTGGCCACGGGGTTTCATCAGTTGAGGGTGTCCAAGGGCAATATGGACAAGACCTCTTTTAGGACTCCAGATGGTTTCTTTGAATGGCTCGTTATGCCTTTTGGGTTGACGAATGCATCCGCCTACTTTGTTGATTTGATGAGTAGGGTGTTTCAGGAGTTTTTAAATAAGTTTGTCGTGGTCTTAGCTAATGATATCTTGATCTTCTCAAAGAGTGAGGAAAAGCATGCCCAACATTTGAGAGAAGTTTTGAAAACTCTGCGTGCACATCAGCTTAAGGAGAAATTCTCCAAATGCCATTTTTCGAGAAAAAAGGTGAGATTTTTAGGGCATGTGGTCTCTAAAGATGGGATAGCAGTAGACCCCGCAAAGGTAGTTGCAGTTCAAGATTGTTAAATTCCTAAGAATGCAACGGAAGTGAGAAGCTTTCTTGGATTAGTAGGCTATTATTGGAAGTTCATTAAGGACCTCGCGAAGATATCGGCCCCACTCACTAGGCTGACAAAGAAGAATTTGACGTTTTCATAAGGGATATGGATTGTGATGTAGCTTTCCAATGATTGAAGAGGGCTCTGACAACAACCCCAGTCTTGACCTTGCTCGATGGAAGTAAAGTGTTTACAGTGTATAGTGATACATGTGGTACAGGGCTTGGTGCGGTTCTGATGCAAAAGGGAAAGATAGTATGTCATGGGGGTAGACAACTAAGAATTCATGAGAAGAACTACCCTACCCATGATTTAGAGCTAGCTGCAATAGTATTCGCATTGAAGATGTGGCATCATTATTTGCTTGGAGAGAAGTTCGAGTTGTGCACCGATCACAAATCTCTCAAGTACTTGTTCTCGTAGAAGGATCTTAATTTAAGGCAACAAAGGTGGATGGAGTTCCTAGCATCTTATGACTTCGAGATTGCTTATACCCCTGGCAAGGGTAATGTGGTGGCAAACGCATTAAGTAGGCAAAGGATGGCCTTAAGTCCTCTGTTTGTGGAAAGGAAAAGCTTGGAGTTCATATCGACTTTTGACTTTAGACCCTCCATCGAAATTTTGCCTAGCTTATTTTCATAATTGGAAGTGCGACCTACTCTTATGGATCAGAAAGGAGCTTCGCAGCGAGAGGATCCGTAGATTTTAGACATCTTGAATAAGTTCAGTAAAGGGGAGGCTTGTATTCACCTCAATAGATATTCCATAAATGATAAAGGGTGGTTGCGACGAGATAGGAGGCTTTTTGTTCCTCAAATTGGGAGTCTTTTGAAGATAGTCCTAGAAGAAGCCCATCATTCTAAGAAGTCTATTCATCCAGGTGGTGATAAGATGTATAGAGATATGAAGAGGGTTTTCTTTTGAGCTGGGATGAGGAAAGATGTGGCAGAATTTGTTTCTTAATGTTTGGTTTGTCAGCAAGTTAAAGCTGAGCAAAAGAGGCCCGGTGGTTTACTTCACCCTTTGGAGGTTCCGCAGTGGAAGTGGGAGAGCGTCTCTATGGATTTCATAGATGGTTTTTCTAGATCGAAGAAAGGCAACACCGGTATTTGGGTTGTAGTAGGATGACTTACTAAGAGCTCTCATTTCATTCCGGTTAAGAGCAAGAGGACGACAGCTTGGTTGGCAACAGTTTATGTTCGTGAGATAGTCCATCTTCATGGAGTACCTTCCAACATCGTAAGTGATCATGACCTTATTTTCATCAGTGAATTTTGGAAGAGCTTGCAAGAAGCATTAGGTACATAGTTGTGTTTGAGCACCGCTTATCACCCACAGACCGATGGACAGACAGAAAGGGTGAACAGAGTTCTTGAGGATCCTTTAAGGCTGTGTATCCTGGACTTTGGAGGGACTTGGGAAGAGCACCTTACTTTAGTAGAGTTCGCCTATAACAACAACTATCAAGCTAGCATTGGCATGGCAACCTTCAAAGCGTTACATGGACGACCTTGTAGATCACTGACTTGTTGGTGGGAATCTACATAAAGACTACTACTTGGACCAGATATGGTTAGAGAAGCGTCTGAGAAGATTAACCTTATTAGACGGCGAATGTAGACCGCGCAAGATAAGAAGAAATCGTACGTAGACAAGAGAAGGACCAACATTAATTTGAAGTAGGAGACATGGTTTTTATTAAGGTGTCACCTTTGAGGAATGTGGTTCGCTTCAGATCTGTAGTGAAATTGGCACCAAGATTTGTAGGGCCATTTCCCATAACAGAAAGGATTGGCCAAATGGCCTATAGAGTAAAGCTACCCGAAAGGCTATCCGGCGTCCATGATGTTTTCCACGTTTCTCATTTGCGGAAGTGCTTGCATGATACTGCAGAAATAGTTGAGCCAGGTACATTGGAAGAAGTAGAGGTGGAACAGGAGGCGATAGTTAGGCGAATTCCTACCCGTATCCTTGGATCAGACATTAAGAAGCTACGCAACAAAGAAGTCGAGTCGATGAAAGTTCAGTGGGGAGATAACTCAGAGGATGCGAATTGGGAGACCAAAGACAAGATTTGTGCTTCGTACCCTTTTCTTTTCGAGGGTATGTTATTAACTTCCTTTCCAAAGCTTTTATTTATACTTGTTTATATCATTTTAGTATATCCTATCGATCGAATCTTCGACCTTTAGGTAGAAATCCCATGGATGTAAACATGTGTTTGAGACATGTTATGTTCAATGGATGCAAGTAAATGCAAGTGTTTGCTAGTGGTTTCCAGTGGATGCATATACACACACATTGGCACTAGATCGGCTCAATCACTCTCATACTGCATATGGATATGTGTGCATTTTCTTCTTTTAATGGATGAATGTGGATGTATCATCATATGGATGTTACATTTGGATGGATGAGTGTGCACACATATAGAACTTACAATTTATAATAGGATTATTTGCATACATATTGGATTCATGACACTAACATACATTGCATTAAGGAGGTCGACTGAATCAGTAGACCGCCTGATCTTCTGCATTAGCATAGGGACATATACACACACACCTTTGCATATGTTCATATAAGCATTAGAAATCCTTTAAGGACTATGGATGCCTGTGATTGGTGGATGCGTAGATGGATGTGGATGGTAGGATATGCAATCTTCATAACTTAGACATTTTGGGGACGAAATCCTTTGAGTAGGGGAGAATGTAACACCCCGAATTTTAACAACACTAAAAATGATAAATTAAAGAATAATAAATTTAATATTCAAAATTAAGTGAAATGGACTGTGCCATTGCGTTCGTCTTAGAATTCTATTCAAAATAGACACCTGGTTTGCGTAAAACGGACACCGTATAAAGAAGTTATTAAGGTTTGAAGTTTGTATACGCGCAAGAAGAGTATATATACATATATATAAAGTCCAGAAATTCAAATCAAAACAATTCAAATTGCGCAAAAATAAGGTGAGTGGGAAATCTCCCGCCCAGGGGTGTCGACCCCCTAAGCGGGGTCGACCCCCTAGGGTAGACGTGGCATATTATGGTTTGGGGCTGGCAGCTATATATATGGCCTCATTTCTCATGTTTGTGCACACCAAAAATAATGGAGAACAAGATGCTGCCTCTGTCCAAATCAAATCAAGTCTTTTTTTTTCTTCTGCAATCAAGTTATTCAGCTTAAAGATCTGTGATTCAACGCTAGTAATCCCTTATCTATTTTTCTAGATCCAAACACCGTGAGTCCATGTTAATTTAAGATCGAGATAATTAAAAAGTAAAATTTGACATGACCGTGACTTGGATCTATGCCTGTGACTGCTTAAATCATATCAGATCTATTATAACTTGTGTATCTATGATATTTTGACATGACTATGACTTAGATCTTAACCTTTATCATGTCAGATCTGCTATTGATTGTAGATCTAATTCACTATTTAAATCACCTTATGCCTGTTCTATTTTGTTTATGACCAAATCAAATCTGTTATTAGTTGGACATCTAAATCATTGTTTAGATCTCATCATGCTTATCCTTATTATGTTAGAATCAATTCTATTGTTACATGTTCATCAGATCTGTTCTTATATGCCTATTTATCACTATGCTACTATATGTTTATGCCTGTTTCTGCCACCGTATGTCAATTTTGATATTATGTTCATTTCTGTCCTCTTCCCTTCTTCTTTTTCATTTTTTTATAGCCACACAATCTTCGAGCCTGGGCATGCCGCTAAAATATGCGAATGCGTTAAATTGGGAACGAGGGGAAAACGAGAAAATTTGGGCATAACTTGTAATTGGAATTTTAGGCATAACTTGAATAAAATATATGAACATTAATTTGGAGTCATAAGTCAACTTGTGATTTAAGACCTTAATTTGCGGTGTATGGTTCATTATGAACACAACTTGGGAAAAGGGCATAAAAACCTGTAATGACATAGGTATGATTGATTAATAATGGGAATCCCTAGAATTACAATAACCGAAATTGTAACTGCGCTTAGACACAAGGTTAGATTACGCTTATGGTGGAAGTCTACCCGGAACCGGCCAGCATATCCAGCGACCGCAGGTGGTAAATCTAATGTGAGTGGTCTAAGTGCATAAACACATAACGTGCTAAGCACGAGGTTAAGCCTGATTTGTGGTATAAGTCTGCCCGGAACGCCCGACATATCCAGCATCCACAAGTTGTTGGCTTAATATGGGAGGTCTAGCATATTACAACCACAAATGAATATATGGTAATAAACTTGAATACTTAACCTAGTTGAATCCATAGGGATCATGTGAACATGTAAATTTGAATAAGGGTTAAGTAAACTTAGTTGAAACGGTGGGAGGGTTAAGTATATCTGGGTTGGGAGGGTTATACATACATACATACATATATATATATATATATATATATATATATAGGCCCACAAACTTAACTGGTTGGGGTTATGTAATTAAAGACACCGTTAGGTAAGCATAACCCGTGGAAATCCTAGTGGGGATGCAAGATAAAGGTGAGAGCTTGCATCATCTTTTGTGTGGGACCCGTTTCAGTCAGTAACCCATATAACGGTATCAAACGAGTACTCCGCCCTAGGTCAGAGTCGGGGCATGCTTACTGGGATGATTGTAAGAGATCCAAACGTGGGGGACGGTGTGGGCGGCGCGTACCAATCAGGTCATGTGCGTGCATGGTCCGGGCATAGGAAAATAAGACGCTGTGGCACCTGTAGATATGGTTGTGCATCCTGGAAACTAAGGGTTCCCTACTGTAGGGCTAGCACAGGGTATCTACAAAGTAGGGGGTCAATCGACTAGGGTAATAGTTAGGGTACTTTTAGACGTACGCCTAAGTCTACCATCTTGTAGTTGTTAGGGATCATCTTGTTAATAAAACACTAGTATTGGTGTAGAGTGCAAAGAAATCATTAAGGAAGCATATACATTCTGTCATGTTTATCATGTTTACCTTGTCATACCTGCCTTTTATGGTGTTATCTTTCTTATCCACTTTATATGCTTATATTGATAATTTTATTTATTTTTATGCTAAAAATAACTGGACTCGCCAGATTTTATGTCTGACCCATTTTGTTTTCTCTTCTTTCTCTTCTGTTTCCCCCTAGGTTCTCAGGGGTGGGAATATTCAAGCTTGGCCGGAATTCTGCTTGCTTGGAGTTGCTTAGATGTATTGCTCAAGCTCTTATCTTTTCTGCTATGGCTATGTTTTATTTTGGGGAATTATGCTTCTTTATTTATTGTATTCTGATGTTTAAGCACAAGACAGAAATTTGGATGATGTATTGGGTTATGTATTTTCAGACCTATGATGTTTTTGAACCACGATGTTTTTATTTATTATTAATAAAGATTGTTTTTAAATTCCGCTGTTATTTTATACATGTCTTGTAATATTTCTGTTTTGTTTTCCTGTAATGCTTCACAAAACTTAATGCATTCTCTTAATGAGTGAAATTAACGGATGTGGGGTGTCACAAGTTATGTACCTCACAGTGTAATAAATTATAGTATAGAGCATGTACAACAATATAGTAGTGAACAGACTAAAAACCCATCATATTAATTACCAAGTTATGTACAAAATGTCATAATATTTGGTACAATATTTACTCACTGCATATCCTTTAGAGTACAATGAAACCAGTAACAGAAGTATGTAGGTATAATTGCTCGAAGTTCTCCTTGCCCGTCTCTAGCATAACAACACCATTTCCAAACCTGCCATCCAACTTACTTATTTAAAAATATCCAAGATAATAAGAAGAAAGACATAAAACCTTGAGACAAACAACAATCTAATGCGAGTGGTAAATGACTGTCAGAATCTATATTGGAAAATATAGTACTCAGGAGAGGCATATAAGTTATACATGTAATTTACCTACAACCAAAGAGTTAGCACATGATAATAAGACATAATATGCTATTCAAATAAAGCAAGAAAGGTAATGTACTAAAGCATGATAGAAGAATCTAAGCATTCTCCTTCACCGGCCTTATTCCTAATCCTTTCTATGGTGTCCTATAGGTAATATCTCTGCTCAAACAAGAAATACGGGCAATCATACAAACCATAGAATCCATCAAACAAAACATAACTACCACCTACTTGAAAAGTCGATGTGTACGACTTAAAGGATCTATACGGATATAGCGAAAATATATGTGATATGCAAGCTAAGTAATATGCAAAGCAAATAAAATCTAAGTTACCGAGATATATCACAAACAAAGTAAATGCAGAAAATAAAGTAAAGTGACACCAGGAATTTTTTATATTGGTTTGGACTTCCTCCCCTACGTCCAGTCCCAAAGCTCCTCTTCTGAATTCACTAACAACGCCCTCTCTTAACCTAGAGAATTGGTCAGTACACCCGAGCCCCAACAAGGATGCCTCTCGCCTGAGCAACTACACTGGTCTTTAACAATTACAAGTGTTTGACTTCTGATATGTGTTCTTGAATTAACACGGATAGCCAATATTTTTAGTACAACCTTCCTATAATCTGATCCTCGAGTATATGATTTGAATGCGGAGATTTAAGGAAGAAGATTGCTTGTTGAATCAAATAATATTAAATTGATTCAAGGATTCAACAAGTATTTGAATTGGAGAGCTTTTGATTGCAAAGAATACAAATGGAGAGAATAGAATGATGATCAGAAAAATCAGTATAATTCGTTTAAAATCGGAGATTGTAAAACATGATTGAACTTGTTTATATAGTAGTATAAGAGTAACATTCCTTCATGAATAGTCTTTATAAATAGTTATGTCCATTTCCTTTGATTAATGAAGAGGAATCTCTTCATGAAGGATGGTGACTCTTCACAAAATAGTTTCTGGGTCGAATCAGTCGACTAGTTAAAAATCATCAGTTGAGTGGTAAAATTAAATCGTATAAATAATTTTTAATCAAAACTAGCCGTTATATGCAGAAACAACTTGACCAATCGACTGGTCCATTTCCTACCAGTCGACTGTTAGGCCAGTTTCTACGCATATAACTTTGATTAGCACATTCGTGTATACTTGAGGATAGATTTTAACATGATTCTAGCACGACTCAATGTATATATATATATATTACTTATCTTTATAATTCGATTCTCATAGTAGCTTTATTCGTTGGCATCGATCAAAATCTTGTTATTCAACATTCGCCCCCTTTTTGATTGGTGACAACACTTTGAATTTTCTCCCCCTGAATGTATAACTCCCCCTGAATTTCTGCACAAATTTGTTAGTTCATAATTTTATATCCTTACCATTTGATTCCTGCATTCACAAATGTTAGCACAATTTTCCAATAGTATGGAATGTGTAAGAATACAGTAGCATGGAAAAATTATATAATCATGAGAAATATTTCTCCCCCTTTGTCATCGATTAAAAAGAGATTTAGACATTATAAGCACATGATAATCGAAGAAGAGACTTATGCTGAAAACAATTATTTTCAAATTGCATGATGTTCAACATAATCAAAAACATAGAAATCCCAAACATAGATTATTACACAACCAAAATATAAAGTCATTACACAACCATACTAAGAAAGTCATTACACAACCAATCTAAGAACGTCACAACCAAAATAAGAACATTTATTACACAACCAAAATAAGAGTTTTGAAAAGATACTAAAGCAAATAAATCTTCCTCAGATTCGGTTTCTTCAGAAGAGGTCCAATTAAGAGGTGAAATTGGTAGCTTTTCCGGATCCGTTATGTGACCAGTTGCCGCAAGAGAACATGAGATAGATTTCCACATCCTTCCTAGAAAATCTTTAATCTTATCAAACTTTTTGTCCACTTTCTTATCCATCCTTTTGATCCTTGCTTCTAGGAGGAGTTGATTGCGTGCAACTACATCAATTGCTTGCTTTGATGTTTGATTTGGTTCCGTGAGTCGGATATCTTCCGAATTAGCTCGAATGGTACTTGATGATGGTTGACCCGAATTCCTATCTCTCCAATCTTCTAAACTTATGATCTGGACTTGTGGAGGAGGCATATGCATTTGCTTCAAAATTTTCTTGTCTAGTATTTTTATTGCAATCATTTCCGAGTCCGGTTTTGGAATTTTTGCACTCTCAAAGATTCTCATTAAATATTCTCCATAATAAAAGTATGTGGTGATTCCTTGTGTATATAGGAGAAGATGATCCATAACAGCTTGCATCCAATTAATTTTTATATTACCAAAAATTGTATATAAGGCCCTAAAAGTGTCCGAGTACACAAGGTCATGAGTTCTGGACATTGGAGAGTATTGTTCGAGTAAGAACATGATGGAGTACCCTCGCATTAGGTCGTAGTTCCTTAGTTTAGTTCCGTCTGAATCATCATATACATATAGACGACTAACTTCATCTCTCACTCCATATTCACAAGTCAATCCGAACAAGGCAATTCCATCCGTTGGTGAATTCAAAACTTCTCCAAGTCTATCGACAGTGATAAAAATAGGTTGTCCACACACAAGGCTCCATACACAATTATGTCAATTACTAGGACTTTGATGATCTAAATTCATATTTGCTAAGAATAGCTTGACCATGTGACATTAATTTTGATGTTATTTTGATTATAATCCAAGAGAGTTTCAAGTCTACCGTGATTAGCCATTTGTTGTAGACCGTAGGAATTAAAATCTTCAAACTTTGCAAAAGGACCTGTCATGAATTTTAGTTGAGATAGAATCTTCCATCTATTCTTAGCTAAATCATTCCAAAGCCTCTGATCTGTTAAGGATTCTGCTGCTTTCTTTGATCTAGTTCTTGAGGAAGATCCTGTATCTATTTGTCGTTTGGGAGCCATGAGAGGAAATTTGGTTTTCTAGGGTTTTAGATTTTTTTTGAGTGCATGAGAAATGAGAAATAAAGGAAGAGGTAGGGTTAAAATAGGACGTGTATACTTGGAACCAGATATTCGGGTTCCAGTTAACCAGTCGACTGGTTGCTGTTATTTTGTACCGCAACCTTGCTTTTTAATTTCTGAGATTTATTTCTTGAGTGTATATTGTTTTTTTAAACTTATTTAATGAAAAAAAGCTAAAAATATTTATTAATAAATTAGAGAATACAATATAACTTTGTCAATCAAAATATCGGAAAGAATTTGCATTATCGATCAATGCAAATCTTATTTAACGTAAAGAAATGTTCCTTTTTATTTTTCCTCCGATGAAGTTGATTTCCTTGGTGTCTTAGCTCCTTCATTTTCCTGATAATTTTTCTCCCAAGAGTTTGGACATTCCTTTTTGCTTTTTGGAGATTTTCTCCACGGAATCCATGATGTAGATGGTCTCGGTGATTCGGGAGACGAAGAGGAGTAATGTCTTGGTTCAACTACAGTTGATCTACCACATACTCGTAGTGCAACAGTTTCCAAAAATGTCAACCTGTCCGATGTTTGCTTTTGCTCATAGAATATTTCTCTTTGTAATCTCATTTGTTCATATTGATAGTGTCGAATATCATCTATTTTCTCTTTTATAGAAGGAGATATGTCAATTTCTCTTCGTTTCTTTGAATCTGGAGTGTATCTGGTTTGCCACTAGTGTGTTGGTTCTTCACTTGGAGTCTGAGATGTTATGATGTTAATCGAATCCGATGAAGTTTTGTTAGATGATTTTGGTGTTGTCGGAGATTTATCTTTCTTTGTCATAATAGAAAACAAAATTTTTTGGTTTATACATTTTCAGTAACTTAGTTTTACTTTATATTTTAAATATGGCAATTAATAATAATTCAAGCGTGTGCTTATTAGCCAAAGATAATGATCCTTGGTTATGGCATAAATGATTTTGCCATATTAACTTTAAAACAATAAACAAATTATCTAAAAATGATCTTGTAAAAGGATTACCCAAAATAAAATTCAAAACTGAAAATTTATGTGATGCTTGTCAACTCGGAAAGTTAACCAAATCCTCTTTTAAATCTAAAAAGGTCATATCAACATTACAACCACTTGAGTTACTTCACATGGATTTATTTGGACCAACTCAAGTTCAGTCCATAAATCATAGTAGATACATGTTTGTAATTGTTGATGATTTTTCAAGATACACTTGGACTTTGTTTTTAAAGAATAAAAGTGATACTTTTGATATTTTAAAGAATTTCGTCAAACAAATTCAAAACTTAACTGATTTAAAAATAAAGAATATAGGAAATGATCATGGAGGAGATCTTGAAAATGAAAATTTTGATTTGTTTTGTCAAAAGAAAGAGATCTTTCATAATTTTTCATTTCCTAGAACTCCACAACAAAATGGAGTTGTAGAACGTAAGAATAAAACTTTACAAGAATGTGCGAGAACACTATTAAATGGAAGTACACTAACGAAACATTTTTGGGATGAAGCAGTCGCAACGGCTTGTTATGTTTTGAATCGAGTTTCCATTCGACCTCTTACTGAAAATACTCCATACGAGCTTTTTGCTGATAAAAAACCAAATATATCTTATTTTAAAGTTTTTGGATCAAAATGTATTAAATACAAAAGATCAGCTTGGGAATTTTGATTCAAAATCTGAAGAAGGAATATTCTTGGGATATTCTAAGCGTAGCAAAGCTTATCGTATTTTCAATAAAAGAACTAATAAAATAGAAGAATCACTTCATGTTTCGTTTGACGAAAATTTTATTCAGAATTGCTTAAAAACAGAAATTATAACATATAACTCTTGTCACGATGATGATCTAATAATATATAGAGAAGATGAAAACATTGTTCATAACAACATAGAGAATAATAATCAAAATATTCTTGTAAATGAAGTCAGATCTCCACCACGAATATTACGAGATCATCTAACGCAAAATATTATTAGAGAAATAACTTCTAATGTTAGAAAAAGAAGTCAATTTAATTTGGTAAGTAATGTAGCCTTCTTGTCAAATATCGAACCCAAAAATCCGAAAGATGCATCTACAGATGAAAATTGGATAATTGCCATGCAAGAAGAATTAAACCAGTTTGAATGTAATGAAGTCTGGGAATTAGTTCCAAGACCAAGTGATCAAAATGTTATTGGAACAAAATGGGTTTACAAAAATAAAGCAGATGAATTGGGAAATATCACTAGAAATAAAGCTAGACTTGTTGCACAAGGTTACAATCAAGAAGAAGGCATAGATTATGAAGAAACGTTTGCTCCAGTTGCACGACTAGAAGCAATTCAAATATTATTAGCATACGCTTGTCATCATAACTTTAAGCTATATCAGATGGATGTTAAAAGCGCTTTCTTAAACGGCTACACTAAAGAACGAGTATATGTTGAACAATCTCCACTATTCGCTTATGAAAAATATCCTAATCATGTTTATGAACTGAAAAAGGCATTATATGGTTTGAAGCAAGCACCACGTGCTTGGTATGAACGTCTCAAAACTTACCTGTTAGATTCAGGATTTCAAATTGGAAAGGTTGATCAAACACTATTTATCAAGAAAGACCATAAAGATATTCTAATAGTTCAAATATATGTAGATGACATTATCTTTGGATCAACAAATGATCAATTATGTCAAGAATTTTCAAAAATAATGACCAATGAATTTGAAATGTCACATATGGGAGAATTTTCTTACTTTTTGGGATTACAAATTAAGCAATTGTTAGATGGAATTTTCGTTAATCAAGAAAAATATTGCACTAATTTAATAAAACGTTTTGGAATGGAAAACGCGTCAAGTAAACCTACGCCAATAAGTACATCGACACATTTAGATAAAGATGAAAATGGTAAAAATGTCAATCAAAAGTTATATCGAAGCATGATAGGTTCACTTTTGTATTTAACTACAAGTAGACTGGATATTATGATGAGTGTTTGCTTATGTTCCCGATTTCAAGCTAATCCAAAAGAGTCACATTTAAGAGCAGTTAAAAAATATTATGATATTTAAGTAGTACCAAACATTTTGGATTCTTCTATCCGAAAGACTGTTCCTTTGAATTAGTTTCATATAGTGATGCTAATTTTGGAGGATCACGAACAGATCGTAAGAGTACAAGTGGAACATGTCACTTTGTTGGTAAATCTCGTATATCTTGGTTTAACAAGAAACAAAATGAAGCGACCCGAACTTCCCCGTGAAGGAAAACCCGGATTGACTAAGAGAACAAGACAAATCAGAACACAAACAGAAGAACATTTCATTGCTTATTACAACAATTTCATCAGAATACAAGAATATACAGAGTATGAATAAATATTACACATTTACTAAATATCAGAGATTTACAAGTTACAATGCAGTGGAAAATAATACAAAAACATAACTGAAAGGAATATACGGATACAGAGCTTTCCGAATATCATGCCAGCTGTAAACTAGGATCCTGTGAATATAAATCTGCAAAACCAAAACTACAAGCTGCCCGTGCAGAAAATAGGGGCACCCAGAGTTTAGGTTAAAACAATAAACTCCAAGTCAGTTATGTGACTGGTGTGAGAACTAAAACAGTTATTTAAAACTTTACTTTCAAATCAGGTAAATCAAGGGACCGCGCCGTATAACACGGAACGGGTTTCCTCCCAAGAATACCAGTGCATAGAATAAACATCGCAATGCTTTTTGGAAAAATGAAGCTATTATAAGACCCAGGTCCCATCACACAATGCAACGCAAGCGGAGGATATGTTTTTCCCTTACAATAGCCAAACATGCTTGGTACGTTCAAAACAAATCATTTGATACTATTATTAGTGCATAGTGTAAAAACAACTTCAAATATAAATGTATAAATCCTTGACGGCATGGGTACCATATATCATTTCACCAATACTGGGCTCTACAATCAAAACCGCAATTGTCATGTATTGGAAGTTGGATTTCCATCTGTGAACCAAGGCAAGGGATCGTCCTTACCACTTCGAGACAATCTAGCCCATGTCTCAGGATCCAAACGCAGCGACCCTTCGATCATCAGGGCCGGTCCACTCGATGTGGATTAAAATGCCTGAACACTACGTTTCCCCGCTGGGCGTAAATATGGTCTGTATAAAGACCATCCATCGGCTCCATAAAGATCAATATAACTGAGGCGCCTTGCTATCCATCATCCACATAAGTAAAACATCTGGGCGTGCAAAAACTAGACACCACTCCTAGGTAGAAGGAAACACATGCCTTCCCTGAAGTCCTCTCCCGCTTCTGGTTCACACCGGGGTGTGAGGCTCGTGAATTAACGCTACAAAAAGCTATGCTATATTAATGCCGTGCTTTAATCATCAACCACAAGACTCTGCTTTTCAACAGAAGCTTTGATCATTTGCATCTCAGCATGCCACATAGGCAATTCACGCTATGCAGCTGATGTATATCAATCACACAGAATGAAATCAAATGTCAGACACACATCCATTTACAAGTTCGTTCTGGGTCTGAACGAAACCGGATGCACCTTATTCCTCGTCCCGTATGTCCAATATAGGAGAGAGCTCCTCGCATATCCGGTAGATCTCCAAGTACGTCTGGACGATCACCACTTATTACCTCGTCTTGGGTGTACAGCCCAATCAAGACATCGGTAATCATCCAAACGATGTGAAGACCTCCGGTCTTCAACCACCGTCTTCATCTTCGACTTATCGTCGAATCAGTTATTCAGAATGGATAAACCCGGTCTTTCTGAATAACTCGCGCATATAATAAACAAGTGATTAATAAACACAACATACGCCTCATTCCAATTCTGAATATTCCTTTATATTAATATTCATATCCTTTGGGAAAGGTTCCCATTAATTTTATCAAAGATAAATTCTTTAAATTTATTCTTTAATCTTCCTTTGGAAATTAATTCTAACCATTTTAAGGTTTTCCAAACTAGTCGGTATTAGCGAACCTTACCGAAGTAATTGTTTGTTTAATTTCCCAATCCCAACCTATTCATCCCATGAAGTAAAACTGGTAATACTTCATATCTAACACCATGGTGTTATCGGTAAAATTAATTACCATTTCACGTTCAAATATAATTAAAGATTTAACTAACGCTTGGAGCAAAACTGGTGATACTCCATTCTCGGTCATTTCTTGGATTTGATAATTTTAGCTATCAGATTCACCTTTCAATCTATTTAAAAATTCATTAAAACTCTAATTCAGTTTTAATTTCCAACAATCATTACTTAATGATTTTTCACATTCAAGAAATTAATCTTATCTTTAACTGGGTTAAAGAACTAATGTCATTTAAAACACGACTCACGATAAACCCAAAATCACATTCCATTAACAATGGAAACCACGGAATACAGATCAATATATATAATCGATATGAACTTCCATATCCAACCGATAATATAAATGGAATAACGGCTAAGTCCTTTTAAATTCCATATATATTAACAGTCTTCCTCTATAGAAGCTCACTTCGATTATTACCAAATCGAATTCCATTCAATTCCAATTTAATATGTTAAATCGGAAAACTTTACTTTGGAAATCTCCTTTAAATCTTAACAAAAGATTTATAAATCCCAAGTCACATTTCACTATAAATCGGATTAAATAACGAATGTAGTTAAAAACACAGTTCATGATAAACCCAATTCACATTCCATTTTATTCCGATTATTAAATATAACTAGAAATTCTAGTATTCTTAATTGAAAGATTTATTCTCTTCACATGGGGTTCAAGAACAGTGTTACTAAAGACATCGTTCACGACAAACCCCAAATCCCATTTGATATTAAATACAAGGCTCTGAATAGAAAATATATCAGCTTATATTCAATATCAAATACTACAACCAACAAATATCGTATTGGAAATAACGATATAAATATATCTCCCAAATTTAGATAACAATATTTGTATAATCATGAAATCCAACATCGAAATATTCCGAAGACAATTTCGGTTCAAATCCATTCCAATTTATATATTGGAAATTCTGGTTATTTTGAAAACCATTTCAAATCCAATTTATTTATTTAAAAACATTGGATTATAATTCTAGTTAATAACCTGTTCATTTCGATAAAATCTATTTTTATCTTTTCAAATATGGAATTTTTCACCCAAATTCTTTCCAAATCATTTCTTATGATTTAACACTAATTATTGATATTTTTAATAATTTTATCAAGGCCCATACAGTCGATTTCCATAAACGACCATCGAACTGCACTTACAGTGACCTTTTTCCAAATTTGATTTGGAAATAATTCCAAATCCAACCATTAGATTTCAAAACTATAATAGTGGTTAGAAAGCTTTTTTCGATACGAACCCAACGGTTCCAGTTTTAGGAGAATCCGACGGTTGGATCTCCCGTAATGTCCCTTCGAAGTCAATGGTCGAAATTCGCGAACTGCTGCAGCGCGACGCGTTCTATTCAGGCCATTATATTATATATATAATATATATAATATATATCTCATCGATTTCCGATTAAAAGGTATTTTATAAATCGTTTTAAATTCGTTTTCAAAACGATTTCAACTTCAAATTCAATTTCTAATCACAATTGAATATTCCATATCATCGATATATAAATGATAATATTTTCAAAACATTAGATTTTGAAATCAATTCCTTTTCAAATAAAATAGATATAAATATCGTTCGCGTTAAAATGGCACATAACTAATCAACACGACTATATATATTTAAATATATTCGTGTCCATCCCAAATCGGACATCAAAATCATATTTTGATCTTTTACTGAATATTATTTTAAAATATTCATTATTTTAAAATATTCATTATTTTAAAATATTCATTCTTTTTGAACTGGAATTAGACACAGTCAATTACCATATAATGTCGATTATATGGATTTCATACAATACATGTATACTACAACAACGATAAACAATCAACCATCATCCAGAGTGCATTCTACACTGCATAAGCATTAAATATAAATATTTAATGCTTACAACAGTCTGTCAACCAATCGATCGACATGCGACTAAACAATTGGGATTAGTGTACGTCAAATATCATCCCAACACACGTGTGGGGTTTCAATCCACAAACACTGAATATTATTTGTGCAGTTGGGTGACGTGTAAAATATGTCGTCCCAATCCGTATCAGTAAAATGGGTGTTCAGAAACAAATCGTCTGATTTGTAAATGAATATTTATTTAATTCATATGAACATTTAAAATTATATTTTTAACGTTAAAATATTTTATTCAACATATGAATATTCGATTCAGTTCATTTATACAATAAAAATGATACTTTTATTGTTCTAACATATTTTAGAAAATTTTGGCGGCATAACGGCGCGATATCAAAATCGGGTAATGTCTAGCATTACCCCTCTCCTGATATTGGCTCGCGCCATACACACATAACAATTCTAATCAATTCATTTCACCCAAACAACCAAATTCAATCAAATAATCTAATCAACCAAACAATCAAACAAGTCGTCCATGGTCTGTGGACGACGGGGAACAGTTCATATATGCAGTTATAAAAATAAATAACTATATAAGAAAATTATAGTGAGGAGTTCTCACCTTTGGGTTCCACTCCTCCATTCTCTATTTCTGAATGGTTTGGATTTTGTTTTGATTTCAGTCCATCCCATCGCACTCCTTTTCACGTTGGTAAAAATCATATTTTTAATATGATGTTTATTTTAAAAATCACATTTTTATAATGGCACATGATATATAAAAATCATATATTTTTACTTCGCTATATATATAATAAAAATCATATTTTTCTCTCACCATCCTCTATATAAAGATCACATTTTTTATAAATATAAAGATCGTATTCTTATATCTCTACTACATATGTAAAAATCACAATTTTATATTCTCTATCATATAAAAATCATATTTTTATTATCTCTATAATATTAAAATCATATTTTTATTATTTCTCTATATGTACAAAAATATTTTTAATTTGCCTCTATATATATAAAAATCATCACTTTATGCGATTAAAAATCAAATCATTTTCATGTGATTCATATGAATAGAAATCATATTTTTATTTCTTTGTTTCAAAACCTATATGTTATATATATATATATATATATATATTTGAAACCAAGTATATTTATATTTTTAAACAAAAGTATATTTATATTTGAAAACAAAGTATGTTCATATTTAAATTCTATTTTTATTTTTAAAACCTATGCTATTTTATTTTTAAAAATCATGCTAATTTTTTTTTACATAAATAATGTTATTTACATTGAATAATTAGTTAGGAAAAATTAACTAAGTAATTAATTTACTTTAACTCCTTCCCGATCAAATTACTGGAGCTCCAAAACCCCATGTCGACCTCAACTTCCGTCCACCGCGCCTCTATCGTGACCCTGGACCCCCCATCATCCATGCCATGCCAACCAGCTACGAGATCCGCATCCCTCCTCGGACCCTTGGCGAACTCGACGGCCCTGGCTTGCCAGAAAACTGCCACGAACGGTGGCACTTTGTGCCCCAAATTCACGAAATTTACTCAACGAGTTCTGATCATACACACACATAATTGAAGCCCCCTGAAAGCTCTTCGATTTCCTTTATGTTTTCGAAATTATAGAATGGATTTGGAGATAATGGGAGAGAAAAAATTGAAGAAATTCCACTCTCTATTTTGTATGCGGTGGCTTGAAGAACGCATTGACCACGCTAGAGAAATGGACGGGTTTGACCTAGGTTAGGGTTTATATAGTTTAATTAATATTAAATTTACAAATTACTGGTTTATTGGTTCGAACTCCAAATCAAACTCAACAACTGTCATCCCTAGCTCCACCATTCCAAACACAACGGGATATGTCCCGTAGGCCAATTTGACTGTTTCGACCAGTTATCGTCAAAATTAAAATATAAGTCAATATATATCCTTTTGAACGTACATTTCAATTTACCGGGGCCACAAACGGACTGTGAAAATTCCATAAAAATTATTTCTAGCTTCGTATTGACGATACAGTCCTAACAAAACTAATTTCGTTAAATTTGAAGACCGTTTGAAAAATAGCCATTTTCTGGTCGATCCAAATTGATTGAAACTGTCAAAACACGTTTTCTTTTGCCACGCTCGCATATTGATTCCAAAAATAGTGAAAATTGGAATTTAGTAATAATTTAACATTCCAGATCCAATAAAAGTGGTTTCATCGAAAACGGAGGTCGTTTGCAAAATGGCTATTTTTAAGGGCTATATTTTCCATAGTGACTATTCTGAATTTTCAACTAGGCATATCTTTTTATTCCCGCTATGAAACTTTGATTTTCCAGATTCGTTGGAAAGATATTTTCAAATAGATTCAAATATTTTTGGTTTCGCTAAAATTCGGTTTACTTTGATTCTTGTGCATTCATTTGATTTGAAATTTGAAATCGAATTTTCAAACTACCGCGCCATTTTCAATTCCTTTTATAATTAAAATTAAATATTTATATTCTAAGGACGATTCAAATAAATATATACGTTCTAATTTTATTCAAAATAAATTTCTAGTCGTTATTATTTAAAATAATTCATTTTAAATATTCAAAATTCACTAGAATTGCCAAAATAGAAATTTTAAATTGGTTCTGATTTTTCGGGTTGTTACAATCTCCCCCACTTAAAATCCTTTTATCCTCGAAAAGGAACAGAGCTGAAAGTTGTTTTACTAATCAACTCAACTTTTAGTTTGGCTTTAATTCTTTAACTTTTCAGTTTCTAAGAATTTTCCAATTTCTCAAAAATTTGGTCGAAAAATTTCGCCATAACGTCCTTTGTACGGGAACACCGGGAAAATCCCCGAACCGCCACACAGGCCCACTCATCTCAAAAAGAAAGAGAAAAAGCCAAGCGGCTAGCCAATCGGCTCATTAAATCATCAAAAAACCCAAGAAATACAATAAACATGTACCTATTTGTCGGGCAAACAATTTATTCCTCTGTTTAGCTTCCCTGCTATGACCTGTTCACACATATATATGTACATGCATGCAATTCCAATAAATTTTCAATTTAGTTCAATATTTGATCAATTTGGCTAATGGTTCCAAATTTTAATTAGTCAACCAATAATCAAACAACACAACCAACAATCAATTAGTTGATTATCTTTTTAAACACATAACTTTAATACATAGTGAAAAATCATATTTTTGATGCCAATTCACAACTATAAGCCCTATCTAATTTTGGTTCTCACACCAGTCAATTGAAAATATATAGGTATCCCACTTTCGGCACTCGAATACAAACACTGTTGATGGCGCGCCATCATTAGAATCAAACCCGGACGACTAGAGTGTGATCCTATATCCTTCCGGTATATTTGAGGCTTCAATATACATGGATCAGACTTATATTAAAATCTCTATATACCCGATTGTCCAAATTCAATTTAAAATAAATATTCAAATACGAATAATAAAGTTTAAATTTTCAAAAATAATAATTTGTTTTCAGTTTTATTTTAAAAACAACACTCTTCAGACTCATTCTAAGATACTACTGATCCTGTCTCTAACGAGTCATTCTCATTGGATATTGCTAATCCAATCTCTGATGAATTCTTTCGTTTGATTCTAATGTGTCTTGTTCTCGAGCTCTGTAAACCAAAGCTCTGATACCAAATGAAGCGACCCGAACTTCCCCGTGAGGGAAAGCCTGGATTGACTTAGAGAACACGACAAATTAGAACACAAACAAAAGAACATTTCATTGCTTATTACAACAATTTCATCAGAATACAAGAATATACAGAGTATGAATAAATATTACACATTTACTAAATATCAGAGATTTACAAGTTACAATGCAGCAGAAAATAATACAAAAACACAATTGAAAGGAATATATGGATACAGAGCTTTCCGAATATCATGCCAGCTGTAAACCAGGATTCTGTTAATATAAATCTGCATAACCAAACCTACAAGCTGCCGTGTGGAAAATAGGGGCACCCAGAGTTTAGGTTAAAACAATAAACTCCAGGTCAGTCATGTGACTAGTGTGAGAAATAAAACAGTTATTTAAAACTTTACTTTCAAATCAGGTAAATCAAGGGACCACGCCATATAACACGGAACGGGTTTCCTCCCAAGAATACCAGTGCATAGAATAAACATCGCAATGCTTTTTGGAAAAATGAAGCAATTATAAGACCCAGGTCCCATCACACAATGCAACACAAGCCGGAGGATAGGGTTTTCCCTTATAATAGCCAAACATGTTTGGTACGTTTAAAACAAATCATTTGATACTACTATAAGTGCATAGTGTAAAAACAACTTCAAATATAAATGTATCAATCCTAGACGACATGGGTACCATATACCATGTCGCCAATACTAGGCTCTACAATCAAAACCGCAATTGTCACGTATCGGTAGTTGGATTTCCATCTGTGAACCAAGGTAAGGGATCGTCCTTACCGCTTTGAGACTATCTAGCCCATGTCTCAGGATCCAAACACAACGACCCTTGGATCGTCAGGGCCGGTCCACTCGATGTGGATTAAAATGCCCGAACACTACGTTTTCCCGCCCTATGGGGCGTAAATTTGGTCTTTATAAAGACCATCCATCGGCTCTGCAGAGACAGATATAACCGAGGCGCCTCGCTATCCATCATCCACATAAGTAAAACATCTGGGCGTGCAAAACCCAGTCACCACTCCTAGCTAGAAGGAAACGCATGTCCTCCCCGAAGTCCTCTCCCATTTCTGGTTCACACCAGGGTGCGAGGCTAGTGAATTAACGCTACACAAAGCTATGCTATATTAAAGCCATGCTTTGATCATCAACCACAAAACTCTGCTTTTCAACAGAAGCCTTGATCATTTGCATCTCAGCATGCCACACAGGCAATTCACGCTATGCAACCGATGTATATCAATCACACAGAATGAAATCCAATGTCAGACAGACATCCATTTACAAGTTCATTCTGGGTCTGAATGAAACCGGAGGCACCTTATTCCTCGTCCCGTATGTCCAATACAGGAGAGAGGTCCTCGCATATCCGGTCGATCTCCAAGTACGTATGGACGATCACCACTTATTACCTCGTCTTGGGTGTACAACCCAATCAAGACATCGGTAATCATCCAAAAGATGTGAAGACCTCCGGTCTTCAACCACCGTCTTCATCTTCGACTTATCGTCGAATCAGTTATTCAGAATGGGATAAACCCCGTCTTTCTGAATAACTCGCGTATATAATAAACAAGTGCTATAAAAACACAACATACGCCTCATTCCAATTCTGAATATTCTTTTATTTATATATTCATATCCTTTGGGAAATGTTCCCATTAATTTTATCAAAGATAAATTCTTTAAATAAATTCTTTAATCTTCCTTTGGAAGTCAATTCTAACCATTTTAAGGTTTTCCAAACTAGTCGGGATTAGCGAACCTTATCGAAGTAATTGTTTGTTTAATTTCCCTAACCTATTCATCCCATGAAGTAAAACTGGTAATACTTCATATCTAATACCACGGTGTTATCGGTAAAATTAATTACCATTTCACGTTCAAATATAATTAAAGATTTAACTAACGCTTGGAGCAAAACTGGTGATACTCCATTCTCGATCGTTTCTTGGATTTGAAAATTTTAGTTATCAAATTCACCTTTTAATCTATTTAAAGATTCATTAAAACTCTAATTCAGTTTTAATTTCCAACAATCATTACTTAATGATTTTTCACAGTTAAGAAATTAATCTTATCTTTAACTGGGTTAAAGAACTAATGTCATTTAAAACACAACTCACGATAAACCCAAAATCACATTCCATTAACAATGGAAACTTCACGGAATACAGATGAATACATATAATCGATATGAACTTCCATATCCAACCGATAATATAAATGGAATAACGGCCAAGCCTTTTTAAATTCCATATATATTAACAGTCTTCCTCTATAGAAGCTCACTTTGATTATTACCAAATTGAATTCCATTAAATTCCAATTTAATATGTTAAATTGGAAAACTTTACTTTGGAAAATCTCCTTTAAATCTTCACAGAAGATTTATAAGTCCCAAATCACATTTCACTGTAAATCGGATTAAAGAACAAATGTCGTTAAAAAAACAGTTCACGATAACCCAATTCACATTCCATTTTATTCCGATTATTAAATATAACTAGAAATTCTAATAATCTTAATTAAAAGATTTATTCTCTTCACATCGGGTTCAAGAACAGTGTTACTGAAGACACCGTTCACCACAAACCCCATATCCCATTTGATATTAAATACAAGGCTTTGAATAGAAAATATATCGGCTTATATTCAATATCAAATACTACAACAAACAAATATCATATTGGAAATAACGATATAAATATATCTTTCAAATTTCCATAACAATTTGTATAATCATGAAATCCAACATCGAAATATTCCGAAGACAATTTCGATTCAAATCCATTCCAATTTATATATTGGAAACTCTGGTTATTTTTAAAACCATTTCGAATCCAATTTATTTATTTAAAAACATTGGATTATAATTCTAGTTAATAACTAGTTCATTTCGATAAAAATCTATTTTTATCTTTTCAAATATGGAATTTTTCATCCCAATTCTTTCCAAATCATTTCTTATGATTTTACACTAATTATTGATATTTTAAATAATTTTATCAAGGTCCGTACAGTCGATTTCCGTAAACGGCCATCGAACTGCACTTACCTTTTTCCAAATTTGATTTGGATATATTTCCAAATCCAACCATTAGATTTCAAATCTCTAATATTTTTTAGAAAGCTTTTTTTGATATGAACCCAACGGTTCCGGTTTTAGGAGAATCCGACGGTCGGATCTCCTGTAATGTCCCTTCGAAGTCTATGGTCGAAATTCGCGAACTGCCGCAGCGCGGCGCGTTCTATTCAGGCCATTATATTATATATATAATATATATTTCTTCGATTTCCATTTAAAACGTATTTTATAAATCGTTTTAAATTCTTTTTCAAAACGATTTCAACTTCATATTCAATTTCTAATCACAATTGAATATTCCATATCATCGATATATAAATGATAATATTTTCAAAACATTAGATTTTGAAATCAATTCCTTTTTGATATTCATTATAAAAATGAATAAAATCGATATAAATATCGTTCGCGTCGAAATGGCGCATAACTAATCAACACGGCTACATATATTTAAATATATTCGTGTCCATCCCGAATCGGACATCAAAATCATATTTTTATCCTTTACTGAATATTATTTTAAAATATTCATTCTTTCTGAACTATTTTAAGACACAGTCAATTACCATATAATGTTGATTATATGGTTTTCATACAATACATGTATACTACAACAACATTAAACAATCAACCATCATCGAGAGTGCATTCTACACTGCATAAGCATTAAATATAAATATTTAATGCTTACAACGGCCTGTCAACCAATCGATCGACATACGACTAAACAATTGGGATTAGTGTACGTCAAATATCATCCCAACCAAGGTTTTAAATCTTGGATATCGATCGCGTTTCGTCTCGGGGATTTTATGGACTCAGTCTCGTATCGGGGGAGATCTCGGACGAGATGAGCCTAACTCGGGCGTTCGACTCGGATTTTCATCTCGGGTCTGAAAATTCATATCAGAACAATCTCGGGGTACACGATATGTTAAAAATGATATTTTAACAAAATGATTTTTATGAATGCTATCAAAAACATCTATACTATACTATTAAAGCTGAGTAGAGCTTTCTTTGCTCTCAAAGCTACTCCCATTTTATCAATTCGTGTCTTGACAGGTGTATTTAGAAGTTTAAACGTCTTATCCTACCCCGTGCCCCTTATGTCCTTTTATCCTTTTTGTGTTTTCACTCTGGGATTTATCCTCTTTCCCCAAAACAAAAACCCCGTTTTATGACGTTCCTAATCATGATTCACGAAGATGCAAATTTTCATAAATTAGGGACCTGCCTTTCTGCTGCAGGCCGTTCCATGTCAATCCTACCAAGCTTTACAATTTCAGATCTTCTTTGCTAGATAGTTTCGTCTTACATAATCTATGAAACCCTTCAACTTCGATCCTCTACCAACCATGGCAACATCAATGTCTGAAGGAGGTGAATCGTTTCCAATCTCAGTTCAATGATGAGCACCGAAGGAATAAAGGTAAAATTTCCATAAAATTTTCTTTCTCCTCTAATTCTTACAATAACCTTTAATTTCTACATGTATGATTTGTTGTATTGCGATTTTGATGTTCGATTTACTGCTTAGGCTGCGGACTTCTCCTTCTGTGCTTGATAAGTGTTCTTACTATCTTGGTTTGTATTTTGTACGCAGCAATGGGTCAAACAAGGATGAACATGTTTTCTCGCGAAGTATATTTTAATTGGCTGTATTCATTTTACAAGCAACTACCTTAGCGAATAAACTATTTTACCATCTGTTTTTTTTTAGTTTGTTGTAATTCATGAGAAGTTACATCATATGCTAATTTTGATACATTGTTAAATTGTTTATTTTGAGATTTTTCTGTTTGAATTTCCATGTATCAGGTTTGATGCAGTTTTTCGCACCCTTTCAGCGAAAGGCATGTTGGAAATGGTAAAAAAAATATAATATCCATAATAATGATGCTTTGTGTTTCTATTTTCTTGAACTCTCTTACCCCACATGAATAAAATCAGTTTAAGATATATTTGCACAGTTTGAATCTTTATTTCAATATTCCAACATTTGTCATCAAACATATAATATTTCTTCTATTTCAACCTGTGTTCATGATCATTCAACTGCTTATTAGTATTTCTCAATGATTAGGACCATGTCTGCTACATTTGTTCCAAACAACCTTACGACGTAAAATGAATTGAATATCATTAATATAAACTTCAACCAAGTCAACGGAAGGCTAATATAATAGATACGTATGAGCTGTTTTTAACAAAAATATGCCAGTAAGATTTAGAAAATAAAGAAAATATAAAACTTATCCAGTTAGATTTTAATTTTTCCGCTTCTGTATTTCCTTTCTAAAGTTGGCATAGCACGATTACATGGGGAATTACACCCATATGTTTATGTTGTAATTCATACCGATCTTCATTTATATCTTAATAAAATATGCTCATGTCATCTTTAAAGCATTTTTCTTTAATATGTTTATAATAATATTTTTCGACTAATCTATATGTCTCCTTTATCAATACCAGTGTGTGGAGGCAAAAAAAAGGATCGGGATACAAAGTTTTAATAGATATGAAAATGTGATTAAAGGACAAAATCATTCTTTATTTAAGATATGGAGAAAACTAATGTCTTCGATATTATAGTAACCTTCCTTAAACTAGGATATATAATCTAGAGATATTATTTTTTTTCAAAGTGTATTACCGCTTGCTATCCTATATATATTTACGTAGGTTCAAAGTACATATATCACACTTAATGGTCCAAAACATAAAAGTTCATCTATAGTGGCATTGCAAGCTGAGAATAATAATTTAAATTGGGAAGATATTGTTTTGGAGGCATAATATGTTATGAAGATTCCAAGCGGTATGATTCCTTATCATTTTTACTGATGGGGTTACCTATTCTATAGATGTTTAGTTTATGTACATAAATAAATAATTTGTATTTAATGCTTAATCTATTAAATCATTTGTAGTGTATAATTGATTATTCATACAAGTCTAAATTTCAATTTGGAATTTTTACATGCTTGCCAAATTATTCTACTAGCTATAGCTTAAAAACATGATATTTCTCGATAAAGGTTCAAAATTTGTTTCACGTGTCAGTCTCTCTCTCTCTCTCTCTCTTTCTCTCTCTCTCTCTCTCTCCACACACACACACATCCACCATTTTGTTGTATAGTCTGAAAACTTTATTTTCGTACCTTAGATAAATTTAACATTGTACTTCTCATACGTCCAATTGCATTTTATTTCATAAAGTTTTCATGCATTACTTATTCCATTAACTATGCTAATGGTATATATAGTAACTCTTTGATTTTTTATGCTGATTCTAAAGTGATACAAACAATTGTTTTTAGATTGAACTATTGTTTTCTTGATTAGCATAAATAACATGGGAAATAATGTAATGTATAGTATTATTTAAGGGAATGATAGCAATATATGATATTAGCTACAAACGTTTGATTAAAAAAAAAAGAAATTTTAATATATAAATATAAATTTATCATTATACGTTTTATGAATCCTTCTTATTGCTTAATTGATTATCATTCTTTAAAAAGTTAATGCATTGATTCATTTCTTTAACTACTTCGTTGGTATGCATGGCTCCCCTCATAGTTTTTGACCGATTTAATTTGACTATTCTGATTTTTGTGTCGTGATTGAACTTTTGTTTTCCTGATTAGCAGAAACAAGAATAAGTGAAAAAGTATAATTAATAATATTTATATTGATTGTAGTGCCGAGAAGTGATGTTAGTAACAAGTTACTGTTTTTCTTTAATAAATATGCGACACAATACTTTATCTCAGTGAAGAATAAATATAAAAGGAAATTGACCATTGATCTTTTAGAAATTTCTTAACATCGACAAAGAAATCTTATATATAATGCATTAGTATAAGTTAGGTTTATTCACTATTCTACTTAGTTCATATCCGGCCCTCCTTTCGTTTTGAGACGTATTTTTTTCCACATCCCACGTCTTCCCATTTCACCATGCGTTCGTTTCCTACTTTAAGCTCCTGAAGAATTTCAGTCAATTGAATAACATGTTGCGCATTTCTTACCTCACATTTTTTTTTACATTAAGAACTCTTTTTGCAAATTATAGTAACCAAGATATAAAACAAACGTTTTTTTTTTTGAAATCTTCACCTAAATTAAGTAGAAACTGAAAGATACATAATTTGATAACCAGGGAACAATGTCAATCTCTCTTGATGGGTAAGAAATATGTTAACTTCATTAGGATTTAGCAATCTTTATCAACACCGTAATTTTAGGCTAATAATATGTAACTTTATTAGCTTTGGTATATATCATCATGATTTTTTTTGCATCTTTGTTCGTTTGTTAATTCTTAGAAGTTCTGTTTGTAATTGTTAAAACTTAAAGCACATATTAACCGGATAGAGATATTGTCCTTTTATACCTCTCAAGACCATAATTTCAGGACAGCAATGTGTTAGTTTTTAATGGTCATAAATGGGATTAACATGCTGGACATGTTCTTTTTGTTTTAATTCTTTGTTTAAACGTTCTCCTTAATTATAGGTATGCTAGCCTTAAAATATCCATCAGCATCATGAATTTTTTTTAAATAAGCTAACAATTGACTGATTTAAAGGTTTTTATTAGGTAAAATAAGAATTGTCATAGGATGACTTATGAGTTACAATTTTTTTAGCATAAATATAGATAGTTTTGATGCATTTAAACAAATGTAAAACACAGCAATGGCTTTGGCACTACAATTGTTTTGCACAAGGCCTGAAAGTTGATTAATTCCTAAAATTCATTTAAACTAACTTTTACGGCTTTAACATTTAAGTTGCTTCTTAATTGCAAGATTAATTTTCCATTATTAAATAATAAGTAAATCTAAGAATCCTGTAATTTTTGATGATTTCAGACTCCCTGATCTAATTAATTATTGTAGTTTGTGGTAGATCAACAACCCATTATTGTCTCCAATAGTTGTTCTTATTAATTCCAACTAGGAGCTTTCTGTTCATATCACGTAGGCTATAATTCTCTATTTTCACTCATTGGTCTTATCAACTTCAGTTAAGAGCTTTCAGTTCGTATCACGTTGACTATAGTTCTCTAATTTCAATGGGAAAGAATTAGCCATGGTGTATATTGTCTATTTTCAACAACTAGGAATTCTTTGTTTTAACTTCAGCTGTTTGATCTCTTAAATGGATACAATTAGAAAGTGATGATTGGATGGTTTAATATATCATAAAATTCGAAGGTATTGCTTTTATGAATGAATTGTAATTTATAGGCAACTATGTTCAGATAGTACAATTTGTTAATTTTTTTCATCATAATTTCCATACATATTCTTTGAACATCTTATTTGAAGTTTATATGAAAAAAAAAAATTCGCCTACAGATGAAATAAAAAAGAGATCCTATAATCACTCAATATTTCATAGCTAAAGCTGCATAAAATTGTCATTAGCTAATACACTATATACACACAAAAATGATGCTACAAAGTTAAATACATCAATACAGAAATAAGTCTTCACTATCTTTAAAATAACATCTCTTAACACATCTTCTTTGTTTGCAAATTCTATGGAGCAAGTGGCAACAAAATAAGAATCTTCTTCTGTTCCTCTTTACTTTGAAAATCCTCAATCCCCTGTAAGAACATAGATGAGAATATTTGTTTAGCTACTTCTCCTTTAAAAAAGAACAATAAAATGGTAAAAAGAGAACTTTGTAGTAACAAATGATATAACTTTTCATTATAAACGTTCCTAGACCTCTTCCCAAATAATAGTCCACCAAAACAATCACGAGATCCTTAGGCGAGACCGATTAGTTGTGTTTTATATCAATGAAAGAATCAACAAACTCTTCTGTACTAAATTAAATTCAATAGCAAATTGAGTACATTTTCGTTGAAAATAAGAAAAATGTGCATCTTTGTATGTTGCTCTCACTAGCTGGTAGGGAATGGAGATCATGAGAATGAAAGGGACATCTATGAGTTAAATGGGAAGGTTAACAAAATCTAAAGGTACGAGGGCGTTTAGGAGCAATGTTTTCACAATGACATGAGAGTAAGGTTTTTTTTCTGCTTTTTCAACCTAGCTTTGTGAATTAACAAATCTAATTTGACATGGACTTTGAAATTTTCTACTCAAGAAAATAGGTGATATTTGTTTCCAAAAAAAAGTTTTATTGTCATATGTAAAAAAAAAAACTTGAAATGTTAAAAAATGAAATAATTTGATATTCTAATTATTATGACTTAGAATAATGGTAAATGAAATATGCAAGCCTTACTTTTTTTACCATGAACATGTAAGTGTAAAAACTACAAGGTTGCAATTGATACAATCTGCATATGTGTAACGACCTACTTTTTCAGTATAGTGTAAGTTGACATTTAACAACACATGTCAACTCAAATCTGTATTATACTATCATTACCGAGTAGGAAATAGTTTGCTTTGAAGCCCTTCAGTGTGGCTGTGTTAAATTTAATATGGAACTGCCACGTGTACCCTAAAGCTAAAGCGAGGCTGCACAGATATTTTTTATTTCCGTCTCACCAACATTTACAGGCTAACTCTAAATCTAAGTTTAGGTAATGGCCGTCGTATCCAGAATAAAAATTGATTAGCATCTTCTTTTACATACAATCGTATATGTTCTTTCCGATCGTTGTTACATACCATTATCCATGGCTACCATTCTCTACACGCCATCGAGCGATTCCCAAGACGTGCGGATGTCGTTGCGATAAGGTAATTTCCGTTGTTATTTTCTATGTGCTTAATATTGTTTTATTTCAGGCAGTTAAGTGTGAAATTTGATTATTTGATTGAATTTTTCCTTTTGATAGCTCTATTAGTAACTTGCTGTGTTTACCAGTTGTGTTAAGTCTTTATGCACTACAACAAGCAAAATGTTTTGGAATGGATTTCTTCTGAATAGAAGGTGTTTTCTGAAGTGTGTATATTTTGATTTTCATGGTTTTAAAAATAAATTGATTTAGAATTGTATGAAGGTGAAATACTTTTTCCAGGTGATAGATTAAAGTTAATCTTGGAAAGAAATTAAACTCATTTAGAGAGGACCGATAATCATTATCTATTTGATTAAAAAAAATAGGTTTCCGATAAATTGATTCATGTTAGAATAGTACTTGCTACAAAATACACCTAATTGTTGCTGTTTCTACAAGCACGCTTAATTTTTGTACTTTTAGCTTTTATGTTGAAAGTAAAGAAATGGACTGTAGTTAAGTTGTATTAGTAATTTTTTATGTTAATAGCAATTCAATTTTCATTGTGAATATTGAAATTCATTTCCACTACATCTCAAACCTACACGGATTCGTTACAACTAAGATTCTTTTCAAATTACATAAATTTTGTTCGGTAATAGTTTTGATTTTTTAATTTCGTTCTTTCACATAATATTTCTGATTTCATGATTTCATTCATAGGCAATCTCCGTTGTAGTCTTTGAGAATTGTCGATTTATGGTTTAGGTAACTTTTTTGGCCGTCCATTTTTTTTGTACTATATTACCTTATATGCTCCGACTAAGTTAATTTGAAGAGAATGATGTTTGGTATATGAATACCAGATATTGTTGCTCCTACAGAATTTACCCCTACTAAATGATGTTTAAAAGTTTAGTAAGAAAGGTAGTTGGATAAGGGGATGAAAGTTTATGGGGTTTGAATAAGAGTATATAAAAAAATTTGCTGGAAAAATGGTCCCTTTCTAAATTCGGAATTTAATAGAATTTACTTTGGATGTCCCCTGAAATTTTAATATTTTGTGTCAGTAGTCATGCAGAGCAAATGTTGAGTTCTAACTTAATAGGATCACATAGATGTACAATCTCACTTGAGTGAATGCATGAATTTATCATCAACTCCACTTCTGGAATGGTCAACAAACACAGGTAATATATTTTTAATAGGTTGACCAAAATTTCTGTGTGTACTATTTATTCTTGGTGCAGGTGAAACAATTTTGAAATGTTTGGTTATATTTTCTCCGACAGAATCCAAAGTGTGTTTACTACTTCCATATTCATCATATATAAATATGATAAAACCACTAAATTCTTAAATACAATTCATCTACACTGAATTTAAAGCAACTAAACATAGTGATTGTATGTAACCTATACATTTTGTTTGAATTTCTTCATTCGTCTATGTAATAATTTATTTTCCCGAAGATATATAGTAATGCATTTATAGGATAACTCATCTAATTTGAATTTCATCTACCTTTTGTATTAACTAAGCGATTTTTCTGACTAAAAACTTGATTTAAAAAAATGTAAGCAAAAAAGTGGCCATTAGATTTCGGTCAATACTTTTTGTTTGAAAATAGAAAAATGATTTTCATCTTTCTGGACATGATCAGATGTAGATCAACGCTTGTGATCGATGACACTTGAGTGTTGTCATTAAGAAAACATATTATGCCACCGTTGAATGTTCAAATATCACTGTAATGTTCATATACCAAATATGCTTTTCTCTTCAATGTGCTTCTTTCATGGATCGTCGCCATGATATTTTTTCCAACACATCCGTGTCTACATGAATGCACAACAAAGGTGTGGCAAAATATCTGCTAAAAACGTATATAATGCAGCTGTCGCCAGCAGTTTTATGATGGAAAATTTGAAGCGATGCAGTCATATATAACAACGTAGAAAAAAGGTTAAATCGTCTACATAGAGTTATAGGTTCAAATGACCATTGTTGTCAAAAATCTTAAAATCCTACGATTTGAATCCCGTTTTAAATCGAATGTCTCTCTTTACGATTCGAGTTGTATTCCGATTTAAAACATGCCAATACTACACATTAGAAATATTATTTAATTCAAAATAATATATTCAATATACTTATTTAGGTATACAATTCCAATTTTAATCGTTTAAAAACAAATTAAAATTGGAATAAGAGAGAAAATGATGTTTTAGGTTTAGATGTAGAAGTTTAAACATCAAAATTAACCTCAAAGTGTGCAAACTTTGAAATGTATGTTTTTTGAATCCACGATTTACGATTTAAATGCCGTTTCGATTCATTGTTTGAATCTTACGATTTTCGATTTAAATCTCATTTTGAAAACCTTGCAAATGACTGTAAAATCAAATACTGCATGTATTTTTCCCTATATAATTACTATTTAGTGGAATGCCATTATATATATATATATGTGCGCTCTCTTCTTTTTAGAAGATCACACATTTTTGCTTTAAAAAAAAAACTATTTAGTTGAATGGATTGATGATGCTATGCAAAAAGCTTTGATTCTTTTTTTTTCTTTTTTCTTTTTCTTTTTTGCTTTCATGATTATTATGTTGTTTGGACATATGGGTTGTTAGGCTTATGTTTATTTTCTGTGAGTCTATTTGGAAAGCAGTCTCATATTATATGCCCCTATTCTCATATTATATATCCCTATTTTACAGCATATCATCCCTATGGAATAAAAATGTGTATATTTATTACTTATTTTCATGACACTGCTAGCTTATGTTGTATGATCCAGTTGATGAAACATTAAATTATGGTCATAACCGCATTTTCTACTAACAACGTTTATGTAGCTAGAAACATTTTACTATTTACTATGGATATGTTGAGAGGCCAAAAAAATAATAGTTACAGATATTGGGGCACAATTTGGTAGGGGCTAAAACTACTGTTGACCCATATGTCATATTACTATGATATAAGATAACTATTGTACAATATAAAAATCCAATAAACTCTATTCTCTTGATTTTTCACATATGTTCACCTACGATGCCTCCAATATTGATAAATTGTGAACATTATGAATATTTAGGCTAGCATTTAACTTAGGTTAGTACCAGTGTCTTTTGTACTAACCACAACCTAATATAAAAAAAAAATGTTTAGGAAAATGAGTGTCATATGATTTGGTAGGTTACTTTAGTGCAAACCATTATATAAATCACAACTTCGCTCTCTCAACCGGTCTTCGCATAATTTCTCAACTTCTTATATGCATCGCTGGCATAAAAAAGTTGGTTACTTGGTGCATTAAATGATAAGACTTATTAATATATATACAAAATTAAGAGGTTGAACAGATAAGAACCAATGAGGGGGGTTGAGTCATAAGAAATTTATAAATATTATTTTGATGAGTGCACAAAAAACTGATTGTGCTCACTAATTGTTTGGCTTTTACAACGTATTTGTCATCAGGAGAAGTACTCATCCTGATGGATGGTCGTTCCTTGAGATAAGTGCTGTAGTTTTTCCTTTTAATTTAATATTAAATAGTAACATACAATTTTGTTGATGTCTTAGTGTGGCGTTGCTGCAAACATAATCATAAAGCTCATGTTTTTTTTCATTGTATACCTTATATAATCTGTATATACAATTGAACTTTTTAGTAGGAATGTAAATGTGTTACTCACAAACAAGTAACATGGTAAATTTTCATATCGACAAAACAATGGTGCAAAAGCTATTCAGTTGCAAAACCAAGCAGTGTCTGCCGCCAAGTCAAAATTTATGTATTCTTTGCTTTTTACGTGTTCTTTTTGATGCGTTGGATATTATATGTTCTAACTGATTGTCTTCACTTATGCATCCTCTCTATAGATTCATAATTCCCTAGATCATAATAATCAGATGTTCTTCTACCATTGCAGGTAATCAGATTCACATCAATTTCACTTTTTCATAATTATATCAGGTAAAAATATTTGCACCAAGCTATTTGATTCTGGTGTTGATAAATTGTTCTTATTTCAAAGTAGTCTAAATTATATATTTTTTTCAAATCTAAATACACCTCAATTTTAGCAAAAGCAATGATCCATACCTATAACAACTGATTTAATCCAACTTCTTTGGTAAATTTGATTTATAAGCTGAGTAAAGCATAAAGAGACTGATGGTGGAGTAAAAGATAGGCAGTCAACTTCATTCCCTTTATTTGAGTTTATCACTTATAATTCTTACTTGGGTAGTTGGGTACTCCATATATAACTTAATTCATCGATTAAGCTTGCCTAGAACTATATATATGGTTCATCATTTTATTTCTTTTTTTCATTTAGTATTTAAATTTTGACCATGAATATAACAGGTGATCAAAGCACTTCCTGATGGAATTTTGATTGAAATTTCGGAGAATAATATGGAATTTACATTTTGTACCCATTTTCATTTGTAAGAGTTGCAAACATCCTTATGAGTTAACTGGTAAGCTTTGCTATTCCATATATCTACGTCACTTAAAATTGCCATACTATATTCTAGAGCTATGAACATGGAAATGGGTCACAAATTTAATACCTAAAAAAGCAATGTATTTTTACAACATAATAATCTACTGTAATGTTTGTATTTTGAACTATTGGATTGTTACTGTTATGGGTACGGACAATTACTTTTGTCAAAACTGAGGTTGATTTAGATTTGAAAGCATAAATATAATTTTAGACTGGAGTTATTTCAGCTTACCATGGTTCATATTTTGGTTTAACATATTTGATTGTATTGTATTGCGTTCTATTTATTTTTGTTCTATTTTACAGAGTTAACTGTTTCTCATTTCCGATGCTTTAGGACAAGGAAACCCATTTTCAATACTTCAGGGTCAGGAAAGCCCAAGAACATCCATGTGAGGCCATGTCAGCTATAATATTAATCAGAAGTACGTACTTGGGGATGATGCCATTTTTTGTTCCTTTATTTTTTTTCATTTGATTTAAGAGTTCATTGATGATTTTTTTGTCCTTCACTGGACAGATCCAACTATTTAATCAATTTACATGCGTGCATTAAAGCCAAGTGCAACGTGCCTACATTTTTTCATTTAACTGTTGTTACAATATACCAAAATAAACAAGGATATCAAATTGCAATACACGAATAAGGTATGAAGTACATGTTATTTATTATTATTTTTTTTTTTACTAGATCTTAATTTTTTGATAAATTTTCCTTTTAAATATTTGTTTGAAAATACAATAATATGAAACCATTGCAAGGATACAAGGATGATTAACCATTGAGGTATGCAGGAGAAACCTTAATTATGTCACGGCGTTATGTTAACATGGTGTTTATTGTATTTTTGGATTTGTAACGAATTGACTATTTGTCTTGACAGCAGTGTAAAATTATATAGTTTGGATATTAATGTATAATTCAGTACCTTATCATTCATTTTTTTAGCATGCTGAAAGTAAAATTTATGTCAACTTGCACGAACACCCAACATGTAGTTTCTTATTTTCAAATACTATTTACTTATTTGTCTATTGATGTGGTGCAATTTCCTTATAATGATGACTGTTATTTTAAAAGAGGTTGATACTATTGCGTTTTGATTGGTAAGTAGGTTTTGAGATATGATATGAGATTTAAATGCATGAAAATCATTGAGGTAAAATTTAACTTAATATCCAGTCATGCATTACGCAGTGAATAATTAGTATCTGTATTGAGTGATTTGAGTGGTGGACACATGAAAATAACATAAATGAAATAAAGTTGACCATATAACGCATGTATTATCAGAAAGTAAACTGGAATGACACCATCTTATCCTGAAGTAAAATAAGTTTGAGTTCCATTAGTAGAGTAATCATGTGAGCGTACACGTTGTTGCTGTTGTTGTTGCTTTTTTTTTTTTTTTTTTTTTTTGTTAGTTCATCCCTAGAGTAGATATAAAGAAGGTTGTCTACTTATAAGAGCATCTCTAACCCATTTTACGGATAATGCATCTAAAACTTATGTGTCCACAATGTTAATTCAATATTTGTGTATATGACAACAACGTTTGTAATTTCTCACCAATGCAAATATCAAATGTTTTCATTTTTTTTGCATATGTGTCGATTTATCATTTGTAGAAAATTGAGAAAATTATCTAACTCATCAATAATTGTATCGTGTAATACTTCACATTGTCATGTATAATATCCAAAACTAGACATTGTACTTCATAATGTCATCCTAGAATTGCAAATTACATTAGATTTGGAGAAACAAGTATAAATGACATTATCTAATTGCTTATATGGTTTGACATCACTTCAAAATTATTATGGGTTGGAGATACTCTAAACATTGGTTGTCCACTTATAGTTCTCCGCGTTCTTTATTGAAGGGATTCATGATAAAATTAAGCAGGAATTTTAGTTTTTTCTGAAAAGAACCGAATTGAAGAAGTGAGTCAAAGATAAACTGCAACAATGATATTCCAAGTGCAATAAAGAGGTTAATCAACAAGTTGGTCAATTACAATAAATAGAGTAATCATGAAATAGGCTACAATGTAGAGAAGAAAAAAAAGTGTTTATCGAAAATAATAGTTTAATTTAGATAACTGAGTTTGTTATGCTATTAATGTACATGCATAAAAATACATTGATAGAATTTGTTATTGTTTTTACTAAGGTTTTATTATTAATATTGTTACTTTTTTGGGGCTAGAATTTTGCTATTTTGGTTATTTGTACCATTAAATCCCAATAAAACCATTGCCTTTCTATCGTTCGGTTGTTCTATGACAGTTCCTTTTGTTCTTCTTCAAGGATCACATGCCATGTTAAAAGCTTCATGTATCAAAACCCATTCGAGCTTTGGTAATTAATTAAATCTTTGAGGCTGTTCTTTTATTTTTTTCTAAAAATTTAATTTCATTGCTTCTTCATCCTATGTAGCGGAAATCTTTGAGGCTGTTAAAAGCTCACTTCTTCTTCTGATATAATTGAAACAGAGAGAAAAAAAATACAAGTGGACTTGCGTTGAAACTTAGTGTTCTACGATACACTTTAGGCCACATGTAAGATTTATCCATCGTTTGTTTCCTTCATGTAATGTAAAATTATATATTTCACAAAAAGCTGACGGTTAACTTGCCCAAGATTTCTGCTATAGAATTCTTTGATGTATCAACAAAAAGTATTTCATTCAAATTCCAAAAGTTAATCATCATGAAAATAATATTGTCTCAAGACAAGTGTAAATGTTAGTGGAATGTTTTAAGCTAAAGAAATAGCAGCTGCCCGTGTGCGTAGCACGGGTTCATGCCCTAATTTTGTAACACCCCGAGAATTCTATAACTGTGAAATTAACAAATTAAAGTATAATTAATTTCAAATCAAAGAACTAAGGGAAACGGGATACGCCATTGCGTTCGTCTCGGAAAAATACGCAAAATAGAGTCCGTGTTTTCGAGAAACGGGGTCTGTATGAAGAAGATATGGCCTTCGGAAGTTTCTGAATTAAATTTAAAATTCAAACAGAATAAAACAATTAAAAATTCCGAAGTGGGGCCCAATGGGCCAGGGCGGAAAAAGACCCGCCTGACGCACCCAGGTCGACTGGGCTGTCGACCTGGTCTAACCAGGTCGACAGGCCTGTCGACAGGGCTGTCGACAGGGGTGTCGACCTGGTCCAGAGCCAGGTCGAACCCAGCCCAACCTGGCTGGCCAGGTCTGTGTTTGGCCGATTTTCTGTGGTCTGCTTTGTCATTAGGGCTAGGTGGCAGGCTCTAATTGGTCTCTCCTTAGGATGAAAGGCTACGATCTAACCAAGCAACATCAACGGTCCTAATCAGTTCATTACCTCTATAAAAACAACCCTAGACTAAACCCTAATCTATTCATTCAAAAATAAGAACAAAGCCGCCATGTTGCTGAGGAGCGTCTAGGATTAGCCACCAAATTGGAGAGAAGATTAGGAGGAAAATTCTAAAGCCTAAAGCAATTCAAGCAAATCAAATCAACGCCTACGTCAAAAAGAGTCGCATCTCTAATTAGAGAATTCGCCGCAACGATTGTAAGTAGAGTATTGTTTTGGTATGAACAAATAATTGTGTTGGTTTGTATACTTGATTTGTGGCGATAAAATAATTCATATTTGTGCGTTGGGATATTGTATACGTTTGGATATTCTTGAATTATGTTATTCATTATGAAAAACTACATGCGGTAGTTTTATGCAAGTATACGTTTGGAATATTCGCAAATTATGTAATCCATGTTGAAGCTACATGTATGTAGTTGATTAATTGAAATTCATGCAAGTTTGGGGTTTTGCTATTATGCCATCATAATGTAAATTTTTATACAAACATCATTTTTGTGAAGTAATTGGAATAAGTTTGGGTTATCATAATTCATATGGAAACTATGTTGAAATTGTGGCACCATGATCTATGTATTAAGCCATGCTTTTGTACTAGAAAAACCTATGTGCAAACTTATGAATATGGCTAGGCTATGATTGATATTTTACATAATTGAAAACCATGTTAGTCCTATATTGTTAGTAAGGATTATATGATGACATATGTGAGACATGGCTAGGTTAGGTTCAAAAATCCCTTTTTGCAAGTTTGCATGACTAAAGTAAAAATCATGATTTCATGTTAGAAATATTTATGCCATGGTTATGTGAACAAATACTTATGCCATGCTTATGTTTGACATTATGCCATGCTTATGTTTGACATTATGCCATGCTTATGTTAGAAATACTTGTGCCATGCTTATGTTTGACACTATGCCTAAATAAAATATAGGTTCATGTTGTAGCTATGACTATGTGTCAATAATGATACCTAATTTAGATTCTTATCTTAACTACAAGTTTACATGGTTTGATTCATGTCACCTATGCTTTATGACCAAAGTATATGTTACCACTATGCAAGTACACCAGTTTCTATTTTGTATTTCCAACGTCATATTGCAAGTTCATGCGCTCACCTTCCCCTTTTTGTGTATGTAATCACGCTTTAAGCCTCCCCTTTTCGTATGGCTAAGTTGGGCTTAAAAAGGCTAAGCCCAACATATACATAATAAACGGACGTGTTAAACGGGGGAAAATAACGTTGGGTTAAAATTACTAATGAATGAAAACATAAAATAGAAGGGCCCAAATTCAAGTATGGGTTGGGCCCATGATTGGTGTAACCTTTACACCATTAACTTAATGGGCCGCAAATATTTACATATAAGAAAAATAAAGAAGAAAGACAAAATATGTAAATGTAGAACATACGATGTGTTTAACCCGAGGTTGGATTGAGTTGTGATGTAAACCTGCCCGGAACCGCCCGGCTGTCCAGTAGTCACAACAATACCTATCCAATGTGGGAGGTTAAACATGGAGCCCAAATAAGGACCCGAGGTTAGACTGAGTTGTGGCGTAAGACTGCCCGGAACCAACCGGCAACAGGCAGCCACAACAATACCTGTCTAATGTGAGAGGTCAGGGCCTTAATAAGACAATTAAGGCTGAGTCAGGATTGTTAGGATTAAGTGAACTAAAGACTTAATCAAAATAGAACATGCTAAATTAAACGGACTGGTGGGGGTTAGGTTAGAAAACACTTAACCAACTTAGCATGATGGCTAGAGATAGAAAACCTAGTAACGGGGGACCCTTTTCAGCAGTAACCCTAGAAGGTGTATCAGGATACCCTGAAACTAGGCAGGGTGGGGCACGATTACTGGGCTGATTGTAAGAGGTCAAATCGACGGCGGTGGTGTAGCAGTGTAGGTTCTAACGGGGTGCGGGCGTGCACACACTCCGGCGCAGAAAAATAAAGCACTGGGCACCAGTAGCATACCTGTGCATTCTAAGGTCGTGTCGGGCCGCTGCCATGGGACTTGATACACCCCATGGTGGGACCAGCATAGGTAACTACAACATCGGGGGCCGTAAGACACATGTAACTATGCGAGTAGGAGCCGATCATCGTAGAATGGATCACATCACCCTGATTATGGGGTGCCAGTTGGAAACTAGTTTATATGGGTTCAGAGATTTACATGGGGTACGATAGTATATTCGACCCTAGACAACTTAACCAAGTTTATAGTGCTTGCCCACTTCTTGTTTATACTTATCATACCCAGTTCTTTATTCATAGACAGAATAGTACTAGACTTACTCAGGCTTTATGTCTGACTCTACTTTTCTTTCGTCTTCTTTTCTTCCGTTTCCCCCCCAGGTCCACAGGGAGGGAACACTGCAGCTTGACCAGCCTTAACATCCAGCTTGAAGAAGAGAAATGTATTGCTTGGACCTTTTCGTTTGAAACTATGGCTTTGGACAACCACTATGGGGCCTTTGCAGTTTATCTATGTTTTATTTATGCTTCTTTAAATAATGTAATCAAGACAGATTATGAAAGTGTTATGTTTTTGGAAAAGATGTAAGACAATTATGGTGATGTTGTTGTAACACGTATTTGCTTTTATGAAATAAAAGTTGTTGATTTTCCGCTGTTTACAAACTGTGTTCTTATATCTGTCTTGTATATCTGTGACTTATACTTATAAACCTCCACCAAAATTAGGGCATTCCCTTTGAGAGTGACCCTAACGGAGGTGGGGTGTTTCACTTGGTATCAGAGCATAGGTTTACCAGATAAGATAAATAGTTTTGAAAAATTATTTTCAAAAAGGAAATTTAAAGAAGCATTTTTAAAAGAAAAATATTATTTTATTTTAAAAAGGCAAAGTCCACTCCCCAAAGCCATAGGTACTATCTCTTATCCTTCGTTTTGAACCTATCCTTTTTGTTTCAGCATGTCCGAAGACCTTAACTTGCCGGAAGGGGTGCCAATACCTGGTTGGTTTAGACGGTTCTTAGAAGCAAGAGCCACTCAGCCAGGTCCTACCGTTCCTCCTCCCCCAGCTGCCGGTAATCATCCAGCTGCAGCGGCACCTTTTCCTCCACCTCCTCCTCGGGGAAACGCTTTTGCTAAGATATGTAAAGATTTTAAAGCTATGGGAGGAAGGGATTTCCATGGAACTGAGTCCTTCGTGGCAGCTAGAAATTGGCTGAAAGAAACGGAGGACCTATTCATCATCTTTGAGGTAGAAGATAGACAAAAAGTACAATTGGCGGTGTGGCTATTGAAGGGCGAGGCTTCCTACTGGTGGGAAGTCACTAATGCTGAAAGACCAGTGGAGACATGGGAGGACTTTAGGGCAAGGTTTGAGACTAAATTTCTCTCAGATGCGGAAAGAAGTTTGCAGTTGGAAAAATTCTTATTTCTTAAGCAAGGGGACAAGACAGTCAGAGAGTATGTGAATCAGTTCGATGAGCTGGCTAGGTTTGGGCTTGACCTAGTCAACACCCCGCACAAGAAGGCTCTCCGTTTCGTCAAAGGGTTGAATGAGCCATTACACAGTTTGGCCATGACCCATATACCCATGGGAGCCACGTATGAAAGATTGGTGCAAATGGCATTGCTGAATGAAGAAGATAAAGGCAAGAAGGAGACAAAGGCAGAAAGCTCTCAAGGGAAGGAAGAGGGTTTGCAGCCTAAGAAGATAGACTTTAAGAAAGGCGGGAAAGGCAACAAAGAGAAGAGGAAGTGTAATTTCTGTGGCAAAGTGGGGCACTTAGTAAAGGACTGCCGGAAAAAGAAGGCCAAGGAGAATGGTGGGTGCTTTTCTTGCGGTCAGACAGGCCACAGGGCAATGGACTGCCCAAAGAAACGAGGGCGGGGGCAGGGGGCTGGATCCACCTCAGGGGCACAGGTTCATGTGCTAGAAGCGCCACCTTTGCAACATCGAGGTACAAATACTTCTGTAGAAAGCGTAGTTTATCTTTATGATCACCCCGTTCGCACTTTATTTGATTCTGGCGCATCACACTCCTTTATCTCGTCTGCTTTAGTAGAATCTCTGCACCTAAAGACTAGTATGGTAGAGGACCCCTTAATTGTTTCAAACCCAATTGGGGGCCCAGCTCATTTGACTATGATCTGTTGGGATTGAAAATTTCCATTCTAAGTGTAGAATTTCAATGTAGTGCCTTTGTTTTGGGCTTTTCGGGTTATGGTTTGATTTTGGGTATGGATTGGCTATCCAGTAATGGGGCCATCCTTGATTGTGAGAAAAGGGTTGTTAGGCTACTAACCCAGCTCGGTAATACTTTGGAAATTTCTTGTAATCCCTCGTATGCGGTTATGCTTAGTTATCTTGAATCGCTAGATGCCTCTGTTGAAAATTTGCAGTCAGTTAGAGTGGTCCGGGAATATCCGGATGTCTTCGAAGAGGTGAAGGGCTTGCCTCCGAAGCGGGAAATAGACTTCCGCATATATCTTGTAGATAATGCAAAGCCTGTTGCGTTGCCCGTTAGACACATGGCTCCACGGGAATGGTAAGGGCTCAGTAAACAGATTGAAGAGCTTCTAGAGTAGGGGTTCATTAGAAGGGGCATTTCAGAATGGGGCGCTCTAGTAGTGTTCGCCCCTAAGGCAGAAGGTTCATTTCGCTTATGCATGAGTTGTGAAGAATCACCTTAGTAAGTTCATTTGACATTTGTTTATTTTCAAGAGATAATTCATCTATGTGGAATACCTTCTAGTAAGTGAACAAGATCCAAGATTCACTAGTGAATTTTGGAGAGCTTGCATGGAACCATGAGTACGCCGTTATGTTTGAGCCGAGTATACTAGAAGTAGAGTAAGTGAAAGAGGAACGAGAGGCAATAGTGAAATAGGTTCCAACTCATATTTTGGAAACAAGAATTAAGAAACTACGAAATTGTGAAGTTAAAGGCAGACAAAGCATAATGGAGTTAAGCTCAAGGAAATGCGACTTAGAAGATCGAAGACTAGATTCGTGCATCATATCTCTTCTTAAGAGTATATCCTTGATCCCTCTCTTCCTGTAGAGCTTACTTGCATGCTATCTTTTCTGTTTAGTCTCTCGGTCCCATTCTCAATCCCATTTCTGTCGCAAACCCCATAGGGAGTATGACTCATCTGTTAGTAACACATGTTGGGGCTTGAGGGTGTTCGTTGGATTGACCAAACTTTTTGGGTTTTATAGGATACGGGTTGGTCTTAGGAAGGGACTCCCTTGTGACCTAAAAGGAGTCCATCATGCTTAGTTTCCTAGAATCATATATGGTGGTTGGGTTGAGTAATTCTTTGGGTGTCAGTCTGATGTTGATTTCGGTCTTCGGGGCTGATGCTTAGAGAGTTCTTCTCCTAATCAATATATATGTGGCATAGATCTCCAGTTTTGACATTGCCTAATGGGCACAAAGTTTTTACTTGCTTCTATCATTCGACTATACCTTTAGGTAGGACCATTTCCTATCATTGAGAAAATTGGGAAAATGGCCTATAGATTAGAGCTACCCGAGAAGTTGGCTGGAGTCCACGACGTTTTTCACGTTTCACATCCCCGAAAATGTCTACATGAGTCTGCTGAAGTGGTAGAGCCAAATATCCTCGAAGAGGCCGAAGTGGAACGCGAAGCAACCATAAGAAAAGTTCCAACCTGCATATTAGGAACGGAAGTGAAGAAGCTACGCAACCGCGAAGTCAAACTCGTCAAAGTTCAGTGGAGCGACGCCGAGGGAGACGCGACTTGGGAAACTGAAGCTAGAATCCGTACAGCCTACCCTTTTCTGTTCGAGGGTACATCCTTGATCTTTCCTTTTCCTTAAGTTGCGCTTTTATCTATCTTTTTAGGTATATTTCCTCGACCTTATCTTTTAGGTAGAAACCCTTTGAGGGAAACATGTAATTGAAACATGTTATGGATGATGGTTGCAAGTGGTTGAAAGTGATTGCTAGTGGTTGCTCGTGGTTGCATATACACACACAATCTAGGTTTTAGATCGGCTCAGTCACTTCATATTGCATATGCATATATGTTTGCATTCGTATATGGTTGAACTATAATGTGTTGTCATATGGATGTTGCATTTGTATGAATGATTGTGCACTCATGTAGAATCATGAATAGGAAAATTTTCATACATAATGGATTCATGGCACTTACATGATTCGCATTAAGGAGGTCAACTGAATCAGTAGACCGCCTGATTTTGCATTAGATAAGTACATGTACACACACACTTCGCATATGATCATGAAGCATTAGAAGTCTTTTAAGGACAATGGATGCTCATGTTTGATGGATGAGTAGATGGATGATTGGATGTTAGGATATACATTCCTCCTGACTTGAAGATTTCGGGGACGAAATCCTTTTAAGTGGGGGAGAATGTAACACCCCGAGAATTCTATAACTGTGAAATTAACAAATTAAAGTATAATTAATTTCAAATCAAAGAACTAAGGGAAATGGGATACGCCATTGCGTTCGTCTCGGAAAAATACGCGAAATAGAGTCTGAGTTTTCGAGAAACGGGGTCCGTATGAAGAAGATATGGCCTTCGGAAGTTTCTGAATTAAATTTAAAATTCAAACAGAATAAAACAATTAAAAATTCCGAAGTGGGGCCCAATGGGCCAGGGCGGAAAAAGACCCGCCTGACGCACCCAGGTCGACTGGGCTGTCGACCTGGTCTAACCAGGTCGACAGGCCTGTCGACAGGGCTGTCGACAGGGGTGTCGACCTGGTCCAGAGCCAGGTCGAACCCAGCCCAACCTGGCTGGCCAGGTCTGTGTTTGGCCGATTTTCTGTGGTCTGCTTTGTCATTAGGGCTAGGTGGCAGGCTCTAATTGGTCTCTCCTTAGGATGAAAGGCTACGATCTAACCAAGCAACATCAACGGTCCTAATCAGTTCATTACCTCTATAAAAACAACCCTAGACTAAACCCTAATCTATTCATTCAAAAATAAGAACAAAGCCGCCATGTTGCTGAGGAGCGTCTAGGAGTAGCCACCAAATTGGAGAGAAGATTAGGAGGAAAATTCTAAAGCCTAAAGCAATTCAAGCAAATCAAATCAACGCCTACGTCAAAAAGAGTCGCATCTCTAATTAGAGAATTCGCCGCAACGATTGTAAGTAGAGTATTGTTTTGGTATGAACAAATAATTGTGTTGGTTTGTATACTTGATTTGTGGCGATAAAATAATTCATATTTGTGCGTTGGGATATTGTACACGTTTGGATATTCTTGAATTATGTTATTCATTATGAAAAACTACATGCGGTAGTTTTATGCAAGTATACGTTTGGAATATTCGCAAATTATGTAATCCATGTTGAAGCTACATGTATGTAGTTGATTAATTGAAATTCATGCAAGTTTGGGGTTTTGCTATTATGCCATCATAATGTAAATTTTTATACAAACATCATTTTTGTGAAGTAATTGGAATAAGTTTGGGTTATCATAATTCATATGGAAACTATGTTGAAATTGTGGCACCATGATCTATGTATTAAGCCATGCTTTTGTACTAGAAAAACCTATGTGCAAACTTATGAATATGGCTAGGCTATGATTGATATTTTACATAATTGAAAACCATGTTAGTCCTATATTGTTAGTAAGGATTATATGATGACATATGTGAGACATGGCTAGGTTAGGTTCAAAAATCCCTTTTTGCAAGTTTGCATGACTAAAGTAAAAATCATGATTTCATGTTAGAAATATTTATGCCATGGTTATGTGAACAAATACTTATGCCATGCTTATGTTTGACATTATGCCATGCTTATGTTTGACATTATGCCATGCTTATGTTAGAAATACTTGTGCCACGCTTATGTTTGACACTATGCCTAAATAAAATATAGGTTCATGTTGTAGCTATGACTATGTGTCAATAATGATAACTAATTTAGATTCTTATCTTAACTACAAGTTTACATGGTTTGATTCATGTCACCTATGCTTTATGACCAAAGTATATGTTACCACTATGCAAGTACACCAGTTTCTATTTTGTATTTCCAACGTCATATTGCAAGTTCATGCGCTCACCTTCCCCTTTTTGTGTATGTAATCACGCTTTAAGCCTCCCCTTTTCGTATGGCTAAGTTGGGCTTAAAAAGGCTAAGCCCAACATATACATAATAAACGGACGTGTTAAACGGGGGAAAATAACGTTGGGTTAAAATTACTAATGAATGAAAACATAAAATAGAAGGGCCCAAATTCAAGTATGGGTTGGGCCCATGATTGGTGTAACCTTTACACCATTAACTTAATGGGCCGCAAATATTTACATATAAGAAAAATAAAGAAGAAAGACAAAATATGTAAATGTAGAACATACGATGTGTTTAACCCGAGGTTGGATTGAGTTGTGATGTAAACCTGCCCGGAACCGCCCGGCTGTCCAGTAGTCACAACAATACCTATCCAATGTGGGAGGTTAAACATGGAGCCCAAATAAGGACCCGAGGTTAGACTGAGTTGTGGCGTAAGACTGCCCGGAACCAACCGGCAACAGGCAGCCACAACAATACCTGTCTAATGTGAGAGGTCAGGGCCTTAATAAGACAATTAAGGCTGAGTCAGGATTGTTAGGATTAAGTGAACTAAAGACTTAATCAAAATAGAACATGCTAAATTAAACGGACTGGTGGGGGTTAGGTTAGAAAACACTTAACCAACTTAGCATGATGGCTAGAGATAGAAAACCTAGTAACGGGGGACCCTTTTCAGCAGTAACCCTAGAAGGTGTATCAGGATACCCTGAAACTAGGCAGGGTGGGGCACGATTACTGGGCTGATTGTAAGAGGTCAAATCGACGGCGGTGGTGTAGCAGTGTAGGTTCTAACGGGGTGCGGGCGTGCACACACTCCGGCGCAGAAAAATAAAGCACTGGGCACCAGTAGCATACCTGTGCATTCTAAGGTCGTGTCGGGCCGCTGCCATGGGACTTGATACACCCCATGGTGGGACCAGCATAGGTAACTACAACATCGGGGGCCGTAAGACACATGTAACTATGCGAGTAGGAGCCGATCATCGTAGAATGGATCACATCACCCTGATTATGGGGTGCCAGTTGGAAACTAGTTTATATGGGTTCAGAGATTTACATGGGGTACGATAGTATATTCGACCCTAGACAACTTAACCAAGTTTATAGTGCTTGCCCACTTCTTGTTTATACTTATCATACCCAGTTCTTTATTCATAGACAGAATAGTACTAGACTTACTCAGGCTTTATGTCTGACTCTACTTTTCTTTCGTCTTCTTTTCTTCCGTTTCCCCCCCAGGTCCACAGGGAGGGAACACTGCAGCTTGACCAGCCTTAACATCCAGCTTGAAGAAGAGAAATGTATTGCTTGGACCTTTTCGTTTGAAACTATGGCTTTGGACAACCACTATGGGGCCTTTGCAGTTTATCTATGTTTTATTTATGCTTCTTTAAATAATGTAATCAAGACAGATTATGAAAGTGTTATGTTTTTGGAAAAGATGTAAGACAATTATGGTGATGTTGTTGTAACACGTATTTGCTTTTATGAAATAAAAGTTGTTGATTTTCCGCTGTTTACAAACTGTGTTCTTATATCTGTCTTGTATATCTGTGACTTATACTTATAAACCTCCACCAAAATTAGGGCATTCCCTTTGAGAGTGACCCTAACGGAGGTGGGGTGTTTCATGATTAAATTAACATAGTAACTTAAACTTAAATTGCAAAATAACTTTATTATTCTTTATTTTGTGAAAGATCATTCATACTCTAAATCGTACTATGCTTAAAACAGAAATATTGTTAGATAAGAAACATTAAAAGGATCCAAAACATTAAAAAATTCAGCATCAATAGACCATAAAATACATAATTTAATAAGTAACATGTATGTAAAAAGATGAATATGAAAATCATAAGCATTGTAAAACATATACGAATATACAATATAGTCATTTAACATGCAAAATGTAAAACAACAAAAGATTATTATGGCTAGATTTGAGTTTTTGGATTATAGTTCTAGTTCAGGCACAAATTTAAATTTTAGCCAAAAAAACTAAGATCTCGGACGATATTCTAGTATTTCATCTCGGTCGATATATCATTCGATATTCCAATATCTCGGGCGATATATTCAAAAGGAGCTTTAGAGTGATATTTGCAGTTTCGTTTCGGAAGGAGCCCAAAACGAGATATCGGAGGAGATCTCGGGCGACATTTGCGAGATTTGAAACAGTGATACCACACCCGTGTGGGGTTTCTGTAATGACCCGGGATTTTTACACTGATCACAGACACTGATTGATCGTAAGTACGTGTTTGTAAATACGATTTAAAAAAAGACTTTAAATTGTTTAAACATGTCAAAGGTTTGAAATTTAATTTCTTTAACTTTGTGTATATATGATAGCATGTATTGGACAGCACTTGCTAAAACTGGTTTATACACATTTATGTATGATAGCATAAATTTGATAGCGTTTGTTTAAAATGATTTTTCATATGTGTATAAAGACAACACTTTTTAATAGCAAGTTTTAATGCTATTTCTTTCACATATTTTCTTTATTTTTCCAAAGGATTTAGAGAATGAGTTTTTGCCAAATTTTGATTTGAAAATTTACACTTGAAATGTAAACATGACAAAACCACTTTGGTTGTCAAAACCAAGCTCAAAACAATTTTCAAGTTACATATGCATAACCACAACATGAAGGGATCATTTCCTTTTTCAAAGCATATTTCATATCAAATATTCAAAAGAGATATTTGCATTTTTGTATACATTAAATCAAACATGTATTGTCTATCACCACACCATAGATTTGATAACAAAGAAAATCTCAAGGAAGTGATTTGCATATGCATGAAAGCAAGAGCAAGAATTGTCAAATCTTTTTGAAAATTCATGAATCACTACACCATAAATCATGCTAACAACTAGGGTTCTTAAGGCTAAGGTTAGGCACATGGCAAGGTCTATTTGCTATCATGTATTTTCAGTTTTCAATCTTTTCTTTCTTTCACAATATTTTCAGATTTTGGCAACACTTGCAAGGCAAGTAAATTTCTTAAATGTGTGTGGTTCAATCAAGCTTTAATATGAGTTTTTGATTTGAAAACTCTTTGCCAAAAACTGATTTTTGATGGTACAAAAATGATGTTTTAAACCAAGAAGGATTGTGAAAGTTCATATGCATTTATGTATGACAATTCAAGGAAACAAATAAGAAGAGAAGTAGTGGTTGCCTAGGGGGTGAGTTGGGCTGATGCAAGCCATGTGAGCTCAGGATTTTTGTACTTAGATTTAGTAAGATAAAATATATCTTTGAGTTGTCACTTTTCAAAAATCTGAAAAACAAATTTTTCTCTCTTGCAAAACAGTTTTAATACACCAATATTTTATAGTTTTCTCCACTATAAATAAAGACCTGAACACACAAATCTAACACAACACAAACACTTCATTTGATCAAGTAAAGAGGACAAAATAGGACATGGGTTTAGGCTTTGAGGTGAGTAAAACTATTTCAAATTTTCTATTTTTTTGAAATTCCCGTATGTTTGGCTGTTTAAAATTTTAAATTTTAACTTGGATGATTGCAGTGTGTCTGTTAGGGTAGTACACCTTGGGTTGATTACTTGTTTGGTATGGTAGCACTGGTTGGTAATTAGGATTTCAAGTACAAAAGGTTAAGGAAGGGTTATTTCCTGATCCTGTTACCTGACAATGGTATTTTTGTTTATAATCATACAAATCAACATGAATCGGTATTCTATTATTAGTAAGTCAAGAACAATATGTCAGACAACTTTTAAACCTTCCATATAGTCATGTAAATTGTTAAATATGAAGTAACTTTTCCAAAACCTCACAGTTGCTTGAAGAGGAAACACCAACAAAGCTCTCTGGTCCTCAAATCCAAATTGGTTTTTCAAACCTAATAAAAACATGATTTGATTACATAGATGTAATGGTGGGTCGAAACTAAGATTTTTAGAAAAGAAATCATGATTTTTAAATACTTGAATCTTGAGAAATCTGTGATGATCGAAAAAATGATCATCTGCCATTTTCCGGCGATCAAGATGATCGGAGGGGACAAGTCTGGGCGTGGAGCTAGCTGACAGTGTAGGGGTGATGGGAAAAATACACAACAATTTTTCCATTGTTTAAATATTGGGATTGAAAGTGATTAGGTTTTAGGGCTCATGTTGGGTTCAAGTTTTTAAAATCGATTTGGGGGTAATATATTGGATCGAGTTCAGCATGGCTTGGTGAGAAGATGGCCAGAGGTGTGGAGAATACGTCGAAGGCGGTGGCAGGTTCCCAGGCGGTCGGGAATGATCGGTAAAGGTGGGTTTTTGAGTGACCAGGTTTAGGTACTGTCGGGTTTAAAAGTAGTAGCACGGTCAAAATTTGTTTCAGGCTGAAGGAGGAGGACGGGAAGGTGGCGACGCAACCTGGGGATGGAGGGTGACATGTGGCGACGACTATCGGTGGCTGGAAAGGATTCCGGCGCTTGTGCACGTGCACAACTGTGCACTTAAAAGAGAAGAAGAAGAAGAGGATCGACAAATGTGGTGTTAGCTAAAATCACGTGATCTGGGTGATTTGGCAAGGGCCGTGGCCATATTTTTAAAGTGGTACTTTATATCATGGGATACTTGGCCGTTTTAGCTTATAAATGAAGACTTTAAATAACTTTAAATTAAAACTTGTTTTTAAATTGGAATATGATACAAATAAAAAGGGAAATATAAAGAAAGAAAAGAAGAAATGAGAAAAAGAAATAAAAGCATAGGAAATGAGATAGAAGGAAAGAAATAAGAAAGGAAAGTAAGTAGGAGATAAATTGAAAAGAAATGAAATTTGTCGAATACAAATGAAAGAAATTTGTAGGAAATTAAATATAATACTAAGGATATTTACAAATATATTTGTTAAAAAGAAATAAAAGAAAATGATTAGCATGAGATGATCAGACAAGGACAGTGGTAAACAAAGTTATACTCGGTCCGGATTAAACAAGTTATTTTATTATAAATAAATAAAATAGGAAGTAAAAAGACAAGGGAAAAGGATTTAAAGATGTTTTTTATAAAATGTATATGTAATATACATTTGTATGAAAAGAAATATTAGTCGATGAATATGGACCGATATAGAAGCAACAAATTCTGTTTGTTCGAATCTGTTACTGGACCGATATTGAATCAGGATTTAAAAGACAGTTTTTGTCAAGGTCTGAAATTCAAAACAGAAACTGAAATTTTAAATTAAATTATAAATTTAATTTATAATAAGTATTAGAATTGATTTTCTAATGGGATATTTAAACTATAAGATCGAAAGAAGTTGATCAAGTGGAAAGGATCGAGTAGGGGTTTTAACAAAGGACGAGAAGTGAACACAGCAACTGTAATTATAATTTTATTTATAATTTAAATTTTCAAATGAAATGTTTAAATTTAAAACAAGGTAGAAACAGTATGTAACACAAACGGTAGGATTGTCAGCTTTTATCTGATAACTGAAATATCTGATATAAGAACTGATCATGAACAGTTCTGAACTGTACAAAACAAGAACTATGGAAAATGTTTTAACCGTGTTTAGACTGATAATAAAGAGAGGAATTTTCTCAGTATGGAAAGAAGAATAAGGAGATCAAGAATAAAGGATCCAAAGTGAAATTTGTCTAAAACGATACAAAGAGTGAAAGTTGATTTTAAATCAAAATTTAAGACATTCAAGATAATCAGATTTAGAATCATGATGAGAAATATTTTTCTAAAGAGAAAATACAGAAAGAATTCATTTTAAAGATGATGAACAAAACGGAAAGGAAAAAACTGTGCGACGCACATACTACAATTGACCGTTTTGAAAAGATGATCAACATACTAGATATTGACAAGAGGATCATGTACTGTTTGGTTTGACTATAACCGTATATGCAGATTAGATTATAATCTTGTTAGATTTATAATTTAAAGTGAAAAATGTTCGTTAATCATTTCAAAGAGACTGAAATTAAATATTTCACTTTGATTTGATTATACGTCGCGCGTCAGAGATTGTTGAATTGAAGACGGCGAGATACGAGGACTATTTTTGAATAGTGCCTTCGGTTTGTCCAGACCCAGGACAACTTGTATGGATGAATGTCTGACAAAGTATACCTAACAGATTGCGTAAGTTGATCGCTTCAATACTTTGTTTGGTGGCGGAGGAATTCGTTTCTCTTAGCTTTATACCCGTAGTTTTGGTGAGATCAATTTGTGATTTGACGGGTGTGACGATGTGGCATTCAAAGGAATTAAACCAGTGATGATTAAAAGATAACGTAAATCTAGCCTCAAGCCTCACACCCAGAAAATGACAAAAATCGGGCAGGCAGCATGGCTATGTGGGTCGCTCCCATTAGGGTGTAGCATCACCTATCTAGAGAAATTCCTTTTGTTTCTTAATCTATTGATTCTGCCCATTCGGGGATGGTTGCCGTACACAACCATCGGTGATATACACTCGATACACTCAAGAGAAATGAGTGGTCGGTCATGTGAGGGTCGGGTTGCAAGACGTTCTTGTTGAACCTAGGTGTGTTGGCCTCTAGAGATACATCAGCGGAAGGTGGTCCCATACATTGTCATAGTTGGAAATCCAATTTCCCTAAGCGCCAAGCGGTTTTTATTTGTATACTATGTAGGAGAATGTGAGATGCAAGCATTCTTCTAGATTCTAATTTATTCGTGAAAACACCTAGATACTATGATAATATCTGATTTAAAGTATACAAAGGATTTTGATCTCATAAGGTAAAAACCCGTTCCGTATTTACGGCGTGGTCTTATGAGATATTTTTATTTGTTTTTAAACTGTTTACTCATACCAGTCCCCTGACTGACCCGGAGTTTATTTTTCTATGTTTCCCTTAAACTCTTAGGTATTCATAACGCTTGTTATGAATAGACAAGTGAATCAGGATTTGGATACACTTGTGAAGCTGGAATGAAGATTTTGTTGTGTGTTGGTCCATCTATCTACTGTATAATTAAGTCTGTCAGTTGATCATCTATGATATACTGATGTACTATGAATGGGTTGTATCACTAGATTATGTATGCTCTGATGTAATATGTACCGCTGTGTAATGTTATAAAGTATTATCTTTTGTAAAAATTCCGCTGTGAGATTCTGATGTTCTGTGTTTTTATCTTCTATCTATTCTCATTTCTTATTAATGGCACAACTTGAGATGTGTTCGAAAGTTGGGTCGTTACAGTTGGTATCAGAGCTTAGGTTACTGATTACCTAGGTTTTGGGTAGGTGTGAGAGAGCGTATTTTTATATAAAATTTAAAATGAATTTAAATCAACTTGGATGTTATACATAAGTTAGTTATGCCCCATCAAGACTCGATTAACAACCTGTTATAGTCAGGTGATCAAAACGAGTGAACGAGGACGAAGAGGTCGAGCTAGAGGGTCATCCACTACTACTGATCGTAATACTGGATTCCAGGATCAACTTGAATTATATATAAATAAGACGAATTAAGATTGGATTCAAACTAGATTTTGGAATTTAAAATCCTCGGTATTTGAAAAATAATTTTCCAGATAAATATAAAGTAATATAGTATTACTTTGGAAAATTTGGACCAAAACCATTTTTGTATGGGTTTTAAAAGTGATAAAGCACTGAACTCACTTCAGCCGCCGGAAAATAATTCTGATGATGACTGCAGCATCATCAGTGTTCATTTTCTAGTTTCTAAGTGACAAATTGCTACCTTAGAAAAATTTCTGATGGAAAGTTTTTTGAATACAAGTGGCTTGAAAATTCTAATATTTTGAATTTGAGATAGTTATAAATATATATTTGTGCGATTTCTAAAGGATTTGAAAAAAAAACCTGGGAATTTGAATTCTGGAAATAAATTTTTACTTAAGCAAGTTAAATGGAAGAAGTGCCAAAAGATACTTTACTCTTTTTAGATAAAAGGAGTTAATTAATTAGGGTCAGCCTCGAGGTAAAATAAATATGGTTGGATTAAATTAGAACAATATTCATTCATATTAATACCAGAAATCAAGTTAGAATCTTAAACTGAGTTAAAATTTGGATTTCCTAGGATTAAGGCTGGGCTTGAGGGTTTATTAGATTTGGACTCAGGAAAAGTGAATTGGTCGATTTGTGAAATCAAATCATATTTGTGAATCCCGAACTGGAGATGATCAACTGAGTGAATGGATATTTTGGATCATACTTAACGGAGTTAAGTAAATGGACCGATGAGTTAGAAAGGGAATTTTGACAGATATTTTGGCTATTAATAGGAAATTGCTGATGTGTGTTTTATTTATCGATGTGTTTGATGTGTGTTTTTATAGGTCGATAACTCTAATCTACTACTTACAAATTTCGGGGATGAAATTTTTATAAGGAGGTAGAATGTAATGACCCGGGATTTTTACACTGATCACAGACACTGATTGATCGTAAGTACGTGTTTGTAAATACGATTTAAAAAAAGACTTTAAATTGTTTAAACATGTCAAAGGTTTGAAATTTAATTTCTTTAACTTTGTGTATATATGATAGCATGTATTGGACAACACTTGCTAAAACTGGTTTATACACATTTATGTATCATAGCATAAATTTGATAACGTTTGTTTAAAATGATTTTTCATATGTGTATAAAGACAACACTTTTTAATAGCAAGTTTTAATGCTATTTCTTTCACATATTTTGTTTATTTTTTCAAAGGATTTAGAGAATGAGTTTTTGCCAAATTTTGATTTGAAAATTTACACTTGAAATGTAAACATGACAAAACCACTTTGGTTGTCAAAAGAAAGCTCAAAACAATTTTCAAGTTACATATGCATAACCACAACATGAAGGGATCATTTCCTTTTTCAAAGCATATTTCATATCAAATATTCAAAAGAGATATTTGCATTTTTGTACACATTAAATCAAACATGTATTGTGTATCACCACACCATAGATTTGATAGCAAAGAAAATCTCAAGGAAGTGATTTGCATATGCATGAAAGCAAGAGCAAGAATTGTCAAATCTTTTTGAAAATTCATGAATCACTACACCATAAATCATGCTAACCACTAGGGTTCTTAAGGCTAAGGTTAGGCACATGGCAAGGTCTATTTGCTATCATGTATTTTCAGTTTTCAATCTTTTCTTTCTTTCACAATATTTTCAGATTTTGGCAACACTTGCAAGGCAAGTAAATTTCTTAAATGTGTGTGGTTCAATCAAGCTTTAATATGAGTTTTTGATTTGAAAACTCTTTGCCAAAAACTGATTTTTGATGGTACAAAAATGATGTTTTAAACCAAGAAGGATTGTGAAAGTTCATATGCATTTATGTATGACAATTCAAGGAAACAAATAAGAAGAGAAGTAGTGGTTGCCTAGGGGGTGAGTTTGGCTGATGCAAGCCATGTGAGCTCAGGATTTTTGTACTTAGATTTAGTAAGAGAAAATATATCTTTGAGTTGTCACTTTTCAAAAATCTGAAAAACAAATTTTCTCTCTTGCAAAACAGTTTTAATACACCAATATTTTATAGTTTTCTCCACTATAAATAAAGACCTGAACACACAAATCTAACACAACACAAACACTTCATTTGATCAAGTAAAGAGGACGAAACATGACAGGGGTTTAGGCTTTGAGGTGAGTAAAACTATTTCAAATTTTCTGTTTTTTTGAAATTCTCGTATGTTTGGCTGTTTAAAATTTTAAATTTTAACTTGGATGATTGCAGTGTGTCTGTTAGGGTAGTACACCTTGGGTTGATTACTTGTTTGGTATGGTAGCACTGGTTGGTAATTAGGATTTCAAGTACAAAAGGTTAAGGAAGGGTTATTTCCTGATCCTGTTACCTGACATTGGTATTTTTGTTTAAAATCATACAAATCAACATGAATCGGTATTCTATTGTTAGTAAGTCAAGAACAAGATGTCAGACAACTTTTAAACCTTCCATATAGTCATGTAAATTGTTAAATATGAAGTAACTTTTCCAAAACCTCACAGTTGCTTGAAGAGGAAACACCAACAAATCTCTCTGGTCCTCAAATCCAAATTGGTTTTTCAAACCTAATAAAAACATGATTTGATTACATAGATGTAATGGTGGGTCGAAACTAAGATTTTTAGAAAAGAAATCATGATTTTTAAATACCTGAATCTTGAGAAATCTATGATGATCGAAAAAATGATCATCTGCCTTTTTCCGGCGATCAAGATGATCGGAGGGAACAAGTCTGGGCGTGGAGCTAGCTGACAGTGTAGGGGTGATGGGAAAAATACACAACAATTTTTCCATTGTTTAAATATTGGGATTGAAAGTGATTAGGTTTTAGGGCTCATGTTGGGTTCAAGTTTTTAAAATCGATTTGGGGGTAATATATTGGATCGAGTTCAGCATGGCTTGGTGAGAAGATGGCCAGAGTGTGGAGAATACGTCGAAGGCGGTGGCAGGTTCCCAGGCGGTCGGGAATGATCGGTAAAGGTGGGTTTTTGAGTGACCAGGTTTAGGTACTGTCGGGTTTAAAAGTAGTAGCACGGTCAAAATTTGTTTCAGGCCGAAGGAGGAGGACGGGAAGGTGGCATGTGGCGACGACTATCGGTGGCTGGAAAGGATTCCGGCGCTTGTGCACGTGCACAACTGTGCACTTAAAAGAGAAGAAGAAGAGGATCGACAAATGTGGTGTTAGCTAAAATCACGTGATCTGGGTGATTTGGCAAGGGCCGTGGCCATATTTTTAAAGTGGTACTTTATATCATGGGATGCTTGGCCGTTTTAGCTTATAAATGAAGACTTTAAATAACTTTAAATTAAAACTTGTTTTTAAATTGGATTATGATATAAATAAAAAGGGAAATATAAAGAAAGAAAAGAAGAAATGAGAAAAAGAAATAAAAGCATAGGAAATGAGATAGAAGGAAAGAAATAAGAAAGGAAAGTAAGTAGGAGGTAAATTGAAAAGAAATGAAATTTGTCGAATACAAATGAAAGAAATTTCTTGGAAATTAAATATAATACTAAGGATATTTACAAATATATTTGTTAAAAAGAAATAAAAGAAAATGATTAGCATGAGATGATCAGACAAGGACAGTGGTAAACAAAGTTATACTCGGTCCGGATTAAACAAGTTATTTTATTATAAATAAATAAAATTGGAAGTAAAAAGACAAGGGAAAAGGATTTAAAGATGTTTTTTATAAAATGTATATGTAATATACATATGTATGAAAAGAAATATTAGTCGATGAATATGGACCGATATAGAACCAACAAATTCTGTTTGTTCGAATCTGTTACTGGACCAATATTGAATCAGGATTTAAAAGACAGTTTTTGTCAAGGTCTAAAATTCAAAACAGAAACTGAAATTTTAAATTAAATTATAAATTTAATTTATAATAAGTATTAGAAATGATTTTCTAATGGGATATTTAAACTATAAGATCGAAAGAAGTTGATCAAGTGGAAAGGATCGAGTAGGGGTTTTAACAAAGGACGAGAAGTGAACACAGCAACTGTAATTATAAATTTTAATTTATAATTTTAATTTATAATTTAAATTTTCAAATGAAATGTTTAAATTCAAAACAAGGTAGAAACAGTATGTAACACAAACGGTAGGATTGTCAGCTTTTATCTGATAACTGAAATATCTGATATAAGAACTGATCATGAACAGTTCTGAACTGTACAAAACAAGAACTATGGAAAATGTTTTAACCGTGTTTAGACTGATAATAAAGAGAGGAATTTTATCAGTATGGAAAGAAGAATAAGGAGATCAAGAATAAAGGATCCAAAGTGAAATTTGTCTAAAACGATACAAAGAGTGAAAGTTGATTTTAAATCAAAATTTAAGACATTCAAGATAATCAGATTTAGAATCATGATGAGAAATATTTTTCTAAAGAGAAAATACAGAAAGAATTCATTTTAAAGATGATGAACAAAACGGAAAGGAAAAAACTATGCGACGCACATACTACAATTGACCGTTTTGAAAAGATGATCAACATACTAGATATTGACAAGAGGATCATGTACTGTTTGGTTTGACTATAACCGTATATGCAGATTAGATTATAATCTTGTTAGATTTATAATTTAAAGTGAAAAATGTTCGTTAATCATTTCAAAGAGACTGAAATTAAATATTTCACTTTGATTTGATTATACGTCGCGCGTCAGAGATTGTTGAATTGAAGACGGCGAGATACAAGGACTATTTTTGAATAGTGCCTTCGGTTTGTCCAGACCCAGGACAACTTGTATGGACGAATGTCTGACAAAGTATACCTAACAGATTGCGTAAGTTGATCGCTTCAATACTTTGTTTGGTGGCGGAGGAATTCGTTTCTCTTAGCTTTATACCCGTAGTTTTGGTGAGATCAATTTGTGATTTGACGGGTGTGACGATGTGGCATTCAAAGGAATTAAACCAGTGATGATGAAAAGATAACGTAAATCTAGCCTCAAGCCTCACACCCAGAAAATGACAAAAATGGGGCAGGCAGCATGGCTATGTGGGTCGCTCCCATTAGGGTGTAGCATCACCTATCTAGAGAAATTCCTTTTGTTTCTTAATCTATTGATTCTGCCCATTCGGGGATGGTTGCCGTACACAACCATCGGTGATATACACTCGATACACTCAAGAGAAATGAGTGGTCGGTCATGTGAGGGTTGGGTTGCAAGACGTTCTTGTTGAACCCAGGTGTATTGGCCTCTAGAGATACATCAGCGGAAGGTGGTCCCATACCTTGTCATAGTTGGAAATCCAATTTCCCTAAGCGCCAAGCGGTTTTTATTTGTATACTATGTAGGAGAATGTGAGATGCAAGCATTCTTCTAGATTCTAATTTATTCGTGAAAACACCTAGATACTATGATAATATCGGATTTAAAGTATACAAAGGATTTTGATCTCATAAGGTAAAAACCCGTTCCGTATTTACGGCGTGGTCTTATGAGATATTTTTATTTGTTTTTAAACTGTTTACTCATACCAGTCCCCTGACTGACCCGGAGTTTATTTTTCTATGTTTCCCTTAAACTCTTGGGTATTCATAATGCTTGTTATGAATAGACAAGTGAATCAGGATTTGGATACACTTGTGAAGCTGGAATGAAGATTTTGTTGTGTGTTGGTCCATCTATCTACTGTATAATTAAGTCTGTCAGTTGATCATCTATGATATACTGATGTACTATGAATGGGTTGTATCACTAGATTATGTATGCTCTGATGTAATATGTACCGCTGTGTAATGTTATAAAGTATTATCTTTTGTAAAAATTCCGCTGTGTGATTCTGATGTTCTGTGTTTTTATCTTCTATCTATTCTCATTTCTTATTAATGGCACAACTTGAGATGTGTTCGAAAGTTGGGTCGTTACAGTTGGTATCAGAGCTTAGGTTACTGATTACCTAGGCTTTGGGTAGGTGTGAGAGAGCGTATTTTTATATAAAATTTGAAATGAATTTAAATCAACTTGGATGTTATACATAAGTTAGTTATGCCCCATCAAGACTCGATTAACAACCTGTTATAGTCAGGTGATCAAAACGAGTGAACGAGGACGAAGAGGTCAAGCTAGAGGGTCATCCACTACTACTGATCGTAATACTGGATTCCAGGATCAACTTGAATTATATATAAATAAGACGAATTAAGATTGGATTCAAACCAAATTTTGGAATTTAAAATCCTCGGTATTTGAAAAATAATTTTCCAGATAAATATAAAGTAATATAGTATTACTTTGGAAAATTTGGACCAAAACCATTTTTGTATGGGTTTTAAAAGTGATAAAGCACTGAACTCACTTCAGCCGCTGGAAAATAATTCTGATGATGACTGCAGCATCATCAGTGTTCATTTTCTAGTTTCTAAGTGACAAATTGCTACCTTAGAAAAATTTCTGATGGAAAGTTTTTTGAAAACAAGTGGCTTGAAAATTCTAATATTTTGAATTTGAGATAGTTATAAATATATATTTGTGCGATTTCTAAAGGATTTGAAAAAAAAACTGGGAATTTGAATTCTGGAAATAAATTTTTACTTAAGCAAGTTAAATGGAAGAAGTGCCAAAAGATACTGTACTCTTTTTAGATAAAAGGAGTTTATTAATTAGGGTCAGCCTCGAGGTAAAATAAATATGGTTGGATTAAATTAGAACAATATCCATTCATATTAATACCAGAAATCAAGTTAGAATCTTAAACTGAGTTAAAATTTGGATTTCCTAGGATTAAGGCTGGGCTTGAAGGTTTATTAGATTTGGACTCAGGAAAAGTGAATTGGTCGATTTGTGAAATCAAATCATATTTGTGAATCCCGAACTGGAGATGATTAACTGAGTGAATGGATATTTTGGATCATACTTAACGGAGTTAAGTAAATGGACCGATGAGTTAGAAAGGGAATTTTGACAGATATTTTGGCTATTAATAGGAAATTGCTGATGTGTGTTTTATTTATCGATGTGTTTGATGTGTGTTTTTATAGGTGGATAACTCTAATCTACTACTTTCAAATTTCGGGGACGAAATTTTTATAAGGGGGTAGTATGTAATGACCCGGGATTTTTACACTGATCACAGACACTGATTGATCGTAAGTACGTGTTTGTAAATACGATTTAAAAAAAGACTTTAAATTGTTTAAACATGTCAAAGGTTTGAAATTTAATTTCTTTAACTTCGTGTATATATGATAGAATGTATTGGACAGCACTTGCTAAAACTGGTTTATACACATTTATGTATGATAGCACAAATTTGATAACGTTTGTTTAAAATGATTTTTCATATGTGTATAAAGACAACACTTTTTAATAGCATGTTTTAATGCTATTTCTTTCACATATTTTGTTTATTTTTTCAAAGGATTTAGAGAATGAGTTTTTGCCAAATTTTGATTTGAAAATTTACACTTGAAATGTAAACATGACAAAACCACTTTGGTTGTCAAAAGAAAGCTCAAAACAATTTTCAAGTTACATATGCATAACCACAACATGAAGGGATCATTTCCTTTTTCAAAGCATATTTCATATCAAATATTCAAAAGAGATATTTGCATTTTTGTATACATTAAATCAAACATGTATTGTCTATCACCACACCATAGATTTGATAGCAAAGAAAATCTCAAGGAAGTGATTTGCATATGCATGAAAGCAAGAGCAAGAATTGTCAAATCTTTTTGAAAATTCATGAATCACTACACCATAAATCATGCTAACCACTAGGGTTCTTAAGGCTAAGGTTAGGCACATGGCAAGGTCTATTTGCTATCATGTATTTTCAGTTTTCAATCTTTTCTTTCTTTCACAACATTTCCAGATTTTGGCAACACTTGCAAGGCAAGTAAATTTCTTAAATGTGTGTGGTTCAATCAAGCTTTAATATGAGTTTTTGATTTGAAAACTCTTTGCCAAAAACTGATTTTTGATGGTACAAAAATGATGTTTTAAATTGTTTGAAAACCAAGAAGGATTGTGAAAGTTCATATGCATTTATGTATGACAATTCAAGGAAACAAATAAGAAGAGAAGTAGTGGTTGCCTAGGGGGTTTGAGGGGGTGAGTTGGGCGGATGCAATCCATGTGAGCTCAGGATTTTTGTACTTAGATTTAGTAAGAGAAAATATATCTTTGAGTTGTCACTTTTCAAAAATCTGAAAAACAGATTTTTCTCTCTTGCAAAACAGTTTTAAAACACCAATATTTTATAGTTTTCTCCATTATAAATAAAGGCCTGAACACACAAATCTAACACAACACAAACACTTCATTTGATCAAGTAAAGAGGAGTAAACAGGACAGGGGTTTAGGCTTTGAGGTGAGTAAAACTATTTTAAATTTTCCGTTTTTTTGAAATTCCCGTATGTTTGGCTATTTTAAATTTTAAATTTTAACTTAGATGATTGCAGTGTGTCTGTTAGGGTAGTACACCTTGGGTTGATTACTTGTTTGGTATGGTAGCACTGGTTGGTAATTAGGATTTCAAGTACAAAAGGTTAAGGAAGGGTTATTTCCATATCCTGTTACCTGACTTTGGTATTTTTGTTTAAAATCATACAAATCAACATGAATCAGTATTCTATTGTTAGTAAGTCAAGAACAAGATGTCAGACAACTTTTAAACCTTCCATATAGTCATGTAAATTGTTAAATATGAAGTAACTTTCCAAAACCTCACAATTGCTTGAAGAGGAAACACCAGTAAAGCTCTCTGGTCCTCAAATCCAAATTGGTTTTTCAAACCTAATAAAAACATGATTTGATTACATAGATGTAATGGTGGGTCGAAACTAAGATTTTTAGAAAAGAAATCATGATTTTTAAATACCTGAATCTTGAGAAATCTGTGATGATCGAAAAAATGATCATCTGCCTTTTTCCGGCGATCAAGATGATCGAAGGGGACAAGTCTGGGCGTGGAGCTAGCTGACAGTGTAGGGGTGATGGGAAAAATACACAACAATTTTTCCATTGTTTAAATATTGGGATTGAAAGTGATTAGGTTTTAGGGTTCATGTTGGGTTCAAGTTTTTAAAATCGATTTGGGGGTAATATAGTGGATCGAGTTCAGCATGGCTTGGTGAGAAGATGGTCAGAGGTGTGGAGAATACGTCGGAGGCGGTGGCAGGTTCCCAGGTGGTCGGGAATGATCGTTGAAGGTGGGTTTTTGAGTGACCAGGTTTAGGTACTATCGGGTTTAAAAGGAGTAGCACGCTCAAAATTTGTTTCAGGCCGAAGGAGGAGGACGGGAAGGTGGCGACGCAACCTGGGGATGGAGGGTGACATGTGGCGACGACTATCGGTGGCTGGAAAGGATTCCGACGCTTGTGCATGTGCACAACTGCGCACTTAAAAGAGAAGAAGAAGAAGAGGATCGACAAATGTGGTGTTAGCTAAAATCATGTGATCTGGGTGATTTGGCAAGGGCCGTGACCATATTATTAAAGTGGTACTTTATATCATGGGATACTTTGCCGTTTTAGCTTATAAATGAAGACTTTTAAATAACTTTAAATTAAAACTTCTTTGTAAATTGGATTATGATATAAATAAAAAGGGAAATATAAAGAAAGAAAAGAAGAAATGAGAAAAAGAAATAAAAGCATAGGAAATGAGATAGAAGGAAAGAAATAAGAAAGGAAAGTAAGTAGGAGATAAATTGAAAAGAAATGAAATTTGTCGAATACAAATGAAAGAAATTTCTTGGAAATTAAATATAATACTAAGGATATTTACAAATATATTTGTTAAAAAGAAATAAAAGAAAATGATTAGCATGAGATGATCAGACAAGGACAGTGGTAAACAAAGTTATATTCGGTCCGGATTAAACAAGTTATTTTATTATAAATAAATAAAATAGGAAGTAAAAAGACAAGGGAAAAGGATTTAAAGATGTTTTTTTATAAAATTTATATGTAATATACATACGTATGAAAAGAAATATTAGTCGATGAATATGGACCGATATAGAACGAACAAAGTCTGTTTGTTCGAATCTGTTACTGGACCGATATTGAATCAGGATTTAAAAGACAGTTTTTGTCAAGGTCTGAAATTCAAAATAGAAACTGAAATTTTAAATTAAATTATAAATTTAATTTATAATAAGTATTAGAAATGATTTTCTAATGGGATATTTAAACTATAAGATCGAAAGAAGTCGATCAAGTGGAAAGGATCGAGTAGGGGTTTTAACAAAGGACGAGAATTGAACATAGCAACTGTAATTATAAATTTTAATTTATAATTGAAATTTTCAAATGAAATGTTTAAATTCAAAACAAGGTAGAAACAGTATGTAACACAAACGGTAGGATTGTCAGCTTTTATCTGATAACTGAAATATCTGATATAAAAACTGATCATGAACAGTTCTGAACTGTACAAAACAAGAACTGTGGAAAATGTTTTAACTGTGTTTAGACTGATAATAAAGAGAGGAATTTTATCAGTATGGAAAGAAGAATAAGGAGATCAAGAATAAATGATCCAAAGTCAAATTTGTCTAAAACGATACAAAGCGTGAAAGTTGATTTTAAATCAAAATTTAAGACATTCATGATAATCAGATTTAGAATCATGATGAGAAATATTTTTCTAGAGAGAAAATAAAGAAAAATCCACTTTAAAGATGATGAACAAAACGGAAAGGAAAAAACCGTGCGACGCACATACTAAAATTGACCGTTTTGAAAAGATGATCAACATACTAGATATTGACAAGAGGATCATGTACTGTTTGGTTTGACTGTAACTGTATATGCAGATTAGATTATAATCTTGTTAGATTTATAATTTAAAGTGAAAAGTGTTCGTTAATCATTTCAAAGAGACCGAAATTAAATATTTCACGTTGATTTGATTATACGTCGTGCGTCAGAGATTGTTGAATTGAAGACGGCGAGATACAAGGACTATTTTTGAATAGTGCCTTCAGTTTGTCCAAACTCAGGAAAACTTGTATGGACGAATGTATGACAAAGTATACCTAACAGATCGCGTAAGTTGATCGCTTCAAAACTTTGTTTCGTGGCGGAGGAATTCGTTTCTCTTAGCTTTATACCCGTAGTTTTGGCGAGATCAATTTGTGATTTGACGGGTGTGACGATGTGGCATTCAAAGGAATTAAACCAGTGATGATGAAAAGATACCGTAAATCTAGCCTCAAGCCTCACACCCAGAAAATGACAAAAATCGGGCAGGCAACATGGCTATGTGGGTCGCTCCCATTAGGGTGTAGCATCACCTATCTAGAGAAATTCTTTTTGTTTCTTAATCTATTGATTCTGCCCATTCGGGGATGGTTGCCGTACACAACCATCGGTGATATACACTCGATACAGTTAAGAGAAATGAGTGGTCGGTCATGTGAGGGCCGGGTTGCAAGACGTTCTTGTTGAACCCAGGTGTATTGGCCTCTAGAGATACATCAGCGGAAGGTGGTCCCATACCTTGTCATATTTGGAAATCCAATTTCCCTAAGCGCCAAGCGGTTTTTATTTGTATACTATATTGGAGAATGTGAGATGCAAGCATTCTTCTAGATTCTAATTTATTCGTGAAAACACCTAGATACTATGATAATATCTGATTTAAAGTAAACAAAGGATTTTGATCTCATAAGGTAAAAACCCGTTCCGTATTTACGGCGTGGTCTTATGAGATATTTTTATTTGTTTTTAAACTGTTTACTCATACCAGTCCCCTGACTGACCCGGAGTTTATTTTTCTATGTTTCCCTTAAACTCTTGGGTATTCATAACGCTTGTTATGAATAGACAAGTGAATCAGGATTTGGATAGACTTGTGAAGCTGGAATGAAGATTTTGTTGTGTGTTGGTGAGACGACCCCAAACCCCGTTCTGACGGCGGCAAGGGTAATCCATGGAATATAACCCAGAAACAGATAATAGCAGAACAGAATTAAATAAATACACCAGAAAATGAACAATAGATTATACTGGATAAAAGTAATCATCAGAGTTACACATCATACAGGATCATACTTAGTACAAATACAGTTCAGCTATACATAAATGTCTACAGCGGAAAACAAACATAATGTACAATAGGAGCTGAACAACATAAAAAGAGGTAAATGATATAATCCATCTTCAGCTCCAGCTATCCAGAAAGAACCAGCTAAACCTGAATACAAGGCTGCCCGTGTAGAAAATGGGCCACCCGACTTTGAAAGTGAAACAAACTACGAGTCAGTCATGGGACTGGTATGAGAAATCTACTCAACACATTTATAATATGGCTAATCACAGGACCACGCCACTTTCGTGGAACGGGTTTACTCCATTGGATTGCCAGTGCTTTAAAACAAATCTTTCTTTTAAACAACGCCATGCATTTTATAAAAATGAAGCCATTATAAGACTCAGTTCCCATCTCACAATGCAACGCAAACCGGAGGATAGAGTTTTTACCTTATAACGGCCAAGATATGCTTGATACGAATAAAACAAAGGCATTTGATATTATTGCTAGTGTTTATATGTTTTGAAAACAATTTCAAATCATAACTATCAATCATAGACGGCATTAATGCCCCATACCACTATGTCGCCATATATAGGTATACAATTAAAACTGCACAGTCACGTATTTGGGAGTTGGATTTCCGTCATGTACCAAGGCAAAAGATAGTCCTTACCGACTTCGAGACAATCTAGCCTACCATGTCTCAGGATCAGAGCTCGAGTGACCCTTGGATCGTCAGGGCCGGTCCACCGATGTGGATTAAAATGCCTGAGCAATACATCTCCCCGCCCTATGAGGTGCAAATGAGCCAACGAATGACTCCATCGGACCCGGATCGTCCAATCTAACCGAGGCGCCTCGCAACAGCAACAACCACACAGGTGAAAAGTATATAAATGTCAGGGCTGGTAGGTCACTGACACCACCCTAGCTAGAAAGAAACGCAAGCCCTCCCTGATGTCCTCTCCCGTTTCTAGTTCATACCGGGGTGTGAGGTTCAAGAATTCACATTATACACAAAGCTATGCCACACAGGCGGGGCTTTGATCATCAACACAATACTTTGCTTTTCAACAGAAGCCCTGATCATTTGCCACTTAGGCATGCCACACTAGCAATTCATGCCATGCGACTGATGTCCATCGATATACAACCTCTGAGCTCGTGCTTCTCAGAGAAGGGCGTTAAGCAAAAGAATAAATTCTCCGCCGCCAAACAGATGTATATTTAACAGAGATCAATCAACACAGAATAAAATCCAATGTCAGACACACAGTCCATTTACAAGTCCGTTCTGGGTCTGAACGAAACCGGAGGCACTAAATACCTCGCAAACACATCGATCACCACGTACGTCTGGACGATCACCACTCATTATCCATATTTCGGGATGCCTCCCAATCAGGACCTCGGTTACCATCCAAACGAGGTGAAGATCTCCGGTCTTCGACCACCGTCTTCATCTTCGATTTCTTATCGTCGGTTCAGTTATTCAGAATGGGATAAACCCGGTCTTTCTGAGCAACTCGCGTATATAATAAACAAGTGCAACACTAACATATACACGCATCATTTCAATTCATTAGTCACTAACCGTCAATCAGTAAGAGAACGATTTCCCAAATATTAAACCTGAAGGCCGAAACCAACATCAGATCAACACCCAGGAAACCATTCGTCTTAGCTAACCTTCAGTAAATTTCTAAATCACATCCATATCATTTATAATATTTTATAATGATTTATCGCTATTTTTATTTATTTTAAAATAGCCAATTTATTCAAAACGACGCTTCGGGCCATAACGCGGCCGTGGCGCTGTTTTTCTTCAGATTTGATTTACACATATCTGAAAATCTAACCGTTGGATCCTTACAAAATTTACATCATTAGAAAGATCTTTTCAAAACGAATCCAACGGTTCCAGTTTCGGGAAATTCCGATGGTCGGATCTCCCGGTACAATCGTTTGAAGTTTCGATTTCAAAATACGAACTGCAGCGTCGTTATTCGATTAAATATAATTATATTTATATATATATATATAAATATAATCGATTCTGGCGCTGTTTTTCTTCAGATTTGATTTAAACATTCCAGACAATCCAACCGTTGGATTTTTACAAAGTTGGTGCCGTTGGAAAGATTTTTCCAAAGCGAACCCAACGGTTGCGATTTCAGGAAAATCCAATGGTCGGATCTCCCGTACTAATCGTTTGAAATTACGGTTTCAAAATACGAACTGCAGCGTCGTTATTCGATATATTACAATTCTATTTAAATATATATATCGATTCTTCAATTTCAAAACTATATTTTTTTCATACATTTGATAAAAATGATATTTTTATCTAACTGTCTTCTATTTCAACACTTCACTATATTTAACAAGTCATGTATATAATAAAATTGTGATTTTTATTGTAAAACAATTCATTTCAAAACACTATTATTTCATATAGTTTATATAGATGATAAAAAGGTGATTTTTATTATAAAACAATTTATTTTAAAACAAGGTCATTTTACATAGTTCATATAGATGATAAAAAGGTGATTTTAATTATAAATCAATTTATTTCAAAATATGAATACCATTCAACACATGAATTTCTAGTCAACGAATGAATATCGATTCAACACATGAAGGTTTTCTATAGTTTATATATATAGATAAAAATGTGATTTTTATATTTAAAACACGAAGACCATTCAACACATGAATTTCTAATCAACGAATGAATATCGATTCAACACATGAAGGTTTTCTATTCAACGAATAAATATAGTTTCAACAAATGGAAATAATTCAAACACATGAATATTATTCAAAATTTCGGCAGCATAACGGCAGGGTAGTTAAAACCGGGACCGTCCCTAGTACAGCTCCTCGCTCTACCTTAAAACCTCGCGGTTTTTGACAATGGGGATCGTGCATCTAGTTCGCACGCAGGCGGCATGTATATATTTATTTCATTTCCACAAACTAATCCTATGTGGTTTCAACCAAATATTTCTCAACCACAAACAGGTATTTTTCAACCACAATCAATCAATATCAACCACAAACAATCCCAAACAACCATTCGCTATCAATCAATTTTCACACCAATCACAACCAATAAATATCGTCCATGGTTTGTGGACGAGGGGCGTATATATATATATTTATATATAGCAATTCACTTCTATTTCTACACATATATAATTTTTACAACGCATATACAACTTATACATCGAACGTACAACTTATACAACGCTTATACAAGAGGTGTACAACGCTTATATAACTCATACATCGACTATATAATTTATACATCGTCGTTTTCCATATCGTTTATAAATTAGAAATCTCACTTTGGGTTCCACTCCACCAAAAATAGCAGAAGGCTCAAAAAAATATGCGGTCCCTTCTAAAATGCAGAAGACGTCCACACGAGTCCACTGTCTATTGTTTCACTGAATTTCGACCACAAAGCAAAAGGATATGATTTTTCAAAGTTTGCAATGGTTTTAAACTGTTAAAATCAGTTTTTAAATTAAACAGCCGTTACCTTTCTGAAATCTTCAAAACTAGGTTTGAAGTTTTCGTGCAATCCGTGAATCGATAGCTCGATCGGGCTACGCCATGTCGAAGAGGGAGGAGAGGCGCTCAGGCGCCGGGGGAGATGGCCAGTTCGACGCTGGCAGGAAGCGGCGGCGGCGGTTGGAAGCTCGGAACTTTCGAGCTCGATATCTCCTTGAATGATGAATGAAAAAATACAAACTATATATGGATTTGAAGATCTTCTCGAGCTCTTCAAAATCTTCAACTGGAGGAGGGGCTTATTTTGCCTGGTTTGGTCGAAAATTGGATGGGAACGGCGAGAATGGTTTTCGCCGTCGATCGGCTGTTACGGGGAGAGAGAAAAAGGATTTTTCTTTTTTTTTTATTTAAAAAAAAATATGATTGGTTGGGGGAGTTTTAAAGGGGTTTTCTGACACGACCACCAATCTAAACCCAACGACTGTCGTCCCCAGCGTTTTACCCCCATTCCGAACACAATGGGATACGTTTTGTAGGCCCATTCGACTGTTTCAGTCAGTTTCCATTCAAATTAAAATATAAAATAATTCAATATTCAATTTGAACGTACATTTCAATTTGCCAGGGCCACAAACTGATTCGAAAAATTCCAGAAAAATAAATCTGGCTATGTTTTGACGATACGGTCCCAACAAAACTAGTTTCGTCGAATTCTGAGACCGTTTGCAAAAAGGCCCATTTCTGGTCGATCCAATTTAACTGTAATTGACAAAAACACGTTTTCCTTTGCCACGCTCACATACTAGCTTCAAAAATTATAAAATTTGAAAACTAGCAATAACTTCACATCCCGGATCCAACAAAAGTGGTTTCGTCGAATTCCGAGGTCGTATGCAAAATGGCCAATTTTACGGGCTATATAAATTCCATAGCGACCTTTCTGAAAATTCATTTGGCCATTACTTTTGCTTTCCGCTATGAAAATTCGATTTTTCAGATTCGTTAGAAAGGTGTTCACTAACAGATTTAAATATTTTTGGTTTCGCTAAAATCCGTTTAGTTTTCCACCCGGTACAGTCCGACAAAGTTTGAATTCAATTTTTGAAACTGCAGCGCCATTTCAGGCCTTGTTTATAATTAGAATTAATTATATTTGTTTTCAAACGTCGATTCAAACTCACTTTTCATTGCTATAATTTACAATATTTATTTTAAATATTTAAAATCCATTATTTTAGCCAATTTAAAATCTTTAAATTGGTTCAGATTTTCTGGGTCGTTACAATCTCCCCCACTTAAAACTTTTCGTCCCCGAAAAGGAACAAAGTCGAAAGTGGTTTGATTAATCAACTCTACGTTCGATCTGGCTTCAATTCTCCAACTTTTCAGTTTCTGAGAATTTTCAAATTCTTCAAAAATTTGGCTAACACCCGGAATTTTCGAAAAATTTCGCCATAACCTCCTTTGTACGGAGAGAGGTTTGGAAATTTATTGGGCCGTATTAGGTACCCAATAAATCCTAATAAGCATACACATATTTATAGTGATATATTCTGGTCTTTACAGGGGAGCGTGTATTGATAATAACTCCAGAGAATAAATTCTCGTCACCCTGTTCCGTGTGGGTAATAAATAGTCCATGTGCCGTATCTAATAACTAGAGAGACGTGGTTATTGTCAACTCCAGACCCGTGTGGGGTTTTTATTAATCTGGCAATTTAATCGTTACAATTTAAATAGTCCATATCAGTCATCAGTTCAACCTGTAAAATATAGTCATCGCCATACAAGCCTCTCGCTCGTATGGTAAATCTTCCACCTCGTCACACAAGCTCCAAATGCTTATGTGGTATATGATGAAGTATTCCTATCTTCTGAAGTATGCCATGTAATGTAGTTCAAAATTAATTGTTACTATCCTATGGCGACGTTTATTATTTCACACAGAAAAACCAGCACTCCGCATCCAATGGCATTCACAGGAGTTGATATAATAATATTTCGCATCCAACTCATTAAGGTTTACCTGTTTGTCGGGCACGCAAATAAAATCTTTACTCAACAGCTAATCCATTTACCTGTTCAAACATATATAATGCACAAGTATATATATTTCTATCTATTTTTAACCCAGTTCAATGTGTGATATAATCGAATAAATTCTACCATTCATTCTACTATTGACTAAATTAACTATCGTTTCAATAATTTAATTAATCAAATTTACTATCACACAACACGAACAACAATCAAATTGTTTTTAACTTTTCAAAATCCTACAAATCAATTCCTATATTCTTTTACTTTTCAAATATATATCTTTTATATATTCAAAAATTATATTTCTAAAACCAGACTTTATATATAATCACAAATACGTTATTTAAAAGCATATTACGCTCGACTCGTTCTGAGGCACTTCTGACCCCATCTCTAACGAGTTGTTCTGATTCTGCTTTACTTATACTAGGATATTACTGATCCTATCTGTATAGAGTTACCCGTCCTAGAACACTACTGGTTCTATTTCTGACGAGTTCGTTCATATGTTATATCCCAGCACTAAGCTTAACCAAAGCTCTGATACCAAATGAGACGACCCCAAACACCGTACTGACGGCGGCAAGGGTAATCCGTGGAATATAACACAGAAACAGATAATAGCATAACAGGATTAAATAAGTACACCAGAAAATGAACAATAGAATATACTGGATAAAAGTAATCATCAGAGTTACACAGCATACAGGATCATACTTAGTACAAATACAGTTCAGCTATACATAAATGTCTACAGCGGAAAACAAACATAATGTACAATAGGAGCCGAACAACATAAAAAGAGGTAAATGATAGAATCCATCTTCAGCTCCAGCTATCCAGAAAGAACCAGCTAAACCTGAATACAAGGCTGCCCGTGTAGAAAAAGGGGCACCCGAGTTTGAAAGTGAAACAAACTACGAGTCAGTCATGGGACTGGTATGAGAAATCTACTCAACACATTTATAATATGGCTAATCACAGGACCACGCCACTTTCGTGGAACGGGTTTACTCCATTGGATTGCCAGTGCTTTAAAACAAATCTTTCTTTTAAACAACGCCATGCATTTTATAAAAATGAAGCCATTATAAGACTCAGTTCCCATCACACAATGCAACGCAAACCGGAGGATAGAGTTTTTACCTTATAACGGCCAAGATATGCTAGATACGAATAAAACAAAGGCATTTGATATTATTGCTAGTGTTTATATGTTTTGAAAACAATTTCAAATCATAACTATCAATCATAGACGGCATTAATGCCCCATACCACTATGTCGCCATATATAGGTATACAATTAAAACCGCACAGTCACGTATTTGGGAGTTGGATTTCCGTCATGTACCAAGGCAAAAGATAGTCCTTACCGACTTCGAGACAATCTAGCCTACCATGTCTCAGGATCAGAGCTCGAGTGACCCTTGGATCGTCAGGGCCGGTCCACCGATGTGGATTAAAATGCCTGAGCAATACGTCTCCCCGCCCTATGGGGCGCAAATGAGCCAACGAATGGCTCCATCGGACCCAGATCGTCCGATCTAACCGAGGCGCCTCGCAACAGCAACAACCACACAGGTGAAAAGTATATAAATGTCAGGGCTGGTAGGTCACTGACACCACCCTAGCTAGAAAGAAACGAAAGCCCTCCCTGATGTCCTCTCTTGTTTCTGGTTCATACCGGGGTGTGAGGTTCGCGAATTCACGTTATACACAAAGCTATGCCACACAGGCGGGGCTTTGATCATCAACACAAGACTTTGCTTTTCTACAGAAGCCCTGATCATTTGCCACTAAGGCATGCCACACTAGCAATTCATGCCATGCAACTGATGTCCATCGATATACAACCTCTGAGCTCGTGCGTCTCAGAGAAGGGAGTTAAGCAAAAGAATAAATTCTCCGCCGCCAAATAGATGTATATTTAACAGAGATCAATCAACACAGAATAAAATCCAATGTCAGACACACAGTCCATTTACAAGTCCGTTCTGGGTCTGAACGAAACCGGAGGCACTAAATACCTCGCAAACCCATCGATCACCACGTACGTCTGGACGATCACCATTCATTATCCATATTTCGGGATGCCTCCCAATAAGGACCTCGGTTACCATCCAAACGAGGTGAAGATCTCCGGTCTTCGACCACCGTCTTCATCTTCGATTTCTTATCGTTGGTTCAGTTATTCAGAATGGGATAAACCCGGTCTTTCTGAGCAACTCGTGTATATAATAAACAAGTGCAACACTAACATATACACGCATCATTTCAATTCATTAGTCACTAACCGTCAATCAGTAAGAGAACGATTTCCCAAATATTAACCCCGAAGGCCGAAGCCAACATCAGATCAACACCCAGGAAACCATTCGTCTTAGCCAACTTCAGTTAATTTCTAAATCACATCCATATCGTTTATAATATTTTATAACGATTTATCGCTATTTTTATTTATTTTAAAATAGCCAATTTATTCAAAACGACGCTTCGGGCCATAACGCGGCCGTGGCGCTGCTTTTCTTCAGATTTGATTTACACATATCTGAAAATCTAACCGTTGGATCTTTACAAAATTTTCATCATTAGAAAGATCTTTTCAAAACGAATCCAACGGTTGTAGTTTCGGGAAATTCCGACGGTCGGATCTCCCGGTACAATCGTTTGAAGTTTCGATTTCAAAAATACAAACTACAGCGTCGTTATTCGATTAAATATAATTATATTTATATATATATATAAATATAATCGATTCTGGCGCTGTTTTTCTTCAGATTTGATTTAAACATTCCAGACAATCCAACCGTTGGATTTTTACAAAGTTGGTGCCGTTGGAAAGATTTTTCCAAAGCGAACCCAACGGTTGCGATTTCAGGAAAATCCGATGGTCGGATCTCCCGTACTAATCGTTTGAAATCACGGTTTCAAAATACGAACTGCAGCGTCGTTATTCGATATATTTCAATTCTATTTAAATATATATATCGATTCTTCGATTTCAAAAATGTATATTTTTTTCATACATTTGATAAAAATGATATTTTTATCTAACTGTCTTCTATTTCAACACTTCACTATATTTAACAAGTCATGTATATAATAAAATTGTGATTTTTATTGTAAAACAATTCATTTCAAAACACTATTATTTCATATAGTTTATATAGATGATAAAAAGGTGATTTTTATTATAAAAAATTTATTTTAAAACAAGGTCATTTTACATAGTTCATATAGATGATAAAAAGGCGATTTTTATTATAAAACAATTTATTTCAAAATATGAATACCATTCAACACATGAATTTCTAGTCAACGAATGAATATCGATTCAACACATGAAGGTTTTCTATAGTTTATATATATAGATAAAAATGTGATTTTTATATTTAAAACACGAAGACCATTCAACACATGAATTTCTAATCAACGAATGAATATCGATTCAACACATGAAGGTTTTCTATTCAACGAATAGATATAGTTTCAGCAAATGAAATAATTCAAACACATGAATATTATTCAAAATTTCGGCAGCATAACGGCAGGGTAGTTAAAACCGGGACCGTCCCTACTACGGCTCCTCGCTCTACCTTAAAACCTCGCGGTTTTTGACAATGGGGATCATGCATCTAGTTCGCACGCAGGCGGCATATATATATATTTATTTCATTTCCACAAACTAATCCTATGTGGTTTCAACCAAATATTTCTCAACCACAAACGGGTATTTTTCAACCACAATCAATCAATATCAACCACAAACAATCCCAAACAACCATTCGCTATCAATCAATTTTCACACCAATCACAACCAATAAATATCGTCCATGGTTTGTGGACGAGGGGCGTATATATATATATATATATATAGCAATTCACTTCTATTTCAACACATATATAATTTTTACAACGCATATACAACTTATACATCGAACGTACAACTTATACAACGCTTATACAAGAGGTGTACAACGCTTATATAACTCATACATCGACTATATAATTTATACATCGTCGTTTTCCATATCGTTTATAAATTAGAAATCTCACTTTGGGTTCCACTCCACCAAAAATAGCAGAAGGCTCAGAAAAATATGCGGTCTCTTCTAAAATGCAGAAGACGTCCACACGAGTCCACTGTCTCTTGTTTCATTGAATCTCGACCACAAAGCAAAAAGATATGATTTTTCAAAGTTTGCAACGGTTTTAAACTGTTAAAATCAGTTTTTAAATTAAACAGCCGTTACCTTTATGAAATCTTCAAAACTAGGTTTGAAGTTTTCGTGCAATCCGTGAATCGATAGCTCGATCGGGCTACGCCGTGTCGAAGAGGGAGGAGAGGCGCTCAGGTGCCGGGGGAGATGGCCAGTTCGACGCTGGCAGGAAGCGGCGGCGGCGGTTGGAAGCTCGGAACTTTCGAGCTCGATATCTCCTTGAATGATGAACGAAAAAATACAAACTATATATGGATTTGAAGATCTTCTCGAGCTCTTCAAAATCTTCAACTGGAGGAGGGGCTAATTTTGCCTGGTTTGGTCGGAAATTGGATGGGAACGGCGAGAATGGTTTTCGCCGTCGATCGGCTGTTACGGGGAGAGAGAAAAAGGATTTTTCTTTTTTCTTTTATTTAAAAAAAATATGATTGGTCGGGGGAGTTTTAAAGGGGTTTTCTGACACGACCACCAATCTAAACCCAACGACTGTCGTCTCCAGCGTTTTACCCCCATTCCGAACACAATGGGATATGTTTCGTAGGCCCATTCGACTGTTTCAGTCAGTTTCCATTCAAATTAAAATATAAAACATTCAATATTCAATTTGAACGTACATTTCAATTTGCCAGGGCCACAAACTGATTCGAAAAATTCCAGAAAAATAAATCTGGCTATGTTTTGACGATACGGTCCCAACAAAACTAGTTTCGTCGAATTCTGAGACCGTTTCAAAAAGGTCCATTTCTGGTCGATCCAATTTAACTGTAATTGATCAAAACACGTTTTCCTTTGCCACGCTCACATACTAGCTTCAAAAATTATAAAATTTGAAACCTAGCAATAACTTCACATCCCGGATCCAACAAAAGTGGTTTCGTCGAATTCCGAGGTCGTATGCAAAATGGCCAATTTTACGGGCTATATAAATTCCATAGCGACCTTTCTGAAAATTCATTTGGCCATAAGTTTTGCTTTCCGCTATGAAAATTCGATTTTTCAGATTCGTTAGAAAGGTGTTCACTAACAGATTTAAATATTTTTGGTTTCGCTAAAATCCGTTTTGTTTTGCACCCGGTACAGTCCGACAAAGTTTGAATTCAATTTTTGAAACTGCAGCGCCATTTCAGGCCTTGTTTATAATTAGAATTAATTATATTCGTTTTCAAACGTCGATTCAAACTCACTTTTCATTGCTATAATTTACAATATTTATTTTAAATATTTAAAATCCATTATTTTAGCCAATTTAAATTTTTTAAATTGGTTCAGATTTTCTGGGTCGTTACAGTTGGTCCATCTATCTACTGTATAATTAAGTCTGTCAGTTGATCATATATGATATACTGATGTACTATGAATGGGTTGTATCACTAGATTATGTATGCTCTGATGTAAAATGTACCGCTGTGTAATGTTATAAAGTATTATCTTTTGTAAAAATTCCGCTGTGAGATTCTGATGTTCTGTTTTTTTATCTTCTATCTATTCTCATTTCTTATTAATGGCACAACTTGAGATGTGTTCGAAAGTTGGGTCGTTACAGTTGGTATCAGAGCTTAGGTTACTGATTACCTAGGCTTTGGGTAGGTGCGAGAGAGCGTATTTTTATATAAAATTTAAAATGAATTTAAATTAACTTGGATGTTATAGTCAGGTGATAAAAATGAGTGAACGAGGACGAAGAGGTCGAGCTAGAGGGTCATCCACTACTACTGATCGTAATACTGGATTCCAGGATCAACTTGAATTATATATAAATAAGACGAATTAAGATTGGATTCAAACCAGATTTTGGAATTTAAAATCCTTGGTATTTGAAAAATAATTTTCCAGATAAATATAAAGTAATATAGTATTACTTTGGAAAATTTGGACAAAAACCATTTTTGTATGGGTTTTAAAAGCGATAAAGCACTGAACTCACTTCAGCCACTGCAAAATAATTCTGATGATGACTGCGGCATCATCAGTGTTCATTTTCAAGTTTCTAAGTGACAAATTGCTACCTTAGAAAAATTTCTGATGGAAAGTTTTTTGAAAACAAGTGGCTTGAAAATTCTTATATTTTGAATTTGAGATAGTTATAAATATATATATTTGTGCGATTTCTAAAGGATTTGAAAAAAACCCTGGGAATTTGAATTCTGGAAATAAATTTTTACTTAAGCAAGTTAAATGGAAGAAGTGCCAAAAGATACTTTACTCTTTTTAGATAAAAGGAGTTTATTAATTAGGGTCAGCCTCGAGGTAAAATAAATATGGTTGGATTAAATTAGAACAATATCCATTCATATTAATACCGGAAATCAAGTTTGAATTTTAAACTGAGTTAAAATTCGGATTCCCTGGGATTAAGGCTGGGCTTGAGGGTTTATTAGATTTGGACTCAGGAAAAGTGAATTGGTCGATTTGTGAAATCAAATCATATTTGTGAATCCCGAACTGGAGATGATAAACTGAGTGAATGGATATTTTGGATAATACTTAACGGAGTTAAGTAAATGGACCGATGAGTTAGAAACGGAATTTTGACAGATATTTTGGTTATTAATAGGAAATTGCTGATGTGTGTTTTATTTATCGATGTGTTTGATGTGTGTTTTTATAGTTCGATAACTCTAATCTACTACTTACAAATTTCGGGGACGAAATTTTTATAAGGGGGTAGAATGTAATGACCCGGGATTTTTACACTGATCACAGACACTGATTGATCGTAAGTACGTGTTTGTAAATACGATTTAAAAAAAGACTTTAAATTGTTTAAACATGTCAAAGGTTTGAAATTTAATTTCTTTAACTTTGTGTATATATGATAGCATGTATTGGACAACACTTGCTAAAACTGGTTTATATACATTTATGTATGATAGCATAAATTTGATAGCGTTTGTTTAAAATGATTTTTCATATATGTATAAAGACAACACTTTTTAATAGCAAGTTTTAATGCTATTTCTTTTACATATTTTGTTTATTTTTCCAAAGGATTTAGAAATGAGTTTTTGCCAAATTTTGATTGGAAAATTTACACTTGAAATGTAAACATGACAAAACCACTTTGGTTGTCAAAAGCAAGCTCAAAACAATTTTCAAGTTACATATGCATAACCACAACATGAAGAGATCATTTCCTTTTTCAAAGCATATTTCATATCAAATATTCAAAAGAGATATTTGCATTTTTGTATACATTAAATCAAATATGTATTGTCTATCACCACACCATAGATTTGATAGCAAAGAAAATCTAAAGGAAGTGATTTGCATATGCATGAAAGCAAGAGCAAGAATTGTCAAATCTTTTTGAAAATTCATGAATCACTACAACATAAATCATGCTAACCATTAGTTAGGAAAAATTAACTAAGTAATTAATTTACTTAACTCCTTCCAGTTCAAATTACTTGATCTCCAAAACCCCATGTCGATCTCAACTTCCGTCCATCGCGCCTCTATCGTGACCCTGGACCCCCCATCACCCATGCCATGCCAACCAACTACGAGAGCCGCACCTCCCCTCAAACCCTTGGCGAACTCGACGGCCCTGGCACACCGAAAAACTGCCATGAACGGTGGCACTTTGTGCCCAAATTCACGAAATTTACTCAACGAGTTCTTATCATACACATACATAATTGAAGCCCCCTGAAAGCTCTTTGATTTCCTTTATTACGTTTTCGAAATTATAGAATGGATTAGGAGATAACGGGGGAGAAAGAATTGAAGAAATTCCTCTCTCTATTTTGTATGCGGCAGCTTGAAGAACGCGTTGACCACGCTGGAGAAATAGACGAGTTTGACCTAGGTTAGGGTTCATATAATTTAATTTAATTAATATTAAATTCACAAATTACTGGTTTATTGGTTCGAACTCCAAATCAAACCCAAAAACTATCGTTCTAAGCTAATTACCCCCATTCCGAACACAATGGGATATGTCCTGTAGGCCAATTCAACTGTTTCGATCAGTTATCGTCAAAATTAAAATATAAGTCGATATATATCCTTTTGAACATACATTTCAATTTACCGAGGCCACAAACAGACTCTGAAAATTCCAGAAAAATTATTTCTAGCTTCGTATTGACAATACGGTCCTAAAAAAACTAATTTCGTCAAATTCGAAGACTGTTTGAAAAATAGTCATTTTCTGGTCGATCCAAATTGATTGAAACTGTCAAAACACGTTTTCTTTTGCCACGCTCACATATTGATTCCAAAATAGTGAAAATTGGAATCTAGTAATAATTTGACATTCCAGATCCAACAAAAGTGGTTTCGTCGAAAACGGAGGTCATTTGCAAAATGGCTATTTTTAAGGGCTATATTTTCCATAGCGACTATTCTGAATTTTCAATTGGGCATAATTTTTTATTCCCGCTATGAAATTTTGATTTTTCAGATTCGCTGGAAAGATATTTTCAAATAGATTGAAATATTTTTGGTTTCGCTAAATCCGATTTATTTGGATCCTGTACATTCATTTGAAATTCGAAATCGAATTTTCAAACTATCGCGCCATTTTCGATTCCTTTTATAATTAAAATTAAATATTTATATTTTAACGATGATTCATATAAATATATATGTTCTAATTCTATTCAAAATAAATTCTAGTCATTATTATTTAAAATAATTCATTTAAAAATTTCCAAATTCACTACAATTGCCAAAATAAAATTTTTAAATTGGTTTTGATTTTCCGGGTTGTTACACAAAATTGTGTTTCATTATCAACATGCGAAGCTGATTAAATATCTGCTCCACTAGCTTGTGCTCAGGTATTATATATGCAGCAAACACTAAAAGATTTCATTGTAAATTTGTCAAATTCCATAATCTACAGTGACAATACAAGCGCAATAAATTGATCGGAGAATCTGGTAAACCATTTCAGAACTAAACACATTGATATCAGACATCACTTCTTGAGAGATAATTTTGAAAAACAAACAATTAATTTAGAATTTGTTAACTCAGAAAATCAAATTGTTGATATCTTTACAAAGCCCCTTTTAGAGAATTCTTTTGTTAAACTCAGACGAGAATTAGGAATTGTATCATTCAAAGATCTCTAAAAAGTTCTTTGATTTTCATATGCTTATAATGTCTTAATCTCTTTTTAATCGATGACAAAGGGGGAGAAATATCTCTCATGATGATACCATTTTTATTTTTCCATGCTATTATACTCTTATATTTTCCATACTATTGGAAAATTGTGCTAACATTTGTGAATATAGGACTCAATTGGTAAGGATATAAGATTATAAACTAACAAATTTGTGCAGAAATTCAGGGGGAGCTATACATTCAGGGGGAGAAAATCCAAAGTGTTGTCATCAACCAAAAAGGGGGAGAATGTTGAATAACAAGATTTTGATCGATGCCAACGAATGAAGCTACTATGAGAATCGAATCATAAAGATAAGTTTTTTTATATATATGTATATATATATATACACATTAAGTCGTGTTACAATTATGTTAAAACCTATCCTCAAGTATACACGAATGTGCTACTCAAAGTTATATATATATATATGTGTGTGTGTGTGTGTGTGTGTATGTATGTATGTATGTATGTATATAAATGTTTTTAAACCTTCAAAAGCCAGATATGTGTAGAAATTGGCCTAACAGTCGACTGGTAGGAAATGGACCAGCCGACCGGTCAAGTTGTTTTTGCATATAACAGCTAGTTTTGATAAAAATTATTTATACGATTTAATTTTACCAGTTAATTGATGATCTTTAACCAGTCGACTGATTCGATCCAGAAACTATTTTGTGAAGAGTCACCATCCTTCATGAAGAGATTCCTATTCATTAATCAAAGGAAATGGACATAACTATTTATAGAAACTATTCATGAAGGAATGCTACTCTCATACTACTATATAAACAAGTTCAGTCATGTTTTACAATCACCGATTTTAACCGAATTATACTGATTTTTCTGATCATCATTCTACTCTCTCCATTTATATTCTTTGCAATTAAAAGCTCTCCAATTCAAATACTTGTTGAATCCTTGAGTCAATTTAATACAATTTGATTCAATAAGCAATCATCTTTCTTAAATCTCCACGTTCAAATCATATACTCGAGGATCAGATTATAGGAAGGTTGTACTTAAAATATTGGCTATCCGTGTTGGTTCAAGACCACAAATCAGAAGTCAAATACTTGTAATAGTTGAAGACCTGTGTAGTTGCTCAGGCAAGAAGCATCCTTGTTGGGGCTCGGGTGTACTGACCTATTCCTCCGAGTTAAAGAGGGCGTTGTTAGTGAATTCCGAAGAGGAGATTGGGGATTGGACGTAGGGCAGGAAGTTCGAACCACTATAAAAATTCCTGATCTCACTTTACTTTATTTTCCGCATTTACTTTGTTTGTGATATACCTTGGTAACTTAGATTTTATTTTCATTGCATATTACTTAGCTAGCATATCACATATATTTCCGCTATATCCATATAGATCCTTTAAGTCGTACACATCGACTTTTCATTTGGTATCAAAGCAAGGCCATCATACAATCATAAAATAATTATTTGATATTTAGATAGTATGGATAATAACACTAGCATTAGCAATAACATTAGATATTCTAAAGGTCAATCAACTGCTAGACCACCATTCTTTAATGGCATGAATTATAGTTATTGGGCTACACGAATGAGAATATACATGCAAGAAATAGTTATGATGCATGGAATATTACTCAAAAAGAGCATACATCACCTACTACTGCTTACACTGAATGGTCAAATATTGAGAAAAATGAAGCTACTGCAAACGCTAAGGCCATGGACATGCTACATTGTGCCCTAGATAGAAATGAGTTCAATCGGATTTGTATGTGCAACACTGCTTATGAAATCTGGAGAACACTTAATATTACTCATAAAGGCACTGACAAAGTTAAACAAAGTAAAATTTCTATGCTTAAAAATCAATTTCAAAATTTTAAAATGAATGAAAGAAAATCCATCAATGATATGTATTCATGTTTTCAAAATATTTATCATTCTTTATTAGGACTAGGAGAAAAATATTCCGACTTTGACATAGTTTCAAAAATCTTGAATTCTTTAATGGATGAACGAGAGAGAAAAGTATTAGCAATTGAAGAAGCTAATGATCTCTTTGCCATGAAACTAGAAGAATTGACTAGTAATCTAATGTCTTATGAAGTGAATTTGCAGGCAAAGAAAGCACATGTGCAAGATAAGAAAAATTTAGCTTTCCATGTAGAAAAAGAAGATTCCGATTCAGATGAAGAAGATATAACATTCGTTACTAATTTTTTTAGAAAATTTCTAAAATAAAGAAAAAGTGAAAGCAAAAATATAAAGAAGAATTCATCAAAAGAACCTGATCCTACTCTAAGACCAGACACTATCAAAAGAATTGTCCAAAGCTAAGAGAAATCGCAAAAATGAAAAATCAAAGAAACGAGCTTTTTCAGTCACTTGGGACAACTCGGATTCATCTTCTGAAAGTGATACCGACAGTGATAGTGAGCAAGCAAACATATGCTTCATGGATAAGGACAACGATGTAAGTGATTTTTCTTTTGATGAATTAGTAGAAATCAATACTAAAATATTAGAATCTAGGAAAATGTTTAAAAGAAAATTTAAACAAGCTAACGAAGATAAAAACAAAGCCGAATTTGAGAGAGACTTTTTGAAAGATGAAAAAGAAACCTTAGAAGAAGAAATTAGAAAAATTACAAGATTCTCTTTCAACTGCAAATTCTTAAATTTCTTTGTCGAGTCAAGAAATAGAAATTCAAAAGAATAAAAATGATTTTTTGGTTAATTAAAATCACGATTTAAATAATAAAGTTAGAAAACTCTAGTTTATAAACTAAGTTAGAAAGTATTTCTAAAATTGTAAATAATTTTAAAAAGGGTAGAGAGAATTTATCTAAAATCTTAGAAAATTCTCAATCGGTTTTTAATAAAAAAGGACATGGATATGATAATAAAATAAATTCAAAAAGGAAATCCAATCTAAAAAATTCTAATATTAAACCGAAAATTTCTAGTAGTGAAATAAATATTTCTACTAAGAAAAAATATTCTGATAATATTAGTATATGGATTCCGAAGACAAATAATATTCTTATTAGGAATAAATATATTTAAAACTTTTTAGATTCTGTTCATTATAATAGTAATTATTTTTTTCAAAAAGGAACCTAAGTCCTCTTGTGTTTGGCTTCCTAAGATTTAACCCTTAGGACCCTAATGGAGGAAGTGGGTACCAATGAAATATTTGATTTATTTTTTGCAGGTCCCACTCAACAAAAATAGAGAAAAATGGATACTAGACAGTGGTTGCTCAAAACATATGACAGGAGACAAGGAAATGCTATCAAATATTACTTACTCAAAAGGAGGAACTGTCACATTTGGAGATAATTCCAAAAGATACTGAAAATAAAGTAGGGTAAATCTCCGACAACACTTAAAAATGAAAAGTCAATGTGTATGACTTAAAGGATCTATATGGATATAGCGGAAATATATGTGATATGCTAGCTAAGTAATATGCAATGCAAATAAAATCTAAGTTACCGAGATATACCACAAACAAAGTAAATGTGAAAAATAAAGTAAAGTGATAGTAGGAATTTTTATACTGGTTTGGACTTCCCGCCCTACGTTGAGTCCCAAAGCTCCTCTTCGGAATTCACTAACAACGTCCTCTCTTAATCCGGAGGAATAGGTCAGTATACCCGAGCCCCAACAAGGATGCGTCTCGCTTGAGCAACTACACAGGTCTTCAACAATTACAAGTGTTTGACTTCTGATTTGTGCTCTTGAATCAACACGGATAGCCAATATTTTAAGTACAACCTTCCAATAATCTGATCCTCGAGTATATGATTTGAATGCGGAAATTTAAGGAAGAAGATTGCTTGTTGAGTCAAATGATATTAAATTGATTCAAGGGTTCAACAAGTATTTGAATTGGAGAGCTTTTAATTGCAAAGAATATAAATGGAGAGAATAGAATGATGATAAAAAAAAATCATTATAATTCGATTAAAATCGATGATTGTAAAACATGATTGAACTTGTTTATATAGTAGTATAAGAGTAGCATTCCTTCATGAATAGTTTCTATAAAAAGCTATGTCCATTTCCTTTGATTAATGAAGAGGAATCTCTTCATGAAGGATGGTGACTCTTCACAATATAGTTTCTAGGTCGAATCAGTAGACTGGTTAAAAATCATCAGTTGACTGGTAAAATTAAATCGTATAAATAATTTTTTATCAAAACTAGCCATTATATGCAGAAACAGCTTGACCAGTCGACTGGTCCATTTCCTACCAGTCGACTGGTAGGCCAGTTTCTGCACATATCTGGCTTTTGAAGGTTTAAAAACACACACACACACACACACACACACACATATATATAACTTTGATTAGCACATTCGTTGTATACTTAAGGATAAATTTTAACATAATTCTAACATGACTCAATATGTATATATATAAACCTTATCTTTATGATTCGATTCTCATAGTAGCTTCATTCGTTGGCATTGATCAAAATCTTGTTATTCAACACTTCTAAATCCCCAAATACATGATAACTCATATAACCATCCTCATTAATGTCAAGGACTAATGAAAATCCAGGTTCTTGTCGTATCCTTGAACAAATGCTTTTAAAACGAACAATGCACGCATCCTAGCCTTTATGAGTCGAACTCTTGAACTTTAAACGGGTCATTGGGCCTCCTCATACATAGTACTGCTGCTTGAGTTAGAAAAATAACACTTTAAGTTATCAACGATTCATTGGCACTCCCCATCGTTTGATTCTCTCCACAATTCTATTTTGGATTAGCTCAAAACACCTAGTCTAATCCATTATCCCACAGTATGATTCCGTCCCGAGCTGTTTACTACAATTCCGTCTATAACAACATGAGATTTTAATTATTTGATAGTAAATATTTAATTAATTTTAGATATTTAATTAATTGGTTATTGAGATATAAACAATTTACATTTAAATATAATTATGGGCTAAATATTTGAAAGGTGAATTTGAAGCAAATATGAATTAGTTGGATTAGTAATATTATTTAATTTCTTTTGGTTATTAAATAATATTGGTCAATTCATATTGTAAATTTGTTTACAATAATAAACAGATTAAATAAATAATAAGAAAATAAGTTGTTAATAATATGAATTGATTTTTATGATGTATTATTAATTTAATTTATCAAATTTCCCCATAACTTTAAATTTGGAAAATATTCTAATTGATCATTTTACGGTTTTTTAACAAATGGAAATATTTTATGATTTTACAAAATTAATCTACCAATGTATATTTTAAATGTTTTGAACTTGGATCATTATTCTAGGTACGATTTTAATTTTGTTTTATCGTTCAGATCTCATACGTAAATAAAAATTTGTATGGTGAAATGTTGAAAATTTCAAATTATATATCCGATATGTAGTACGAATGCACACATCAGACATTTTCTTTGCCTCATGCACTTTCTCCATGTTTTCTTTCAATTTCATCATTTAAATAAAATGTTGTTACCATCTTCTTCTTTAATAATAAAAATATAACAATGATTTAATCAACAATAAATCATACCGTTTAATTCATTATAATTATTTCAAGTTTATCTACAAATCCATAGCCTCAAATTAACATCCGATGGATGTTGTCAAAGACAACAGTTTTTGGCCTATACTAGGGTTTGGGTAATTATACATTATAAGCTATTTTAGCTCCATTCGAGTATTGCATTTCATTCTTCTCAATAAGGAGAACTGAAATTGAGTTTTTGGAGATGAATAACTTGTATTTTGGAATCACGACCGGTAGGTTGCTCTAATACGAGCTTCAGGTCCAGATGAAGAGGGTTGGACTAGGCTTAAGTCATAGGGTGGAATGTAGAGATCATTTGTTGTAACACCCCACACTTTTTATGTCCAAATTTCGACAAAAATCGAAACTCAAACACATCCAAGCATGGAGCATGTAATTCTGGTACTTGCAAATAAATGAGCATGAGCATAATCGGAGTACGATAAGATAACTCACAGCAGAAATAAAATAGGATAAACTAGTATTAACTCAAGCAACTACCTTTTTAAAGTAAGTCACTTTGCCAATACCGAGCATGGGAGAGAACGAGAACCGAAAGCCAAACTTAAACACCTATTAGAACCCGACCTTTTCTAGAAAACCTGGTGGTCGTAATGAGGAGGGGGTCAGAACAACAAGATTCTTGTGAATAGGAAATGTATAACATAGATTATATCCGTTTGGTTCAACCCAAGATGTATGCTTGCCAAGGTTAGTGATTCTAGCCTAACCTTGTAACTCTTTACGCACGACCCTAACTACCCTTCCCAAGGTAGACTTTCCAAAATATGATACCGAGATAGAACGTTTATGCATATATTTAGGAAGCCATTATACCAGAAAATGGTTGTATATTTAATCGGGAATGGACCCCTAATTACGGAGTTTCTATATATATATATCCTCATTCAATATCCTTTATTATTTAATGCCTCACTATCAATTATAGATATGGTAGATTCTCCATGATCGCTTGGGACCCTGGGCGGACCTGTTGGCCACTTGTTATTACTCGATAATATATTCAACTAGTTAACATAAACTAGAGGACACTAGCTACGAGTCCCTACTAGTTAAGGTTATCGTAATTCACGCATATACCCTTTCCCCGTGTAAGGTGAGAAATGGTATTTTATCGTTCGCTATACTATCTAGCTGACCCTATTGGATAACCTCCTTAGTTGCTCACTGCTTCCCGTATGGTAGGTAGCCATATCTGATGTTTTTAGTTTCCATGTTTGGGTAGGCCCCACACACTCACGCCATTTAAGACCCCTAAACTGAAAGACCTACCCCATGTGGACTCTTCAACCCCAGTCGCTTAAGACCCAGGAAGCGGACTATACGCGAAGGTTATTAAGTTCGTACCCCATTGGCCTTTAATACCTTTCCCTATTGGGATAAAGTGGGCTACGTCATTAAGTCCTTTCCGCTTAGTTTCTCTTTACGGAAACACTATTTGTACATGAATTATTATCGTCATAAGTTCCTATGGTTAATAATATTTTATATCATCAACCTAATAAGCCCAATTCTAATTTTTAATTATAAGTTCTATATTTAACCAGTATAAATAAGGAAAATTATATCCTTCTTACCCTAGGATATTTATTCAATTATTTTCCTAATTGAACTTAGTATTTAAACAACAATTCATATCCATTAATCCGCTTTTTATTTCATTTATTTCTATGCATATATTAATTGCCATTTATAACCATAATGGTCATATTTTCCTAAGGCAATCATAAAAATTCCTAATTTCCTTTTTATTTCCATTGATTATAATTAATGCCATTTATGAGCCTAACTGTCATAATTTTCCTAAGGCAATAATTCACAGTAGATATCCTTATCTTATCATTCCCAAATATATCTATTTGTTGTACCCCAACATACATTACTAATTTTTTTCATTATTCATTTATTGTCTGTTATATATATACATATATATTTATGCACCAGACCTCTCACATTAAGCTAACAACTTGTGAATGCTGAATTTTCCTGGAGGTTCCCAGCAGACTTCTACCACAAGTTTAACTTAACCTCGTGTCTTAGTACAATCATATTTATGCACTAAACCCCTCACATTAAGTTGATCACTTGTGGATGCTCGATTTGCTGGGCGGTTCCGGGCAGACTTCTATTACAAGCTGAACTTAACCTCGTGTCTAAATGCGATTATAAATTAAATTCCCTAATTGGGGTTTACAACATTTATCCTAGTTAAATTAAGAATTATAACCATTTAACTTAATTTCCTTATTAAGTTTACTTTCCCGAAAACAGCGTTGGTTACAATTGTTATTTATTTATTTGTGGTCCTATTTATAGCAACCAATCATATTAATTACTACGATGGTCACCACGAATATATTAATTTAAGTATAGATTACATTTAAATAAATAATTCCATAATTTCATACCATTCAAACATTCAATATAATGTATATTACGTCGTTTACGTAGGTACGGATAGATAATGCATATATATTTATTTATATTTGTATTTTTGCGCAGTTAGCACAGTTATCTTTCTTTACTATTACTTCTAAATTTAATGATTCGGTTTAATCGATATCCAAACATCCCTTTTGCATTCAACCTTGCCATATGGTTCCAATCTTACAAAACAACCATTAACTATAGTTATTGTAAATTATGCATGTTTAGTGGAATAAACATATTTCAAATTCACAAGAAATATATATGTATACATATATTTTTAGAATAGTTGATGCATACTATGCATAAATATGTATATTTATATTTATACATATGTTTGCACCACTTTTCCCTTTTTTAATCTTTTTGTCATATCTCTTGTGAATTCAAAATAATTTCTTTTTGTTCAAAAAGAGGAAAACGACATATTTACAACAATTAAGCCAAAACCCCAACAACATAGAATGCAAATAGGTATAATTCTTTTAATTCGAAACCACATAATTCACCAACTTACACTGAAACTTGGGATTTGGAAGAAACTACATCTAAACAGAGCTACTGGGACTAATTTCCAAATCCTCAGTGTTTTACAACAAACTGTAATACATTTTACAACATAATTGTAGGAAATATGTATAAACAAATTTAGGAATCCTACAACTAATATTATTCCACCGCAATTCACAATCTACATGTTTTGAAAATATTTACTAGCAGATCTTATAGGTGTCAATTCAAATACAACAACATTATGGACGTATCTAATGAAAATAGGCATATATTTTGAGATTAAATTCAAACGAGATAAATAGGCTATTATAACTTTGTATGTAAATTTTCACTCACCTGAAAGCATCTAGTTTGAGTAATCTTTTAGGCCTACAATTCCCAAGTTCTTATAAATCTATAATTTATCTGAAAGGGGGATACTTTTAGATATGTAGATATGTAAGAAAATAGGAAGGGAGGGGAGAATTTGATATAGAGTGTCAATTCACATTCTTTTCCATTGAATCTGGTAATCTCTTTCAATTCTATATGATTTGTATTTGATTGATTGTATATGAACATATTTTTAATTAAGAAATTTGGTTTGAAGAGGGAGGAAAATGGCAGAGCTTCGCTGCTGCCTATATATGTGTGTGGAAAAGAATGAAGCCTTACCCCTTTATTTACGGGGGTGGAATTGTCCATGAACTATTAGATTTACCTTAGTTTATATCCGTCCTTCAATTCGATATATAATATAAACTTAACTCTTTAACCCTAGGCGTCATTGGGCTTCCTAGTGCCTAGAAGGTCGACCGCCTGGGTCGCCAATTGCCCAGTGAGGCTGGTTAAATATGGTATATAATATATAATTATTCTGATTTATTTATTTTCTATCCATTACCATATTTCATCCGTAACGTTTTCATACGGACTTCGTTCGCGAAACTCCAAACACGAAAGTTGACTAGGATTCCAAGACGAACGCATCAGTTAAAGTTTCATGGTCAAATTGCATCATTTGCAGAAATTCCTTTTTTTGAGATTTTAATTAAATGACAAATCTATTATCAAAATTCCGTGTTGTTACATTTGTCATAGAGTGTAATGGTGGAACTAGATTTGAGAATCACGGTGTATGGAGCGAGGAATTATTGAACTAGGGTTCAATGTTTGTGGGTTATGGTGCTCGTAGTTACAGGTGGGAAGCATTCGTTTTGAATGAGGAAGGAAAAGAATTAGTTGTGTCAATGGTGGGTGATTTAATTAATGATTGTGACTAAGCCTTTAATCATACTTAATCTTTTCAATTTCTTATAAATTGGATTTTTAACTCATATGAGGTCCAAAACATGTGCAGTAAGTCGTGTTGGGTTTATAATATCGTTGTCAGATAGATTTTTGGTCAATCAAGCCAAACACACAAGTTTGTGCAATTCGCGATCCAATCACAGGTATCAATCATAATACAGTTATAGAATAATCATGGAATAGTAATGAAAGTAGTAAATAACAATATTTCATAGTGATTTTACAAACACTACTTTAATTCCATTGTGAAGTAGTTTTTTGCTTATAGTGTTGATTACAAATAAAGTAAGTTATTGTATAAGTAAAGATAGTGGAACTTAAAGTGATCTCTAAGTTGTAGCAAAGATATCGCATGGATAAGCAAAGATCCCTTTTTTAGAGTCCCTGGTGGTATATACAGAGAGGTAGGATGGCTCGGATCAATAAGGAAAAAAGCACAATAGGCCACCTAGGGGACGATCAAGCCCATAAATGAAGGATTGGTATCAATCCCCTAAGAGAGGTTGGTACCAACCCCTAAGGGTTGCAGCTCTAAGGGCGTGACCCCTTAAGCGTCCCCTTCTATGCTTACTTGAGTGTCCAGTACGTGGTTTGCTAATTTGAGTTTCTGGTTTTGAGTTATTGATGAATTTTTTGGTAAATTTTGAAATCTGAAATTCTACAAATCGAAGTCGAATCGTGAAACACCCTACCTCCGTTAAGGTCACTCACAAAGGGAATGCCTTAACTTCGGTGGAGCATTTTTAGTACAAGGTGCAGAAAAATAACAAGACAGACAAATAAAGCAGCGAAAAATAAATAACCTTTATTGATTAAAATAGCTTGTAAAAAGATTGTTTTACAACACCAATACTTATTACAAGAAAGCATATGTCTTGTTTAATATATAAAAAGCACAAACTGACATTGATATTCCCCAATAAAGCATGAGCCTGCCATAGCAGTAGAAAATGGAGTTTAAAGCAATGCGCCAAAGAATCTTCAAGATCGGAAAGAGTAACAGCCCCAAAATGAGCTAGGCTTTTCCCTCCCTGACTACCTGGGGGGGGCGGAAGAAAAGAGGCGAAAGAAAACTAGGTCAGACATAAAGTCTAGTAAGTCCAGGGATTCTTGGTATTTAAACGAGGAAAAAAGTCATGACATGAATGAACTAAATATAAGACTAAACCATTTTAACACGATAACATAGGGGTAAGCATGGGATATGCAAGATAAACTGAATGTACCGATAAACTGAATGCACTTCTACTCCTTCTCTGCTTTGCAACTACCCTGTTATACTGATTTCTATATCTCTACACTACCTACTAGTGTCTGAACTAGTAATCTATGATCATATGATAACGTGATCCCAATCCCCGTATTTGCGGTTGCCTTCCGGTGTACATCTATTATGGGGATTCCATTTATTACCAAGATCTAATTTAGGGTTTACTATCGAGCGCTTCCTAGATTCAACCAGGGTTTACGCTACCTAGGGCCATTGGGGTTTGTGCTACCTATTGAACGCTTCTCGGATTCAGGGTTTACGCGACCTAGGTCCAACTAGGGATTGTGCTACCTACTTTGTATTAATTTTCAATGTGTTTGTGTCAGTCGGCCCTCTCTTGCGTGTAGATACTCTGTGCTGGCCCCACCATAAGTTGTATCAAGCCTTATGATAGCGACCCGACACGATTCAAGATGCACAGTGTATAACTACTGGTACCCAGTGCCTGCTTTTTCCACTCCGGAGTACATGCACACCCGTAAACCGTCGGAACCTACACTGACGTACCCCCTGCGGCTATTTTGACCACTTAAAACCAGCCCAGTAATCGTGCCCCACCCTGCCTAGTTTCAGGGTACCATGATACATCTATGTGGGTTACTGCTGAAATGGGTCCCCGTCACTAGGGTTTCTTGCTGGTTAAGTTTATGGGCCTATATATACAAATATTACCCACCTATACGACTCCCACCGATTCTAGCATATTTTCTTAACGGTTAAGTTTATGGGCCTATATGTACTAATATTACCCACCTACATGAGATATACTTAACCTTCCTATCAATCCATGCATGTTTATATAATGGTTAAGTTTTGTGGGCCTATATTTACTAATATTACCCACCAACCCGACGTGTACTTAACCTTCTACTCGTCAAGTCATGTTGGTTAAGTGGTTCTTATTAACTTAACCTATCTTGCTTATCATGTTGAATTGGTTAAGTGTGATTTATTAACTTAACCCTGTTCATTCATCAGGTTATATTGGTTAAGTATTATCCATTCATTCAAGTTAACTTAACCTGCCCACTCATCATGTTATACATATATATATATATATATATATATATATATATATATATATATATATTGGTTAAGTGTTCCCCTTATGTTACTTAACCCCTATCACATATCATGTTATATATATATTTTGGTTAAGTGTTCCTCTTGTGTTACTTAACCCTATCACACATCATGTAATACATGCATATATATATATATATATATATATTGGTTAAGTGTGTCCTATTAACTTGACCTCACACACTTGTCTAATTAACATGTTATGATGGTTAAGTGATCTAATTTTACTTAACCTCACCATCTAGTCTAGTTAGCATGTTAAATGCTTACTTAACCTTACCCACTTGTCTAGTTAAAATGTTATTATGGTTAAGTGTTCCCTTAGTTACTTAACCCCCCACAAGTCTTGCCTTGTCAACATGTTAAGTTGGTTAAGTATCCAAATTAACTTGACCCCTATCGACCTTGTCTAGTTAACATGTTGAATTGGCTAAGTGTTTTCTCGATTACTTAACCCCACCCTTCTTGCCTTTGTTAACATGTTATTACGGTTAAGTGTTTCCCTAATTACTTAACCTCACCATTTCTAGCTTGATTTATTCATGACCTTAATTAATTAATTAACTAAAGCACCAACCACTCACATTAGACATATATTGTTGTGGTTACTGGATGTGCTGGTCGGTTCCGGGCAGGTTTACACCACAACTCAGTCTAGCCTCGGGTCTTTCTGGGCTTGATGCACTAACCACCCACATTAGACAGATATTGTTGTGGTCACTGGATGTGCCGGTCGGTTCTGAGCAGTTTTACACCACAACTCAGTCTAACCTCGGGTTAGGCATATTCGTCTTTTACTAAATTTACATATTTACTATTTATGCAAATTTTCCGTAAATCAATTTAGCCTAGATCATATTCAACTGTCATGCAAATTAACATACTTATATTCTATGCCCAAAACTTGATTTACCAATCAATTAACCCAACTTGCAGTTTATACCAATTTAGATTTAATATTACCCCTTTTCAATTCGTGCTCAATCTAGATTAATATTCCAATTTACGGTTCATGTCAAAACTAGATTTAATATTTTAGTTTACCGTTTATGTCCAAAACTTGGTTTACACGCCAATTACACACTTTGCGGCCAATTAAATTTACCAACTTATGCCCAAGTCTAATATGCATGTAAATCATTCACTATTATAGCCAATTTAGACTATGCCATTATGCCAAACTAACTTAATTAAGCTACGCCCAATCCCCGCATCATAATCATACATATAACATGATTTCACAAGTTTTCTATGTACTTATGAAATGGCACTAATCAAAAAGGAATAGGGGATAAGCACAAGAATTGATATAAAAGATTAGGCAATAAAATAATAATGGCTCCAACAGGTTCGATGTACATAGTAGTGAATAGGAATAAACTGGCCAAGTTACACACTAAATATGAGATCCACATGATCAAGGGAATAGGCATAGGTGATTTGGTCCAACATAATGCTAGTTCAAGGTACAACATGATCAGTTATTTGTAACAATGGGAATAGTCATAAGCAACTAACTACAATAGTCATAGGCAATTAACCACAATAGTCATGGGCGGCTAATCACAATAATTTCCTAACCAATGTCATAGGCAATAGTCTCATAGTTATGATTCATAGTCATAGGCAATAATTTCATAGGCGATAGTTCATGGCCATAGTCTTAGACAAAGATGTCATAGTCATAGGCAATAGCTTCATTGGCAACAGTTTCATAGTCATAGTCTTAGGCAAAAGCCTCATGGTCATAGTCTTAGGCAGAAGTCTCATAGTCATAGTCTTAGGCAAAAGTCTCATAGTTATAGTCATAAATCAGATCCAAAGGCATAGATAACTTTCGATTTGACATAAGCACGAATCAAAGATAGTTAACTTGCAAATTGGCATAGTTCTATATTTTGATTAATTACATTCACAATTCCAATTACACGTTCAAATCTAAGAAATAACCGAACTTACACTGATCGGTTTAGAAAAGGCGATTTGCTATGATTCGAGTGACGTTGCTTGAAGCGGAATGCCTATGGTCCAACTTTAAGCTTTTTCTTGATTTGAATCTCCAATTTGAAGAAGAACTATAACTTGTTTTAATGGATAATAAGATTTTTTTTAATTAGGATTGAGGCAGAGTATAGGCGTAATGAAGTTGTGTGGAGAAAGTGAAGTTTGGGGGCGTTTATATAGCGTAGAACTCATGAATTTGGTCCAGAAATCAGCCCAGATACATAAAAATGAATTCTGCCTCGGATCTGGAAAAATAGGGCAGGTCGACCTATAGGGGGGAGGTCGACCCCATTATCGACCCCCTGGTCGTCCTGGGTCCTGGGCGGGAAATTTCCCACCCAGCCCGCTTCTGGGTTCTGTTTTGAATTTCGAGCTGTTTTTAAATTTGAGCAGAAACTTCTGAAGGCCATAACTTCTTCATACGAAGTCCGATTCACGCAAACTCGGACTCTATCTCAAGCAGAATTCCGAGACGAATGCAATGGTATAACCCGTTTCCCTTAATTCTTCTCTTAAAAATTAAGTATACTTTGATTTGTTACATTAACGTTTACTGAAAATACGGGGTGTTACATTCTCCCCTCCTTAAAGGATTTCGTCCCCGAAATCTTCAAGTTAAGAAGAATGTATCCTAACATCCAGCATCCATCTACTCAACCATTCAATCACAGGCATCCACTGTCCCTAAAAAGGATTTATAATGCTTTCATGATTCTATGCATACTGTGTGTACAAGTCCTTATCTAATGTAAAATCAGGCGGTCTACTGATTCAGTTGACCTCCTTAATGTGAATTTTGTCAATGCCATGAGTCCATCATGTATGTAATTATACCTAGTCATGTAAGTACTATATGCGTGCATATTCATTCATCCATGTGCAACATCCATATGATAACATATTAAGTTTTAATCCATATACAAATACATATATGCATATGCAAACATGAAAGTGACTGAGCCGATCTAGTGCCTAATGTGTGTATATGCATCCACGAGCAACCACTAGCAAACACTTGTAACCACTTGCATCCACCAAACATAACATGTCTCAAACACATGTTTACATCCATTGGCTTCTACCTATGGATTGAGGATAGGATCGAGAGGATATACTTAAAAGCTAAAGACTAGCATACAAATAGATTTTTCAGAAAAAAAGGAATCAAGGATATACCCTCAAAAAGGGTAAGATGCGCGTATCTAGTCTTCAGTCTTCTAAGTCGCATCTTCTTGAGCTTCACTCCACTGTACCTTATCTAACTTAACTTCATGGTTGCGAAGCTTCTTGGCCTCCCTTTCCAAAACCCACTAGTAAAGATAGGCCTTCAATCACTTACTATGCTAGAGGGTATCCAACGTAGTCAAACTACCTTTCCAAGATAAAACATATGTTAATCATGATACCAAGTGTATATAACTAAGATGATTAGAGGTCTCTCCTCTACTTAGCTTATCCATCATGCTGCAAATCTGAAGGTCTAAAGCTAATGGTTACTATGTGCTTATTACCTCTCTTAAGGTCAGTCTTTCTTTCTACTTAGGGCGTCTGCCACAACCATTTATTTCACACGCAAACCATCCTAGTCGAACTCGACATCCCTCAAGTACAAGCCCCAAAGGCCTAAACCAATATCAGACAAGCACCCAAGGAATACCTTCTTCGAATTTGGACGATCTATGTGAGATGATACTAACAAAACAACCAAACAATTGAGCATTTTACCGACTCTGGCTATCCTAGCCAATCTTGCTCTAGAATTATCGTTTATCGCATAACTGGCTTTGTAGTGTCATCTAGATACATGCGGAAGTCTGTCTCGAGTTCTTAGGGGGAAAATCCCTACCCTAGTCAAAACATCTTGCGTACTCATGGACCTACACCAACGGATCGAAAATCGTCGATAGATAAGTAAAGTGATTCTAGGTAGCTAAGACAAACTGATCCCTTAGGATCGTATGAAATCTCAAGGGTATTCTCAAGGCAAGTCGAAAGTCTAACTACCCTTGATTACTAGATAACCAATCAATGCCTAGAATCAACCCATAGCCCAAAAACTTAAGCATAAATATAGCTATTCTCAAATCCTCACAAGTCAAAGATAAATGGGTCGAACCAGCAATTGGATTTGAGACTATAATGGGATCCTTTACTACACAATATATAGGGTACAGAGACTCAACTATGGAAGCAGATATATACGGATGTGAAACGCTAAAATCGGAAGGAGTACTAACAGGATAATCAAAAAGGAAAAACTCTTTCAACCGAAATCTTACTACCTCTCTCTCAGGTATGCTGGCGGTGAGAGCTTGCACTTGCCTTCCGGAAAATCCTGTCCCTTGTTCTTTGCCCTTGCCCTTAATTATACGACCCGTTATACCAAAATAAAGATACTTCCTCTTGTTTTAGGTTTTACTATTCTTTCCTCCCCTACTTTGTGAACCAAGTCCATATCCATGGGTTCTTCATCCTTGTGTTGTGCTCCTTAGCCAAACCCCCTCATTCTCAACTTTGCCATCTTTGTGTAACTTGTTGACATGTCTCTCAAAAGCTGCCTCCATCGCACGGAGAATCCTACAAAGCTCGAAAGAAAATTAGCCGTAGGTGATACTGATACGGCTACAGATGGAAGTTGGGCACTTGTTTTCCCTTTGACAAGTGTCGTAGTCTTGTCGAGCCTACGGAACCATGTCGCGATGAGGTTACCTCCCAGAAAGCCAGGAGCCCCGTAGACTCAAGAAAGAAGGAAACAAGGATTCAAACAGAGGATCAAAAGATAGTGCATATGACTTTGGGGAATATGCCTTTAAAACAAAACTTTTCTTTTGAAAATGCTTCTTTTAAAACCGTTTGAAAATAATTTTTCAAATCTTTTATCTGATCCGGTAACCTTCAGCTTTGATACCAAGTGAAACAACCTACCTCCGTTAAGGTCACTCACAAAGGGAATGCCTTAACTTCGGCGGAGCATTTTTAGTACAAGATGCAGAAAAATTACAAGAAAGAAAAATAAAGCAGTGAAAAATAAATAACCTTTATTGATTAAAACAGCTTGTACAAAGATTGTTTTACAACACCAGTACTTATTACAAGAAAGCATCTGTCTTGTTTAATATATAAGAAGCACAAACTGACAATGATATTCCCCAATAAAGCATGAGCCATCCATAGCAGTAGAAAATGGAGTTTAAAGCAATGCGCCAAAGAATCTTCAAGCTCGGAAAGAGTAACGGCCCCAAAATGAGCTGAGCTTTTCCCTCCTTGACTACCTGGGGGGGGGGGGGGGACGGAAGAAAAGATGCGAAAGCAAACAAGGTCAGACATAAAGTATGGTAAATCCAGTGATTCTTAGTATTTAAACAAGGAAAAGGTTCATGACATGAATAAACTAAATATAAGACTAAACCATAGTAACAAGATAACATGGCGGTAAGCATGGGATATGGCAAGATAAACTGAATGTATCGATAAATTGAATGCGCTTCTACTCCTTCTCTGCTTCGCAACTACCCTGTTATACTGATTTCTATATCTCTGCACTACCTACTAGTGTCCGAACTAGTAATCTATGATCATATGATAACGTGATCCCAATCCCCGTATTTGCGGTTGCCTTCAGGTGTACATCTATTATGGGGATTCCATTTATTACCTAGATCTAATCTAGGGTTTACTATCAAGCGCTTTCTAGATTCAACTAGAGTTTATGCTACCCAGGGCCACTGAGGTTTATGCTACCTATTGAATGCTTCTTGGATTCAGGGTTTACGCGACCTATGTCCAACTAGGGATTATGCTACCTACTTTGTATTAATTTTCCATGTGTCTGTGTCAGTTGTCCCTCTCTTGCGTGTAGATACTCTGTGTTGGCCCCACCATAAGGTGTATCAAGCCTTATGACAGCGACCCGACACGATTCAAGATGCACAGTGTATAACTACTGGTACCCAGTGCCTGCTTTTTCCACTTCGGAGTACGTGCATGCCCGTAAACCGTCGAAACCTACACTGATGTACCCCTTATGCTATTTTGACCACTTAAAATCAGCCCAGTAATCGTGCCCCACCCTGCCTAGTTTCAGGGTACCATGATACATCTATGTGGGTTACTACTGAAATGGGTCCCCGTCACTAGGGTTTCTTGCTGGTTAAGTTTGTGGGCCTATATATACAAATTTTGCCTACCTATACGAGATGTACTTAACTCTCCCACCTATTCTAGCATGTTTTCTTAATGGTTAAGTTTGTGGGCCTATATATACTAATATTACCCACCTACACGAGATATGCTTAACCCTCCCATCGATCCAAGCATGTTTATATAATGGTTAAGTTTTGTGGGTCTATATTTACTAATATTACCCACCAACCCGACGTGTACTTAACCTCTTACTCGTCAAGTCGTGTTGGTTAAGTGGTTCTTATTAACTTAACCTATCTTGCTTATCATGTTGGATTGGTGAAGTGTGATTTATTAACTTAACCTTGTTCATTCATCAGGTTATATTGGTTAAGTATTATCCATTCATTCAAGTTAACTTAACCTGCCCACTCATCATGTTATATATATATATATATATATATATATATTGGTTAAGTGTTCCCCTTATGTTACTTAACCCCTATCACATATCATGTTATATATATATTTTGGTTAAGTGTTCCTCTTGTGTTACTTAACCCTATCACACATCATGTTATATATATATATATATTGGTCAAGTGTGTCCTATAAACTTAACCACACCCACTTGTCTAATTAACATGTTATGACGGTTAAGTGTTCTAATTTTACTTAACCTCACCATCTAGTCTAGTTAGCATGTTAAACGCTTACTTAACCTTACCCACTTGTCTAGTTAACATGTTATTATGGTTAAGTGTTCCCTTAGTTACTTAACCCCCCACAAGTCTTGCCTTGTTAACATGTAAAGTTGGTTAAGTGTCCAAATTAACTTGACCCCTATTGACCTTGTCTAGTTAACATGTTGAATTGGCTAAGTGTTTTCTCGATTACTTTACCCCACCCTTCTTGTCTTTATTAACATGTTATTACGGTTAAGTGTTTCCCTAATTAACCTCACCATTTCTAGCTTGATTTATTCATGAGCCTTAATTAATTAATTAGCTAAAGCACCAACAACTCACAGTAGACAGATATTGTTGTGGTTACTGGATGTGCCGGTCGGTTCCGGGCTGGTTTACCCCACAACTCAGTCTAATCTTGGGTCTTTCTAGGCTTGATGCACTAACCACCCACATTAGACAGATATTGTTGTGGTCACTGGATGTGTCGGTCGGTTTCGGGCAGTTTTACACCACAACTCAGTATAACCTCAGGTTAGGCATACTCGTCTTTTACTAAATTTACATATTTACTATTTATGTATATTTTCCGTAAATCAATTTAACCTATATCATATTCAACTGTCATGCAAATTAACATACTTATATTCTATGCCCAAAACTTGATTTACCAATTAATTAACCCAACTTGCAGTTTATACCAATTTAGATTTAATATTCCCCTTTTTCAATTCATGCTCAATCTAGATTAATATTCCAGTTTACGGTTCATGTCAAAACTAGATTTAATATTCTAGTTTATCGTTTATGTCCAAAACTTGGTTTACACGCCAATTACACAATTTGCGGCCAATTAAATTTACCAACTTATGCCCAAGTTTAATATGCACGTAAATCATTTACTATTATAACCAATTTAGACTATGCCATTATGCCAAACTATCTTAATTAAGCTACGCCCAATCCCCACATCATACTCGTACGTATAACATGATTTCACAAATTTTCGATGTACTTATGAAATGGCACTAATCAAAAGGAATAGGGGATAAGCACAAGAATTGATATAAAATATTAAGCAATACAAAAATAATGGCTCCAACAGGTTCGATGTACATAATAGTGAATAGGAATAAACTGGCCAAGTTACACACTAAATATGAGATCCACATGATCAAGGGAATATGCATAAGTGATTTGGTCCAACATAATGCTAGTTCAAGGTACAACATGATCGGTTATTTGTAACAATGGGAATAGTCATAAGCAACTAACTACAATAGTCATAGGCAATTAACCACAATAGTCATGGGCGACTAATCATAATAATTTCTTAACCAATGTCATAGGCAATAGTCTCATAGTTATGATTCATAGTCGTAGGCAATAATTTCATAGGCAACAGTTCATGGCCATAGTCTTAGACAAAGGTCTCATAGTCATAGTCATAGGCAATAGCTTCATAGGTAACAGTTTCATTGTCATAGTCTTAGGCAAAAGCCTCATAGTCATAGTCTTAGGCAGAAGTCTAATAGTCATATTCTTAGGCAAAAGTCTCATAGTCATAGTCATAAATCAGATCCAAAGGCATAAATAACTTTCGATTTGACATAAGCACGAATCAAAGATAATTAACTTGCAAATTGGTATAGTTCTATATTTTGATTCATTACATTCACAATTCCAATTACATGTTCAAATCTAGGGAATAACCGAACTTACAGTGATCGGTTTATAAAAGGCGATTTGCTATGATTCGAGTGACGTTGCTTGAAGCGGAATGCCTATGGTCCAACTTGAAGCTTTATCTTGATTTGAATCTCCAATTTAAAGAAGAACTATAACTTGTTTTAATGGAGAATAAGATATTTTTTTAATTAGAATTGAGGCAATGTATAGGCGTAATGAAGTTGTGTGGAGAAAGTGAAGTTTGGGGGCATTTATATAGCGTAGAACTCATGAATTTGGTCCAGAAATCAGCCCGGATACATAAATATGAATTCTGCCTCGGATCTGGAAAAACAGGGCAGGTCGACCCCCAGGTCGACCTATAGGGGGGAGGTTGACCCTTTGGTCGACCCCCTGGTCGACCTGGGTCCTGGGCAGGAAATTTCCCGCCCAGCCCGCTTCTGGGTTCTGTTTTGAATTTCGAGCTGTTTTTAAATTTTAGCTGAAACTTCCGAAGGCCATAACTTTTTCATACGTAGTCCGATTCACGCAAACTCGGATTCTATCTCAAGCAGAATTTCAAGACAAACGCAATGGCATAACCCATTTCCCTTAATTCTTCTCTTAAAAATTAAGTATACTTTGATTTGTTACATTAACGTTTATAGAAAATACGGGGTGTTACCAATCGATCCTTCACTTAACCGTATTCTGAGTTTTGACCCTGTGAATCGACGTCGTACTGGTCCCATTGTGTTCGTCTCGGAAAAATACGCGAAATAGAGTCCGAAATTTTGTAAATCGGAGTTCGTATGACCGGGATATGGCCTCGAGAAGTTTCACGAAAAATTCAAATTTCGAAACAGATTTCAAAAACGCAGAAATGGAGGCAGGCGGGAAAACTCCCGCCCAGACCAGATCGACCTGGGGTCAACTTGGGAGTCGACCTGGGGGGGGGGGGGCAGGTCGACACTAGAGTCGACCTGGGTGTCGACCTCCCTGGTCGAGCCCAGGTGACCTGGGTGCATCTGGTTGGGTTTTCGGGCTGTGTTTTGAAGGCTGGACGAAATCTAATGGCTCTAATCTATTCTAGGGTAAATCTAATGGCCTAAATGCATCCTAACATCTATAAATAAGTGGGTAGACTCTAACCCTAAATCACTTGAAAAATTGGAGAGCTACCGACATGCCGTTGCCATGGAGTTCAGCGTAGCCATCACAAACTAAAGAAGAAGGAGAAAGCCTAGCCTACAACTAAATCTACTCAACAAACAAATTAAATCAAAGACTCTTTCTATTTCTCTTCTTTAAATTGTGAGTATGATGATTCTCACAATGTTATTATAAAATAATTCGATTAAGTTATGAATGGATCACAAGAAAGTGATGTGAATTGTAATTGTAAATTCTATATTGTGGATCTCTTGTTATGTTATTATGTTGTCATATGTTGTAAATTATATGTTGTAAATTCTCCTATGATATGCCATGCTATGATGAAAATCATGCTATGCTATGTTATGCTATCATGCTATGCTATGTGTAAATCATGCTATGTTATGTCATAAATCTTATATATGTTGTAGATCTCATGTTAACACATATGTTGAAATCCATATGTTATAGGATAATGATATCATGTTAAGTTGTGTTGAATCGTACAAGTTGTAAAATCATGATGTTGTTATTTATGTGAATTGGATCATGTTTAAAGTTTATGTTTTTTTTTTAAATTAAATGGATCATGATTATGGGAATTTGCCTATTAAATTGGATCTTGAATATGGGAATTTGCCTATTAAGTTAGGTGTACCCATATGCATGAATCTATGACTAAATGAATTTTTATTATGGGAATTTGCCTATTGAGTTAGGTGTACCCATATAAACCCATATTGTTAGATTAGATGATGTTGATTCACACATGTTCCTATGCAAGTTTATGAAATTTGATTGAGATCATATTATGTGAATTATGAACAAGTTGACATCTTTAGATCCATGACATGTATAATCCTATGCAAGTTGTACATATGCAAGTTTCACCCCTTATTATGATTCATTTAGTCATATATACATGTTGTTATTGTGATAATCTCTTTTATGCTATGAGTTAGACTATTCGAGTCTAATATATATTTTGCGAATAAACGTTCAAACATGGGGTAGGGGTAATATTAGGAATTAATAAATTGGGTGCAATTTTGTATGATTTTGCATACCATGAATGGATGGCCATAATTGAGTCAATTATGGACATTATTTAAAATTGGAATTAATTAATAATTCAAATAAGGAATTATTAAAATTGGGGAAAGTGGATTATTAATAATAATCAATGCTTAGGACACGAGGTTGGACCCGTTTGTGACGTAAACCTGCCCGGACCCGCCCGGCAAATCCAGTAGTCACAAATGTCGGCCCAATGTGAGAGGTCCTAGGCCCAAACTGAAGCATAACAGTTGTAAAGACATGAGGTTAGACTCTTTTATGGTGTAAGACTGCCTGGACCCGCCCGGCAAATCCAGCTGCCATAAATGCCAGTCTAATGTGAGAGGTCTTTATGAGGTTATGGCCTTAATGAATTAAGAAATACTTAACCAGATAATCATGTAAGGTGGGACATGGGGGTTAAGTAGGTGCCTTGGGTGGCATGAGGAATCTAGTGGTTGCCTTTAGAGGCATTTGAAATACGATTAGACTTAACCAAACACACATGTAACGAACATGAATAAGTGGGTTAAGTGGGATTGACTAAGGGGACAAGCTTAGGTGGAATGCTTGTGGGAAATAATGGGGGCCCATTTCAACCAGTATCCCAAAACGTATCTTTGTGGGCTCGACCCAAGTCGAGGACGGGACACGCATACTGGGTTTGACTATAAGAGGCCAAAATAGGGAGCGGTGGCAACGCAAGTCCAACGGGTTTCATATGCGTGTGTGGACCCGGGCTGGTAGGTAAGACGTTGTTGCATCGTGTAGGTATAAGCCGTGCATCTCCATTACATCGGGTTTCCACTTTAGGGGAATGATACACCCCACTGTGGGGCCAGCACGGGTATCTACGAGTAGGGAGCCGATCGAAAAATAGAAAGTGGGGTACACCTAGTGGAGATAGGGGCAGGCGGCATCTATGTAGTCAGCTAGGAGTACGTAAAGCCATTAAGAAAGTTTCTAAGTGAAGCTAAGTGGGATCAATCTTTAGGGTGACTGGTGTGGTGCAGTATAGTGTTTATCCTTTAGTATTTAGGAGCGCCTATAACGTTGCCTTTAGCGATTGTCTATGTCCTTAATCTGCTCTTTCATAGACACTTCCTTGTTCTCCAGCTTATGCCTTAGTCCAGTTATTTTGATAATAGTATTGTAGAATTATCATACTCGCCAGACTTTATGTCTGACCCCCTCTTTTCCATCTTTTTTTTCCTTCAGGTCCTCAGGTTGGGCCAAGTTCTAGTGGAGTCTAGTTGGATCGCTTATCTCTTGGAAAGCTTGGACTGCAGAAGTAAAGTCCAGCTTGTTATCTTTCTTTTTAATGGCTATTTATTGTAACGGGATTACGTATTTTGTTTTTGTGAAAACGGATATTGTACTTGGTTATGATTTATGGTTTTATGATGTAACAGACATATTTAATTTCCGCTGCAATAAAATGAAGTTTTAGATTTTCAAGTGCTATTTATTATCTGTCTTGTTGTAATTTCTCTGTTCTATATTCACTTATGACCTCCATGGAAGTTAATGCATTCCCTTGGTGAGTGACATTAATGGACGTGGTGTGTTACACGTGGTATCAGAGCATAAGGTTACCAGAACAGATAAAATTTTTAGAAAAATATTTTTTTAAAGTATTTTTGGAAGAAGTGCTTTCAAAAACATGTTATTTAAAGAGAGTTTTTATGAAAAACATAATCCCAAATAGCCATATCCTTATCTTTATCTTTCGAATTCTCCATTTTGAATCTTTCCTTTTTCGTTTCAGCATGGCTGAAGATCTTAATCTCCCAGAAGGTGTGACGGTTCCAGGGTGGTTCAGGAGATATTTGGAGGCTAGGGCCACCACTACAGGCCCAGCAGATGCTCCTCCACCCCCAGTTGCACCCATTCCTCCTCCTCCTCGTGTTGACACTTTTGCAAAGACGTGCAAGGAATTTAAGGCTATGGGAGGAAAAACTTTTCAAGGGACTGAGACGTTTGTGGAGGCCAGAGACTGGCTTAAGGAGACTGAGGAATTGTTGGATATCTTTGAAGTGGAAGATGGGAGGAAAGTCCGTTTAGCTGCTTGGTTAATGAAGGGAGAGGCCTCGTTTTGGTGGGAGGTCACTAATGGGGAACGTCCAGTTGATTCATGGGCGGATTTCAGACGAAGGTTTGAGGCAAAGTTTCTTTCAAGGGCAGAGGAGAATTTAAATATGGAAAAATTCCTGACATTAAAGCAAGGGAACTTATCAATGAAGGAATATGTCAATAAATTTAAACAGTTAGCAAGGTTTGGCTTGGAGTTGGTGAACACGCCAGAGAAGAAAGCTTTGAGGTTCGTTAGAGGCTTGAATGAACCGTTGCAAGGGTTGGCTATGACCCACATCCCTATGGGAGCCACCTTTGAAAGGCTAGTAGAAATGGCGCTTATGCATGAGGGTAAGGCAGCTGAAAAGAAAGGGGATCAAAAGAAACCCCAACAGCAAAATAAGAAGGGTGGTAAAAACAATAATGGCAAAGGGAAGAAGAGATGCTTCAATTGTGGGACGCCTGGCCATCTCAGCAAAGATTATAGAAAGAAAAAGAAGACTGGTTGTTTTCATTGTGGAGATGCGGGACATTTGGTGAAGGACTGCCCAAAGAAGGGGCAGAGGGCAGGGTCTACCTCGGGAGGACAGGTGCAGGCTCTTATGGCACCAGGGCAGGCAAGGGGACAAGTTCAGGCTATTGCGGCCCCACCGCTGCAAGAAAGAGGTAGGACAATTTCTGTTGAAAGCTTAGTTTTTCTGTTTGATCATCCTGTCCGTACCTTATTCGATTCTGGCGCATCTCATTCGTTCATCTCTGCATCATTAGTCGAATTACTGCACTTGAACACCAGTTTAGTAGAGGATCCCTTGGTTGTTTCAAATCCAATTGGGGGTTCGGCTCATTTGACCATGATATGTTTGGATTTGAAAATCTCTATACTTAGCGTTGAATTTAGATGTGATGCTTATGTATTGGGCTTCACGGGCTATGGGCTAATTTTAGGAATGGATTGGTTATCTAGAAATGGGGCCATTCTTGATTGTGAAAGGAGAGTAGTTAGGCTTGTGACTCGCCTTGGTAACACTCTCGACATCTTTTGTAATCCCATAGATTCCGTTATGCTGAGTTATCTTGAATCGCTTGACGCGTCTGTAGAGAATCTGCGATCGGTAGAGGTGGTCCGGGAATATCCGGATGTGTTTGAGGAGGTGAAGGGCTTACCTCCAAAGCGGGAGATAGACTTTCGAATTTATCTTGTGGATAATGCTAAACCCGTATCTTTGCCAGTGCGCCACATGGCTCCTCGTGAAAGGAGGGAACTCAATAAGCAAGTGAAGGAGTTGCTTGAGAAGGGGTTCATAAGACGTAGTATATCGGAGTGGGGTGCTCCAGTAGTATTTGCTACAAAGACGGATGGGTCCCTTAGACTTTGTGTGGACTATAGAGAACTAAACAAGCTTACTAAAAAGAACCGACACCCACTGCCGAGGATTGACGATCTCTTTGATCAGTAAGTTGGCGCCTCAGTGTTTTCGCAGTTGGACTTAGCCACTGGCTTTCATCAACTGAGAGTGGCTGAGGATAGTATAGATAAGACTGCTTTTAGGACTCCTGACGGATTCTATGAATGGCTAGTGATGCCCTTTGGTTTGACAAACGCCCCCGCATATTTTGTTGATTTGATGAGTAGGGTGTTTAGGGAGTACCTTAACAAATTCGTGGTAGTCTTTGTGGATGACATCTTAGTCTTTTCTAAGAATGAAGAAGAGCATGCCCAACATCTTAGGGAACTGTTGGAAACCCTTCGAGCGCATAACCTTAAGGCAAAATTTTCTAAGTGTCACTTCTGGAGGAAAGAAGTACGGTTCTTAGGGCACGTGGTTTCCAAAGAAGGGATAGCAGTGGATCCCGCAAAGGTGGTGGCCATCCAAGATTGGAAGGTCCCTAAAAATGCAACCGAAGTAAGAAGTTTCTTGGGGTTGGCTGGCTATTATAGGAAGTTTATCAAAGACTTCGCAAAAATATCAGCTTCATTAACACGGTTAACGAAGAAGAACCTGGTTTTTACGTGGGACGAAGATTGTGATGATGCGTTCCAACGTTTAAAGAGAGCCTTAACTTCAGCCCCAGTCTTAGTGCTGCCAGACGGGAATAAGCCGTTTACCGTCTATACTGATGCTTGTGGGACGGGACTTGGCGCGGTCCTCATGCAAGAGGGAAGAGTAATAGCCTATGGTGGAAGGCAGTTGAGGGTTCATGAAAAGAATTACCCTACGCATGACCATGAGTTAGCCACAATTGTTTTCGCGCTTAAGTCTTGGCGTCACTATCTTCTTGGTGAGAAATTCGAACTGTTCACTGACCACAAATCATTAAAATACTTATTCTCTCAGAAGGATTTGAATTTAAGGCAGCAACGGTGGATGGAATTCTTAGCCTCCTACGATTTTGAAATAGCATATACCCCGGGCAAGGGTAACGTGGTAGCAGACGCCTTAAGTAGGAAAAGGTTGTCCTTGAATCCATTGTTTGTTGAACGACGAAGCTTAGAATTCATCTCCATGTTTGACTTTAGACCCTCTGTTGACTTAGTACCCGGTTTGTTAGCATCCATGGAGGTTAGACCTACACTTTTGGGACGGGTAGGTGAGGCACAGCGAGACGACCCACAGTTGGTTGAGATAGTGGAAAAGCTCAAAGGAGGGGAGTCGTCTAGCCATCTTCGTAGGTATACCCTAGGCGATAAGGGTTGGTTACGAAGGGATAATAGACTTTGTGTACCACAAGAAGAAGACTTAAGGAAGGCCATTCTTGATGATGCTCATCGCTCAAAGATGACCATTCATCCCGGCGGAGACAAGATGTACAAAGATATGAAGCGGGTTTTCTTTTGGGCCGGTATGAAAAAGGATGTGGCCGAGTACGTCGCTAGATGCTTGGTGTGCCAACGAGTAAAAGCGGAACAAAAGAAACCCGGTGGGTTGCTTCACCCATTGGAAGTTCCACTATGGAAATGGGAAAGCGTCTCAATGGATTTTGTGGATGGATTACCAAGATCAAGGAAGGGTAATACGGGGATTTGGGTTATAGTAGATAGACTTACTAAGAGCGCCCATTTTATTCCCGTGAAAAGTAAGAGGACTGCTCCGTGGTTGGCCTCTGTATACATTAAAGAGATAGTTCGTTTGCACGGTATTCCTTCTAGTATAGTAAGCGACCGTGATCCCATCTTCACTAGCGAATTTTGGAAGAGTTTACAAGAGGCGATATGGACTCAGCTATGTTTGAGCACCGCATATCATCCTCAGACGGACGGCCAGACTGAGAGGGTGAATCGTATTCTAGAGCATCTTTTAAGGCTTTGTATCCTAGACTTTGGAGGTACATGGGAAGAGCACCTTCCGTTGGTAGAATTCACATATAATAATAGCTTTCAGTCTAGTATTGGCATGGCACCTTTCGAAGCTCTTTACGGAAGGCCTTGTCGTTCACCTACATGTTGGTGGGAATCTACCGATAGGATCTTACTTGGGCCCGATATGGTTAGGGAAACCTCGGAGAAGATTGATTTGATTCGAAGGAGGATGAAAGCAGCACAAGATAGGCAGAAATCGTATGCTGATAAGAGGAGGACAGATCTTGAGTTTGACATTGGGGACATGGTTTTTATCAAAGTGTCTCCGTTACGGAATGTTGTTCGCTTTGGGTCCGTTGGGAAATTAGCGCCAAGGTTTGTAGGGTCGTTTCCTATAAAAGACAGGATTGGGAAGATGGCGTATAGGGTGGAGTTGCCTGAGAAACTTAGTGGAGTACACGACGTATTCCATGTATAACATTTGAGGAAGTGTTTGCACAAGACCGCGGAGGTGGTAGAGCCGAGCTTGCTTAAAGAGGTGGAAATAGAGCGTGATGCAACGATTAGACGAGCTCCTACATGCATTCTTGGGTCGGAGATCAAAAAGTTGAGGAATCGAGAGGTCAGACTAGTTAAAGTGCAATGGGGAGATGATGAGAGCAACGCTACTTGGGAGACAGAAGAGAAGATGCGTTCGTTGTACCCTTTTCTTTTTGAGGGTATGTCTTTTAATTTCTCCATTATCGCTTAGCTTATCTTATCTTATCTTTAGTATGTCCTCTCATTAGTATCTTTGACCTTTAGTTAGGATGATCCTGTGGTTGAAACATGTGTTTGAGACATGTTATGTATGATGGATGCAAAATGGATGCAAGTGTTTGCTAGTGGTTGCTCGTAGATGCATATATACACACACTTTAGGCACTAGATCGGCTCAGTCACTACATATTGCATATTGCATAAATGAATGTATTTAGTATAATGGATGTATAATGGTTGTACCATCATATAGATGCTGCATTCGGTTGAATGGATGTGCACGCATATAGAAGTAGTATGTAAGCAATTAGGATCTTTTGCATACATAATGGATGCATGGCACTGTCATGAATTGCATCAAGGAGGTCAACTGAATCAGTGGACCGCCTGATTTTGCATTAGATACGGACATATACACACACTATGCATTTAAACATAAAAGCATTAGAAGTCTATAAGGACAATGGATGCCAGTGTTTGATGATTGAGTAGATGGTTGATTGGATGTTAGGTTAAACATTCTTCTTGACTTGAAGATTTCGGGGTCGAAATCCTTTAAGGAGGGGAGAATGTAACACCCCGTAAATCAGTTAATACTAATATTCACAAATGAAAGAATAATTAATTTCAAATATAAGAATATTGGGAAACGGGCTGCGCCATTGTGTTCGTCTCGGAAAAATACGCGAAATAGAGTCCGAAATTTTGTAAATCGGAGTTCGTATGACCGAGATATGGCCTCGAGAAGTTTCACGAAAAATTCAAATTTCGAAACAGATTTCAAAAACGCAGAAATGGAGGCAGGCGGGAAAACTCCCGCCCAGACCAGGTCGACCTGGGGGTCGACTTGGGAGTCGACCTGGGGGGGGGGGGGCCAGGTCGACACTAGAGTCGACCTGGGTGTCGATCTCCCTGGTCGAGCCCAGGTGACCTGGGTGCATCTGGTTGGGTTTTCGGGCTGTGTTTTGAAGGCTGGACGAAATCTAATGGCTCTAATCTATTCTAGGGTAAATCTAATGGCCTAAATGCATCCTAACATCTATAAATAAGTGGGTAGACTCTAACCCTAAATCACTTGAAAAATTGGAGAGCTACCGACATGCCGTTGCCATGGAGTTCAGCGTAGCCGTCACAAACTAAAGAAGAAGGAGAAAGCCTAGCCTACAACTAAATCTACTCAACAAACAAATCAAATCAAAGACTCTTTCTATTTATCTTCTTTAAATTGTGAGTATGATGATTCTCACAATGTTATTATAAAATAATTCGATTAAGTTATGAATGGATCACAAGAAAGTGATGTGAATTGTAATTGTAAATTCTATATTGTGGATCTCTTGTTATGTTATTATGTTGTCATATGTTGTAAATTATATGTTGTAAATTCTCCTATGCTATTCCATGCTATGATGAAAATCATGCTATGCTATGTTATGCTATCATGCTATGCTATGTGTAAATCATGCTATGTTATGTCATAAATCTTATATATGTTGTAGATCTCATGTTAACACATATGTTGAAATCCATATGTTATAGGATAATGATATCATGTTAAGTTGTGTTGAATCGTACAAGTTGTAAAATCATGATGTTGTTATTTATGTGAATTGGATCATGTTTAAAGTTTATGTTTTTTTTTAAATTAAATGGATCATGATTATGGGAATTTGCCTATTAAATTGGATCTTGAATATGGGAATTTGCCTATTAAGTTAGGTGTACCCATATGCATGAATCTATGACTAAATGAATTTTTATTATGGGAATTTGCCTTTTGAGTTAGGTGTACCCATATAAACCCATATTGTTAGATTAGATGATGTTGATTCACACATGTTCCTATGCAAGTTTATGAAATTTGATTGAGATCATATTATGTGAATTATGAACAAGTTGACATCTTTAGATCCATGACATGTATAATCCTATGCAAGTTGTACATATGCAAGTTTCACCCCTTATTATGATTCATTTAGTCATATATACATGTTGTTATTGTGATAATCTCTTTTATGCTATGAGTTAGACTATTCGAGTCTAATATATATTTTGCGAATAAACGTTCAAACATGGGGTAGGGGTAATATTAGGAATTAATAAATTGGGTGCAATTTTGTATGATTTTGCATACCATGAATGGATGGCCATAATTGAGTCAATTATGGACATTAATTAAAATTGGAATTAATTAATAACAAATAAGGAATTATTAAAATTGGGGAAAGTGGATTATTAATAATAATCAATGCTTAGGACACGAGGTTGGACCCGTTTGTGACGTAAACCTGCCCGGCAAATCCAGTAGTCACAAATGTCGGCCCAATGTGAGAGGTCCTAGGCCCAAACTGAAGCATAACAGTTGTAAAGACACGAGGTTAGACTCTTTTATGGTGTAAGACTGCCCGGACCCGCCCGGACCCGCCCGGCAAATCCAGCTGCCATAAATGCCAGTCTAATGTGAGAGGTCTTTATGAGGTTATGGCCTTAATGAATTAAGAAATACTTAACCAGATAATCATGTAAGGTGGGACATGGGGGTTAAGTAGGTGCCTTGGGTGGCATGAGGAATCTAGTGGTTGCCTTTAGAGGCATTTGAAATACGATTAGACTTAACCAAACACACATGTAACGAACATGAATAAGTGGGTTAAGTGGGATTGACTAAGGGGACAAGCTTAGGTGGAATGCTTGTGGGAAATAATGGGGGCCCATTTCAACCAGTATCCCAAAACGTATCTTTGTGGGCTTGACCCAAGTCGAGGACGGGACACGCATACTGGGTTTGACTATAAGAGGCCAAAACAGGGAGCGGTGGCAACGCAAGTCCAACGGGTTTCATATGCATGTGTGGACCCGGGGTGGTAGGTAAGACGTTGTTGCATCATGTAGGTATAAGCCGTGCATCTCCGTTACATCGGGTTGCCACTTTAGGGGAATGATACACCCCACTGTGGGACCAGCACGGGTATCTACGAGTAGGGAGCCGATCGAAAAATAGAAAGTGGGGTACACCTAGTGGAGATAGGGGCAGGCGGCACCTATGTAGTCAGCTAGGAGTACGTAAAGCCATTAAGAAAGTTTCTAAGTGAAGCTAAGTGGGATCAATCTTTAGGGTGACTGGTGTGGTGTAGTATAGTGTTTATCCTTTAGTATTTAGGAGCGCCTATAACGTTGCCTTTAGCGATTGTCTATGTCCTTAATCTGCTCTTTCATAGACACTTCCTTGTTCTCCAGCTTATGCCTTAGTCCAGTTATTTTGATAATAGTATTGTAGAATTATCATACTCGCCAGACTTTATGTCTGACCCCCTCTTTTCCATCTTTTTTTTTCCTTCAGGTCCTCAGGTTGGGCCAAGTTCTAGTGGAGTCTAGTTGGATCGCTTATCTCTTGGAAAGCTTGGACTGCAGAAGTAAAGTCCAGCTTGTTATCTTTCTTTTTAATGGCTATTTATTGTAATGGGATTATGTATTTTGTTTTTGTGAAAACGGATATTGTACTTGGTTATGATCTATGGTTTTATGATGTAACAGACATATTTAATTTCCGCTGCAATAAAATGAAGTTTTAGATTTTCAAGTGCTATTTATTATCTGTCTTGTTGTAATTTCTCTGTTCTATATTCACTTATGACCTCCATGGAAGTTAATGCATTCCCTTGGTGAGTGACATTAATGGACGTGGTGTGTTACATCCATGATCTCGTTAGATCATTTATATGTCATTTTTTTTTTCAATTCAGTGTTAGTGGCCTAATCGAGCCTTTGTTGGATTTTGCAACCACTTTGGGTTGATGTTTATTGTTCGTATCCATGTCGATTTAATTCTTTGTCAAACACCATCCACACTTGATGATGGAGGTTTTTTCCACACCAATAGTGATCCACAGTTGGCGATGCAAGCCTCGTGGGGCTTTAGTTGAGCATGAGTCATACTCATCGCTTCATGATCTTATCAAGTCTTTGTCATATATCAGTCGTACACAATGGTATGGAACCTCGCCAGGATTTAGCTAAGCAACTGCCATACTTAGACGATTCATGGTTTGGCTGGACTGCTAAACATCATCAATATTTAACATCCCATGGTTTTTTTTGTATTCCCACTAAGCATCAGCCATACTTGACATCCCATTTTTTTGTTGGATTCCTACCAAGCATTAGACTTACTTGACATTCCACTATATTTTTTTTGCATCTTACCAATCATTAGCCATATTTGATAGTATGTAGCCTTACTGGGCTCTTGCCAAGCATCAACGTACTCGATTATTTATAGTGTCATCAGACTCTTATCAAGCATCATCCATACTTTGTGTTCCATAGCCTCGCTGGGCTCTTTTCTATACTTGATAAACATTAACCATACTCACCAAGTTATTGCATTTAAGTGTTTAAAATCAGATTTTGCATCGAAGTGCATTTAACATACTCAATGAATGCTTGCATTATCTAATTACAAGTTCTACACCTGACGAGCATCAACCATACTTGCTAAGCGACCTTATTAAAGTCATTAAATGAAAAATCCATATTTGACCAGCATCAACCATACCTACCAAACAACTTTATCAGAGTAATAAAAAGTAAGTTTTATTTTCGAAAATTAATAGGATTATCACTATCCGAAGCCTTACAAAAGTAATTAGCTTAGCAGTTATTTCAAATTGATTGAAAACAAAAGGGTTAAATTGACGGTTTATTGTCATTCAAGGGAATGCCTACGGATATGATCGATTTCCATGAACAAGTAGGAGACTCGGCTACTAATATTGTTCGATTCTAATTATCAGTTGATGGCAATACTCTCATGCAATCTAGGTTCGTCCTTATCCCTTGCAATTAATGGCTGCTCCGATTTCATTCTGTCCTATTCTGGACATACTGTTGTGTAATGCACATAACGCATGAGATGATTCCTACTGCCATATGCTTCCAAGATCGGTAACTTGAAATCCAGTGACTCTAAGAATTTCATATCTTTTGAGTGAATGGACTATTACCAATGCAATCCAAGTTTGATTGAGATGGTCTACCTCTTGATGCCTTTCTGGTCATGTCTATAATTTGATTATTGTCATTTAGAGGCTGACATTGATTGCTAAGTGCGGCACCTGCAGTTTAAGTGCCTTGAGCATCCAATCCATCGCCAAAATCTGTGCACGCCTGATTTCCCTCCTTCAAACCTAACTTCCAAGTTTGAGCAATACTAGCTAAGAATCTGGAGTCTCCGAGGTGGGTTGTCCTTATTTAACTGGGATCAATTCCAATCCAAGAGTCACCGATACCAATCTGAAGAGAAAGCGGGAGAGGTGAAGGAGGGTTGTCCCTGAGTCTGGACCAAGGTTTCGAGTAATGCTAGGTATTGCTCCAGTGGTTGTATTTTGATTTTTAGGATTTCCTCCATGTCCAATTGATTAAGGAATTTTTCCATCATTTCCTCCTCTCTTTTCAGTAAGTTCTATTGATGTTTGAGGCAGTTTTGTAGGCTATCTACCACCTCATAAATGTCCTCCCTTGTCAAGTATAAGGAAGGATTTGCTTTAGAAGAAGACTTCTGACTCCCTCCTTATGTTGTTGCGCATGTTTGCTAGTGTTCTTCTTCCTAATCATAGCTTCCTTAGTAGAGAGATTTTCTTACTTCAAGTAGTCGACCCCTTCTTGCCACGTCAGAATGTTAGATCAATTTTTCGTCAATCGAGCCTAACGCCTAAGGTTATGCTATTCACATTCCGAGTATAGATGTCAGTCACAACATAGTTTAAGAACAGTCACGTAATAGCAATGAAAGTAGTAAATGACATAGGATTTTACGGTTACTCGGCTAACACTGGCTTACATCCACTATGAAATTATGTTTGTTTGTATTATTAGTTACAAATACAATTAGTTGTTGTATGAATGAAGAGAGAAGAAATTAAAGTGATATCCGAGTTACAACGGAGATTCCGCATGGAGAAGAGAAGATCCCTTTTTCAGAGTCCTTGGTTTTGTATTTATAAAGGTGAGTCGGATCAGTAGGAAAACACATAGGGGGCCCACCTACGGGGATGATCCAGTCCACGAAGTATGGCACATATCGCTTCTTATATGAGGGATCAGTATTGATCCCCTAAGAGAGGTCGGTATCGACCCCTAGGGTTTACACCATAATAGCTGAGACCCCTAGGGTGGATCCCCTTTTGTGCTTTCTTGAGTGTCTAGTTAGTGGTTTACTGATTTGAGTTCCTGGTCTTGAGTTATTAATGAAGTTTTGGGTGAACTTTGAAATCAAGAATTCTACGAATTAGAGTACTGATCCCTCACTTAGCAAAATTACGAGTTCTGATTCTATGAATCGGAATCATGTCGATCCCTCATTTAGCCAAATTTCGAGTTTTGATCCTATGAATTAGAGTCATACCGGTACCTTACTTATCCAAATTCTGAGTTCTAACTCAGCTTGTCCCAAAGCAATTTTCTGATGAATCCAGCTATTCGCAGCTTTATATAATCATCCGTACTCAACTTTTGAGTTATACATCATCCAAATCCAAGGCATAATGACTTTGTTAAAAGACAGTTAACAGTTGTTATCTTCATTTTGAAGTTGGATTGGTTGAGTTCTGAGCTAGCTGAAATTTATGCTGAAATTGAATGATTATTCGATTTTTATTTAGATTGAAATGCTAAAGCATACATCAAAATTTCGGTGAGTTAACTTACGATCAAATTTAATATATATTTTCTATGTTGCTATAAATTACTGTTGGATGCTTGTTTGATATATTATACTATTGTTAAATTGTCTATTCAGTAGAATTTCCTGTTTTATAATGGATGGTGTAAATAACCTTTTTGCTGTAGGGGAAAAAATAAAAAGGAAATAAAATTTACGTAATTAATTTGATTAAGATGAAACACTCTGAAATATTCACCTTGCTTTACATGGAATTTTCATTTATCTGCTTATACCCATATGTAGTTTATATTTTTTACTTTTTTTATTCATTTATATGCAAGGAAATTCACAATCATACCAACATGCTATGATGTAGTTTCAGTTACGGTAGATTACCGTTTTGATACACGCAAAGGAAATAGTCCGAGAGATAACAAAATATGCCGCTAGTAAAATTTGTTCCTAGGTAATAAAGCAGGCAACAACATACCTTACGGATATACCAATGCAATTTTTGTTTGCAAAGTCAGTTTAAATCTACGTATTCACAAAAATATAGGAAGGAATAAAATTACACCAAGGCAAGAATAAAACCCAAATGCTCAACCAAGGAACAACACTTCTTACCATTAAATCATGGTAGGTTTTGTTAACATGTTAACTATTAGTTCAAGATCAATACAAGATGGAAATATATTTGTAAAAAATTGGTGGATATGGGACTCAAACCTAAATCCTTAACAAAAGTGCATGTGTGCTACCATTACACCAAACGTGGCTTTGAACAAGAATTTTCTAATGGTTGTATATGACCATAATAAGATGAGTAGTTATGCTGTTTCAAGCTTCTTCTTCGATTTTACGAACTATTAATTGTTGAACATCGTCCAAACTAAATTGCTTAAGGTTTTCTCATGTACATTAGTGTCTTATCACTCTCATATAGACCTCTTACCTAACAAACGCATACATATACTCCTATTCTAAAACAATTTTCATATTTCTTTCAAGCAATCTAAATCTATGTTTATTGAAAAAGAAAATGCAGACTAGTGATCTTTCGCTCCTTGCTATTTGAGTATAGTTCCAAGTCACTTCTTAACATTTACACGCTTACTGCACATCATTTTTGAAGGCTATAAAAGTTGGGCTCTAGTGCGACTAATCAGTGTATTGAAGACATGATATAGCGACTTTCTATTTGTTGGTAAAAAATATTGAACTCCTATAATGTAATGTAGTTAAAGCGTGCGGTTAAGCCGACAACCTTGAAATTAGGTAAGTAAGCTTGTGGCATGCAAATCAAATATTGTTGTAAATCTTTTCCTCTAGGTGAAGTGATGGTATTGATAATGAAATACCGACGGGAGACTTCGGGACCAGACATAGCGCATGAGGTCCAAATCAGTATGAAATTGACTATGTGATCTACAATATTATTTCTGTTGTGTTTGCATACTTATTTTTGTTGACCATCAATGATCCAGTGCATAACGACTTGAAAGGATTGTTTCTAATAAAGCTGAGTGTATCTTTTTGACGATTTATAGTAAACAATGTTCTAATGATGTTTTTTGATCTTTTGTTTTCCATAAACTTAGTATTATAATTTACCTTTTTGAAAGAATAATTCTAACATGTATTTTTAAAGTTTTATATGCTACTTAAAATGTGAAAACCAAGCCCTAGCAAGAAACAAATGTTTAACGAGTTTGATTCATTTATTAGAGCAAAACATATTTTATTAAATTCATCTTGCATAGCACTGTTATTCCTAATAGTTGATTTATCGATTTCATTTATGCTATCATCTCTTATTTTGTCGCTCTAAGACGATGTATAGCTCTTTTGACCTTTGTTACCCTTTGCTGAAAATGGTTAAAACCAAATAGCAAGT